>CM048653.1:79863107-80410607 GCA_026413185.1 Pueraria montana var. lobata | reverse complement strand
AACCCGCATTCTTATATCCCATAGGGCAACGATGCGTTTTTGGTTTTAGGGTTGTGACCAAACCTCGACCCCGGGATACCTCAGCAGAGTCGGGATGAGGCCACGCCCCAAAGACCGCATTCTGATATGCCAGAGGGCAATGATGCGTTCTTGTTTCCGTTAAGCAACCCCGCATTCTTATATGCCATAGGGCAACGATGCGTTTTTGGTTTTAGGGTTGTGACCAAACCTCGACCCCGGGATACCTCACCAGAGTCGGGATGAGGCCATGCCCCAAAGACCGCATTCTGATATGCCAGAGGGCAATGATGCGTTCTTGTTTCCGTTAAGCAACCCCGCATTCTTATATGCCATAGGGCAACGATGCGTTTTTGGTTTTAGGGTTGTGACCAAACCTCGACCCCGGGATACCTCACCAGAGTCGGGATGAGGCCACGCCCCAACGACCGCATTCTGATATGCCAGAGGGCAATGATGCGTTCTTGTTTCCGTTAAGCAACCCCGCATTCTTATATGCCATAGGGCAACGATGCATTTTTGGTTTTAGGGTTGTGACCAAACCTCGACCCCGGGATACCTCACCAGAGTCGGGATGAGGCCACGCCCCAAAGACCGCATTCTGATATGCCAGAGGGCAATGATGCGTTCTTGTTTCCGTTAAGCAACCCCGCATTCTTATATGCCATAGGGCAACGATGCGTTTTTGGTTTTAGGGTTGTGACCAAACCTCGACCCCGGGATACCTCACCAGAGTCGGGATGAGGCCACGCCCCAAAGACCGCATTCTGATATGCCAGAGGGCAACGATGCGTTCTTGTTTCCGTTAAGCAACCCCGCATTCTTATATGCCATAGGGCAACGATGCGTTTTTGGTTTTAGGGTTGTGACCAAACCTCGGCCCTGGGATACCTCACCAGAGTCGGGATGAGGCCACGCCCCAAAGACCGCATTCTGATATGCCATAGGGCAATGATGCGTTCTTGTTTTCGTTAAGCAACCCCGCATTCTTATATGCCATAGGGCAACGATGCATTTTTGGTTTTAGGGTTGTGACCAAACCTCGACCCCGGGATACCTCACCAGAGTCGGGATGAGGCCACGCCCCAAAGACCGCATTCTGATATGCCATAGGGCAATGATGCGTTCTTGTTTCCGTTAAGCAACCCCGCATTCTTATATGCCATAGGGCAACGATGCATTTTTGGTTTTAGGGTTGTGACCAAACCTTGACCCCGGGATACCTCACCAGAGTCGGGATGAGGCCACGCCCCAAAGATCGCATTCTGATATGCCATAGGGCAATGATGCGTTCTTGTTTCCGTTAAGCAACCCCGCATTCTTATATGCCATAGGGCAACGATGCGTTTTTGGTTTTAGGGTTGTGACCAAACCTCGACCCCGGGATACCTCACCAGAGTCGGGATGAGGCCACGCCCCATAGACCGCATTCTGATATGCCATAGGGCAATGATGCGTTCTTGTTTCCGTTAAGCAACCCCGCATTCTTATATGCCATAGGGCAACGATGCGTTTTTGTTTGGGTTGTGACCAAACCCTATCATCCCTGGTGCATTCTTATGCATAAAAAACCATAACGCTTGGAGCACTTTTCAGTTTTGAGGTTCGAGGTGCCCTGTGGTCCAATTTTGGTGCCCGTGGTGCATTTTCGGCCCATTGTGCAATTTTTGTGCGAAAATAAGACTTTTGGATTTTGGTGCCCCGTGATCCCTGGTGCATTCTTATGCATAAGAAACCATAATTCTTGGAGCAATTTTCATTTTGAGGTCTGTGGTGCCCCGTGGTCCGATTTTGGTGCCGATGGTGCATATTCGGCCAATTGTGAAATTTTCGTGCGAAAATAAGACTTTTGGATTTTGGTGCCCCGTGATCCCTGGTGCATTCTTATGCAAAAAAAATTATAATGCTCGGATCTCTTTTTCAGTTTTGAGGTTCGTGGTGCCCCGTGGTCCAATTTTTTAGTGTTTATTTTGCATTTTCGGCCCATTGTGCAATTTTCGTGCGAAAATAAGTCTTTTGGGTTTTGGTGCCCCTTGATCCCAGGTGCATTCTTATGCGTAAAAAACCATAATGATTGGAGCAATTTTCAGTTTTGAGGTTCGAGGTGCCCTGTGGTCCAATTTTGGTGCCCATGGTGCATTTTCGGCCCATTGTGCAATTTTTGTGCGAAAATAAGACTTTTGGATTTTGGTGCCCCGTGATCCCTGGTGCATTCTTATGCATAAGAAACCATAATTCTTGGAGCACTTTTCATTTTGAGGTCTGTGGTGCCCCGTGGTCCGATTTTGGTGCCGATGGTGCATATTCGGCCAATTGTGAAATTTTCGTACGAAAATAAGACTTTTGGATTTTGGTGCCCCGTGATCCCTGGTGCGTTCTTATGCAAAAAAAATTATAATGCTCGGAACTCTTTTTCAGTTTTGAGGTTCGTGGTGCCCCGTGGTCCAATTTTCGTGTTTATTTTGCATTTTCGGCCCATTGTGCAATTTTCGTGCGAAAATAAGTCTTTTGGGTTTTGGTGCCCCTTGATCCCAAGTGCATTCTTATGCGTAAAAAACCATAATGCTTGGAGCAATTTTCAGTTTTGAGGTCCGTGGTGCCCCGTGGTCCAATTTTGGTGCCGGCGGTGCATTTCGACCATTTGTGCAATTTTCGTGCGAAAATAAGACTTTTGGATTTTGGTGCCCCGTGATCCCTAGTGCATTCTTATGCATTAAAAATCATAATGCTCGGAGAACTTTCCAGTTTTGAGGTCCGAGGTGCGCCGTGGTCAAATTTTGGTGCCCGTGGTGCATTTTCTACGATTTGTGAAATTTTCGTGTGAAAATAAGACTTTTGGTTTTTGGTGCCACGTGATCCCTGGTGCATTCTTCTGCATACAAAACCATAAAGCTCGGAACCCTTTTCAGTTTTGAGGTCCGTGGTGCCCCGTGGTCCAATTTTGGTGCCGGTGGTGCATTTTCGACCATTTGTACAATTTTCGTGCGAAAATAAAAGTTTTGGGTTTTTGTGCCCCATGATCCCTGGTGCATTCTTATGCATAAAAAACCATAATGCATGGAGCACTTTTCAGTTTTGAGGTCCGTTGTGTCCCGTGGTCAAATTTTGGTGTCGTTGTTGCATTTTCGGCCATTTGTGAAATTTGTGTGAAAATAAGCCTTTTGGGTTTTGGTGCCCCGTGATCCCAGGTGCATTCTTATGTATAAAAAACCATAATGGTCAGAGCACTTTTCAGTTTTGAGGTCCGTGGTGCCCCGTGGTCCAATTTTCGTGCCGGTGGTGCATTTTTTGCCATTTGCGCAATTTTCGTGCGAAAATAAGACTTTTGGATTTTGGTGCCTCGTGATCCCTGGTGCATTCTTATGCATACAAAACCATCAAGCTCAAAAATCTTTTCCGTTTTCAGGTCCATGGTTCCCTGTGGTCCAATTTTGGTGCCGGTGGTGCATTTTCGACCATTTGTACAATTTTCGTGCGAAAATAAGACTTTTCGATTTTGGTGCCCCGTGATCCCTGCTGCATTCTTATGCACAAAAAACCATCATGTTTAGAGCACTTTTCAGTTTTGAGGTCCGTCGTACCCCATGGTCCAATATTGGTGCCGGTGGTGCATTTTCGGCCTTTTGTGCAATTTTCGTGCGAAAATAAGACTTTTGGGTGTTGGTTCCCCGTGATCCTTGGTGCATTCTTATCCATAAAAAACCATAATGCTCGGAGGACTTTCAGTTTTGAGGTCCGAGGTACCCGGTGGTCCAATATTGGTGCCCGTGGTGCATTTTCCGCCCATTGTGCAATTTTCGCGAGAAAATAAGACTTTTGGGTTTTGGTTCCCCGTGATCCCTGGTGCATTCATATCCATAAAAAATCATAATGCTCGGAGGACTTTTTAGTTTTGAGGTCCGAGGTGCCCGTAATCCAATTTTGGTGCCGGTGGTGCAGTTTCGGCCATTTGTTCAATTTTTGTGCGAAAATAAGACTTTTGGGTTTTGGTTCCCCATGATCCCTAGTGCATTCTTATGCATAAAAAACCATAATGCTTGGAGCACTTTTCAGTTTTAAGGTCCGAGGTACCCCGTGGTCCAATTTTGGTGTCAGTGGTGCATTTTCGGCCTTTTGTGCAATTTTCGTGCAAAAATAAGACTTTTGTGTATTAGTGCCGCGTGATCCCTGGTGCTTTCTTATCCATAAAAAAACCATAATGCTCAGAGTACTTTTCAATTTTGGTGCCCGTGGTGCATTTTCGTCGCATTGTGCAATTTTCGTGCGAAAATAAGACTTTTGGCTTGTGGTGCCTCGTGATCCCTGGTGCATTCATAACCATAATGCTTGGAACTCTTTTCAGTTTTAAGGTCCGTGCTTCCCCGTGGTCCAATTTTTGTGTCGGTGGTGCATTTTCGGCCATTTGTGCAATTTTCATGTGAAAATAAGACTTTTGGGTTTTGGTGGCCCGTGATCCCTACTGCATTCTTATGCATAAAAAACCATAATGTTCGAAGCACTTTTCAGTTTTGAGGTCCGAGGTGCACCGTGGTCCAATTTTTGTGCCCGTTGTTCATTTTCGGCCCATTGTGCAATCTTAGTGCGAAAATAAGACTTTTGGGTTTTGGTGCCCCGTAATCCATGGTGCATTCTTATGCATAAAAAACCATAATGCTCAACACACTTTTCAGTTTTCAGGTTCGTGGTGCCCCGTGGTCCAATTTTGGTGCCGATGGTGCATTTTCTGCCATTTGTAAAATTTTCATGCGAAAATAAGACTTTTGGGTTTTGGTGACCTGTGATCCCTGGTGCATTCTTATGCATAAAAAACCACAATGCTCGAAAAACTTCCCAGTTTTGAGGTCCGAGGTGCCCCGTGGCCAAATTTTGGTGCCTGTGGTTCATTTTCGGTCGTTTGTGCAATTTTCGTGCGAAAATAAGACTTTTGGATTTTGGTGCCCCATGATCCCTAGTGCATTCTTATGCATAAAAAACCGTAATGCTTGGAACACTTTTCAGTTTTGAGGTCCGTGGTGCCTCGTGGAACAATTTTGGTGCCAGTGGTGCATTTTCAGCCATTTGTGCAATTTTCGTGCGAAAATAAGACTTTTGGTTTTTGGTGCCTCGTTAACCCTGGTGCATTCTTACGAATAAAAAACCATAATGCTCATAGCACATTTCAGTTTTGAGGTCCGAGGTGCCCCATGTTGCAATTTTGTTGCCCGTGGTGCATTTTCGGCCCATTGTGTAATTTTCGTGCAAAAATAAGACTTTTGGGTTTTGGTGCCCCGTGAACCCTGTTGCATTCTCATGCATAAAAAACCATAATGGAGCACTTTTCAACTTTCAGGTCCGAGGTGCCCCGTGGTCAAATTTTGGTGCCCTTGGTACATTTTCGCCAATTTGTGCAATTTTCGTGCGAAAATAAGACTTTTGGGTATTGGTGCCCCGTTATCCCTTGTGCTTTCTTATCCATAAAAAACCATAATGCTCAAAGCACTTTTCAATTTTGGTGCCCGTGGTGCATTTTCGGCCCATTGTGCAATTTTCGTGCGAAAATAAAACTTTTGGGTTTTGGTGCCCCGTGATTCCTGGTGCATTCTTATATAGAAAAAACCATAATGCTTGGAACTCTTTTCTGTTTTAAGGTCCGTGCTGCCCCGTGGTTCAATTTTAGTGTCGGTGGTGTATTTTCGGCCATTTGTGCAATTTGCATGTGAAAATAAAACTTTTTGGTTTTGGTGCCCCGTGATCCCTGCTGTATTCTTATGCACAAAAAACCATCATGTTCGGAGCACTTTTCAGTTTTGAGGTCCGTCGTACCCCGTGGTCCAATTTTGGTGTCGGTGGTGCATTTTCGGCCATTTGTGCAATTTTCGTGCGAAAATAAGACTTTTGGGTTTTGGTTCCCCGTGATCCCTGGTGCATTCTTATCCATAAAAAACCATAATGCTCGGAGGACTTTCAGTTTTGAGGTCCGAGGTACCCCGTGGTCCAATATTGGTGCCCGTGGTGCATTTTCCGCCCATTGTACAATTTTCGTGAGAAAATAAGACTTTTGGGTTTTGGTTCCCCGTGATCCCTGGTGCATTCATATCCATAAAAAATCATAATGCTCGGAGGACTTTTCAGTTTTGAGGTCCAAGGTACCCCGTAATCCAATTTTGGTGCCGGTGGTGCAGTTTCGGCCATTTGTTCAATTTTTGTACGAAACTAAGACTCTTGGATTTTGGTGTCCCGTGATCCATGCTGCATTCTTATGCATAAAAAACCATCATGCTCGGAGCACTTTTCAGTTTTGAGGTCCGTCGTACCCCGTGGTTCAATTTTGTTGTCGGTGGTGCATTTTCGGCCATTTGTGCAATTTTCATGCGAAAATAAGACTTTTGGGTTTTGGTGCCCCGTGATCCCTGGTGCATTCTAATGCATAAAAAACCATAATGCTCGGAGCACTTTTCAGTTTTGAGGTCCGAGGTTCCCCGTGGTCCAATTTTGGTGCTCCTGGTACATTTTTGGCCATTTGTGGAATTTTTGTGCGAAAATAAGACTTTTGGGTTTTGGCGCCCCATGATCCCTAGTGCATTCTTATGCATAAAAAACCATAATGCTTGGAGCACTTTTCAGTTTTGAGGTCCGAGGTGCCCCGTGGTCCAATTTTGGTACCCGTGGTGCATTTTCCGCCCATTGTGCAATTTTCGTGCGAAAATAAGACTTTTGGGTTTTGGTGCCCCGTTATTCCTGGTGCATTCTTATGCATAAAAAAGAACAATGCTCAAAGCACTTTTCAGTTTTGAGGTCCGAGGTGCCCCGTGGTCCAATTTTGGTGCCGATGGTGCATTTTCGGCCATTTGTGCAATTTTCGTGCGAAAATAAGACTTTTGGGTTTTGGTTCCCCGTGATCCCTGGTGCATTCTTATCCATAAAAAATCATAATGCTCGGAGGACTTTTCAGATTTGAGGTTCGAGGTGCCCCGTGGTCCAATTTTGATGCCAGTGGTGCATTTTTGGCCATTTGTTCAATTTTTGTGCGAAACTAAGACTGTTGGATTTTGGTGCCCCGTGATCCATGCTGCATTCTTATGCATAAAAAACCATCATGCTTGGAGCACTCTTCAGTTTTGAGGTCCGTCGTACCCCGTGGTCCAATTTTGGTGTCAGTGGTGCATTTTCGGCCTTTTGTGCAATTTTCGTGCGAAAATAAGACTTTTGGGTTTTGGTTCCCCGTCATCCCAGGTTCATTCTTATCCATAAAAAACCATAATGTTCGGAGGACTTTCAGTTTTGAGGTCCGAGGTGCCCCGTGGTCCAATATTGGTGCCCGTGGTGCATTTTCGGCCCATTGTGCAATTTTCGTGCGAAAAAAAGACTTTTGGGTTTTGGTGCCCCTTGATCCCTGGTGCATTCTTATGCATAAAAAACCATAATGCTTGGAGAACCTTTCAATTTTGAGGTCCAAGGTGCCCCGTGATCCAATTTTGGTGCTGATGGTGCATTTTCGGCCATTTGTGCAATTTTCGTGCGAAAATAAGACTTTCGGATTTTGGTGCCCCATGAACAATGGTGCATTCTTATGCATAAAATCCGCAATGCTCGGAGCACTTTTCAGTTTTGAGGTCTGAGGTGCCCCGTGGTCCAATTTTGGTGCCGGTGGTGCATTGTCGGCACATTGTGCAATCTTCGTGCGAAAATAAGACTTTTGGGTGTTGGTGCCCCGCGATCCTTGGTGCATTCTAATGCATAAAAAACCATAATGCTATGAGCACTTTTAAGTTTTGACGTCCGAGGTTCCCCGTGATCGAATTTTTGTTCCCGTGGTACATTTTCGTCCATTTATCCAACTTTCATTCGAAAATAAGACATTTGGGTTTTGGTTCCCTTGAGCCCTGGTGCATTCTTATCCCTAAAAAACCACAATGCTCAGAAAACTTTTCAGTTTTGAGGTTCGAGGTGCCCTGTGGACGAAGTTTGGTGCCTGTGTTGCATTTTCGGCCCATTGTGCAATTTAGTGCGAAAAAAAGACTTTTGGGTGTTGGTTCCCCGTGATCCATAGTGCATTCTTAACCATAAAAAATCATAATGCCCAGAGCACTTTTCAATTTTGAGGTCCGAGGTGCCCCGTGGTCCAATTTTGGTGCTCGTGGTACATTTTCGGCCATTTGTGGAATTTTCGTGCGAAAATAAGACTTTTGGGTTTTGGTGCCCCATGATCTCTGGTGCATTCTTATGCATAAAAAACAATAATACTCAGAGAACTTTTCAGTTTTGAGGTCCGAGGTGCCCCGTGGTCCAATTTTGGTGCCCGTGGTGCATTTTCCGCCCATTGTGCAATTTTCGTGCGAAAATAAGACTTTTGGGTTTTGGTGCCCCGTTATCCCTGGTGCATTCTTATGCATAAAAAACAATAATGCTCGAAGCACTTTTCAGATTTGAGGTCCGAGGTGCCCCGTGGTCCAATTTTGGTACCGGTGGTGCATTTTCGGCCATTTGTACAATTTTCGTGCGAAAATAAGACTTTTGGGTTTTGGTGCCCCATGAACCCTTGTGCATTCTTATGCATAAAAAACCATAATGCTCGGAGCACTTTTCAGTTTTGAGGTCCGAGGTGCCCCGTGGTCCAATTTTAGTGCCGGTGGTGCATTTTCGGCCCATTGTGCATCTTCGTGCGAAAATAAGACTTTTGGGTTTTGGTGCCCCGTAATTCCTGGTGCATTCTTATTCATAAAAAACCATAATGCTAGGAGCACTTTTCAGTTTTGAGGTCTGAGGTGCCCCGTGATCCAACTTTTGTGGTGGTGGTACATTTTGGGCCATTTGTACAATTTTCATGCGAAAATAAGACTTTTGGGTTTTGGTTCCTCGTGATCCCTGGTGCATTCTTATCCATAAAAAACCACAAAGCTCTGAGTACTTTTCAGTTTTGGGGTTCGAGGTGCACCGTGGTCGAATTTGGGTGCCAGTGTTGCATTTTCGGCCCACTGTGCAATTTTCGTACGAAAAAAAAGACTTTTGGGTTTTGGTGCCCCGTGATCCCTGGTGCATTCTTATGCATAAAAAACCATAATTCTTGGAGAACCTTTCCGTTTTGAGGTCCAAGGTGCCCTGTTGTCCAATTTTGGTGCTGGTGGTGTATTTTCGGCCATTTGTGCAATTTTCGTGCGAAAATAAGACTTTCGGATTTTGGTGCCCCGTGATCCTTGGTGCATTCTTATGCATAAAAAACCATCATGCTCGGAGCACTTTTCAGTTTTGAGGTCTGTGGTGCCCCGTGGTCCAATTTTGGTACCCGTGGTACGTTTTCGGCGATTTATGCAATTTTCGTGCGAAAATAAGACTTTTGGGTTTTAGTGCCCCGTTATCCCTAGTGCATTCTTATGCATAAAAAACCACAATGCTCGGAGCACTTTTCAGTTTTGAGGTCCGAGGTGCCTCGTCGTCCAATTTTGGTGCCGGTGCTGCATTGTCGGCACATTGTGCAATCTTGATGCGAAAATAAGACTTTTGGGTTTTGGTGCCCCGTGATCCCTGGTGCATTCTTATGCATAAAAAACCATAATGCTAGGAGCACTTTTCAGTTTTGAGGTCCGAGGTGCCCCGTGATCCAATTTTTGTGCCCGTGGTACATTTTCTTCCATTTGTGCAATTTTCATGAGAAAATAAGACTTTTGGGTTTTGGTTCCCCGCGATCCCTGGTGCATTCTTGTCCATAAAAAACCACAATGCTCAGAGCACTTTCTAGTTTTGAGGTCCGTTGTGCCCGGTGGTCCAATTTTGGTGCCAATGAAGCATTTTCGGCCATTTGTGCAATTTTCGTGCGAAAGTAAGACTTTTGGGTTTTTGTGCCCCGTGATCCCTGGTGCATTCTTATGAATATAAAACCATAATGCTCATACCACTTTTCAGTTTTGAGGTCCAAGGTGCCCGGTGGTCCAATTTTGGTGCCCATGGTACATTTTCTGAAATTTGTGCAATTTTCATGCGAAGCTAAGACTTTTGGGTTTTGGTGCCCAGCGATCCCTGGTGCATTCTTATGCATAAAAAAACATAATGCTTGGAACTCTTTTCAGTTTTAAGGTGTGTGGTGCCCCATGGTCCAATTTTGGTGTCAGTGGTGCATTTTCGGCCATTTGTGAAATTTTCATGCGAAAATAAGACTTTTGGGTTTTGGTACCCCGTGATCCCTGGGGCATTCTTATGCATAAAACCATAATGCTCAGAAGACTTTTTGTATTTCAGGTCTGTGGTTCCCCGTGGTCCAATTTTGGTGTCGGTAGTGCATTTTCGGCCATTTGTGCAATTTTCGTGCGAAAAAAAGTTTTTTGGGTTTTAGTGCCCTGTGATCCATGGTGCATTCTTATGCATAAAGAACCATAACGCTCAGAACACTTTTCAATTTTGAGGTCTGTGGTGCCTCGTGGTCCAAAATTCGGTGTTGCATTTTTTGCCATTTGTACGATTTTCGTGCGAAAATAAGCCTTTTGGGTTTTGGTGCCCCATGATGCTGGTGCATTCTTATGCAAAAAGAACCATAATGCTCGGAACACTTTTCAATTTTTAGGTTCGTGGTGCCTCGTGGTCCAATTTTGGTTCCGGTGTTGCATTTTTTGCCATTTCTGCAATTTTCGTGCGAAAATAAGCCTTTTGGGTTTTGGTGCCCCGTGATCCCTAGTGCATTCTTATGCATAAAAAATCATAATGCTTTGTGGACTTTTCAGTTTTGAGGTTTGAGGTGCCCCGTGGTCCAATTTTGGTGCCGGTGGTCCATTTTGGCCATTTGTGCAATTTTAGTGGGAAAATAAGACTTTTGCGTTTTGGTGCCCCGTGATCCCTGGTGCATTCTTATGCATAAAAAACCATCATGCGTAGAGCACTTTTCAGTTTTGAGGTCCGTGGTGCCCGGTGGTCCAATTTTGGGGCCGATGGAGCATTTTCGGCCATTTGTGCAATTTTCGTGCCAAAATAAGACTTTTGTGTTTTGGTGCCCCGTGATCCCTGGTACATTCTTATGCATAAAAAACCATAATGCTCAGAGCACTTTTTAGTTTTGAGGTCCGAGGTGCCCCGTGGACAGATTTTGGTGCCCGTCGTGCATTTTCGGCCCATTATGCAATCTTCGTGCGAAAATAAGACTTTTAGGTTTCGGTGCCCCATTATTCCTGGGGCATTCTTATGCATAAACAACCATAACGCTCAGAGCACTTTTCAGTTTTAAGGTCCAAGGTGCCCGGTGGTCCAATTTTGGTGCCGGAGGTGCCTTTTCGGCCCGTTGTGCAATTTTCGTGCGAAAAAAAGACTTTTGGGTTTTGGTGTCCCGTGATCCTTGGTGCATTCTTATGCATAAAAAACCATAATGCTCAGAGAACCTTTCAGTTTTGAGGTCCGAGGTACCCTGTGGTCCAATTTTCGTGCCAGTGGTCCATTTTCGGCCATTTGTGCAATTTTCGTGGGAAAATAAGACTTTTGGGTTTTGGTGCCCCGTGATCCCTGGTGCATTCTTATGCATAAAAAACCATCATGCGTGAAGCACTTTTCAGTTTTAAGGTCTGTGGTGCCCGGTGGTCCCATTTTGGTGTCGATGGAGCATTTTCGGCCATTTGTCCAATTTTCGTGCCAAAATAAGACTTTTGTGTTTTGGTGCCCCGTGATCCCCGGTGTATTCTTTTGCATGAAAAACGACAATGCTCAGAGCACTTTTTAGTTTTGAGGTCCGAGGTGCCCCGTGGACAGATTTTGGTGCCCGTCGTGCATTTTCGGCCCATTGTACAATCTTCATGCAAAAATAAGACTTTTGGGTTTCGGTGCCCCATTATCCCTGGTGCATTCTTATGCATAAACAACCATAACGCTCAAAGTACTTTTCAGTTTTGAGGTCCGAGGTGCCCCGTGGTCCAATTTTGGTGCCGGAGGTGCCTTTTCTGCCCATTGTGCAATTTTTGTGCGAAAAAAAGAGTTTGGGTTTTGTTGCCCCGTGATCCCTGGTGCATTCTTATGCATAAAAAACCATCATGCTTAGAGAACTTTTCAGTTTTGAGGTCCGAGGTCCGAGGTGGTCCAATTTTGGTGTCGGTGGTACATTTTCGGCCATTTGTACAATTTTAGTCGAAAAATAAGACTTTTGGGTTTTGGTGCCCCATGATCCCTGGAGCATTCTTATGCATAAAAACCATCACGCTTGGAGCACTTTTCAGTTTTGAGATCCGTTGTGCCCGGTGGTCCAATTTTGGTGCCGATGGAGCATTTTCGGCAATTTGTACAATTTTCGTGCGAAAATAAGACTTTTGGTTTTTGGTGCCACGTGATCCCTGGTGCATTCTTCTGCATACAAAACCATAAAGCTTGAAATCCTTTTCAGTTTTGAGGTCCGTGGTGCCCCGTGGTGCAATTTTGGTGCCGGTGGTGCATTTTCGACCATTTGTACAATTTTCGTGCGAAAATAAAACTTTTGGGTTTTCGTGCCCCATGATCCTTGGTGCATTCTTATGCATAAAAAACCATAATGCTCAGAGCACTTTTCAGTTTGGAGGTCCGTGGTGCCCGGTGGTGCAATTTAGGTGTCCGTAGTGAATTTTCGGCACATGGTGCAAATTTCGTGCCAAAATAAGACTATTAGGTTTTGGTGCCCCGTGATCCCTGCCCCGTGATCCCTGGTGCATCCTTATGCGTAACAATCCATAATGCTTGGAGCACTTTTCATTGTGCAATTTTCGTGCGAAAATATGACTTTCTGGGTTTTGGTGCCCCGTGATCCCTGGTTGATTCTTATACATAAAAAACGGTAATGCTCGGAACACTTTTCAGTTTTGAGGTCCATGGTGCCCCGTGGTCCAATTTTGGTGCTTGTGCTGAATTTTCAACACATGGTGAAATTTTTGTGCCAAAATAAGACTTTTGGGTTTTGGTGCTCCATGATCACTGGTGCACCCTTAAGCATAAAAAACCATAATGCTCTGAGCACTTTTCAGTTTTGAGGTCCATGGTGCCCCGTGGTCCAATTTTGGTGCTTGTGGTGAATTTTCAACACATGGTGAAATTTTCGTGCCAAAATAAGACTTGTGGGTTTTGGTGCTCCATGATCCCTGGTGCACCCTTATGCATAAAAAACCATAATGCTCTGAGCACTTTTCAGTTTTGAGGTATGTGGTGCTTCGTGGTCCAACTTTGGTGGCTGTGGTGCATTTCCGACCCATTGTGCAATTTTAGTGCGAATATAAGACCTTTCGGTTTTGGTGCCTCATGATCCCTGGAGCATTCTTATGCATAAAAAACCATAATGCTTGTAGCACTTTTCAGTTTTGATGTCCGTGGTGCCCCGTCATCCAAATTTGGTGCTGGTGGTGTATTTTCTGCCATTTGTGCAATTTTCGTGCGAAAATAACACGTTTGGATATTGGTGCCCCATGATCCGTGGTGCATTCTTATGCATAAAAAAAATAATGCTTGGAGCACTTTTCAGGTTTGAGGTTCGTGGTGCCCCGTGGTCAAATTTTGTTGCCCGTGGTGCATTTTCGGCACATAATGCAACTGTCGTGCCAAAATAAGACTTTTGGGTTTTGGTGCCCCATGATCCCTGGTGCATTCTTATACATAAAAAACAATAATGCTCGGAGGACTTTTCAATTTTGAGGTTCGCCGTGTCCAGTAGTCATATTTTGGTGCCCCGTGGTGCATTTTTGGCCTATGGTGCAATTTCCGCGACAAAATAAGACTTTTAGCTTTTTGTGCCCAGTGATCGTTGGGGCATTCTTAGGCATAAAAAACCATAATTCTCAGAGCACTTTTCAATGTTGAGGTTCGTGGTGCCTCGTGGTCCAATTTTGGTGTCGGTGGTGCATTTTCACCCATTTGTGCAATTTTCGTCTGAAAATAAGACTTTTGGGTTTTGGTGCCCCGTGATCCCTGGTGCATTCTTATGCATAAAAAACCATAACGCTTGGAGCACTTTTCAATTTTGAGGTTCGTGGTCCCCCGTGGTCCAATTTTGGTGCCAGTAGTGCATTTTCGGCCCATTGCGCAATTTTCGTGCGAAAATAAGACTTTTGGGTATTGGTGCCCCGTGATCCCTAGTGTATTTTTATGCATAAAAAACTATAACGCTTGGAGCACTTTTCAGATTTGAGGTCTGTGGTGCCCTGTGGTACAATTTTGGTGCCGGTGGTGCATTTTTGGCCATTTGTGCAATTTTCGTCCGAAAATAAGACTTTTGGGTTTTGGTGCCCGTGATCCCTGGTGCATTCTTACACATAAATAACCATAATGCTCGGTGCACTTTTACGTTTTGAGGTTCGTGGTCCCCCATGGTCCAATTTTGGTGCCAGTAGTACATTTTCGGCCCATTGCGCAATTTTCGTGCGAAAATAAGACTTCTGGGTATTGGTGCCCCGTGATCCCTAGTGTATTGTTATGCATAAAAAACTATAACTCTTGGAGCACTTTTCAGTTTTGAGGTCTGTGGTGCCCCGTGGTACAATTTTGATGCCGGTGGTGCATTTTCGGCCATTTGTCCAATTTTCGTCCGAAAATAAGACTTTTGGGTTTTGGTGCCCCGTGATCCCTGGTGCATTCTTACGCATAAATAACCATAATGCTCGAAGCACTTTTCAGTTTTGAGGTTCGTGGTCCCCCGTGGTCCAATTTTGGTGCCCGTGGTGAATTTTCGGCACATAGTGCAATTTCTGTGCCAAAATAAGACTTTTGGGTTTTGGTGCCCCATGATCCCTAGAGCATTCTTATGCATAAAAAACCATAATGCTCAGAGCACTTTTCAGTTTTGAGGTCCATGGTGCCCCGTGGTCCATTTTTGGTCCCCGTGGTGCATTATAGGCACATGGTCCAATTTTAGTGCCAAAATAAGACTTTGGGTTTTGGTGCCCCGTTATCCCTAGTGCATTCTTATGCATAAAAAACCATAATTCTCGGAGCACTTTTCAGTTTTGAGGTCCGTGGTGCCCCGTGGTCCAATTTTGGTGCCGATGGTGCATTTCGGCACATGGCTTAAGTTTCGTGCCAAAATAAGACTTTTGGGTTTTGGTTCCCCGTGATCCCTGGTTCATTCTTATGCACAAAAAAACCATAATGCTCAGAGCACTTTTCAGTTTTGAGGTCCGTGGTGCCCCGTGGTCCAATTTTGGTGCTCGTGGTGCATTTTTTGCCACATGGTTTAATTTTCGTGCCAATATAAGACTTTTGATTTTTGGTGCTCCGTTATCCTTAGTGCATTCTTATGCATAAAAAACCATCATGCTCGGAACACTTTTAGGTTTTGAGGTTCGTGGTGTCCAGTGGTCCAATTTTCGAACCCCGTGGTGCTTTTTTGGCAAATGGTGCAATTTTCGTGCCAAAATCTGACTTTTGGGTTTTGGTGCCCCGTTATCCCTGGTTCATTCTTATGCATAAAAAACCATCTTACTCGGAGCACTTTTTGGTTTTGAGGTACGTAGTGCCCCGTGGTCCAAATTTGGTGCCCGTGGTGCATTTTCCGCACATGGTGTAATTTTCGTGCCAAAATAAGTCTTTTGGGTTTTGGTTCCCCGTGATCCGTGGTGCATTCTTATGCATAAAAAACCATTATGCTCGGAGCACTTTTCAGTTTTGAGGTCCATGGTGTCCCGTGGTCCAATTTTGGTGCCTGTGGTGCATTTTCGGCATATTGTCCAATTTTCGTGCCAAAATAATACTTTTGGGTTTCGGTGCTTATTGATCCCTGAGTATTCTTACGCATAAAATACCATAAAGCTCGGAGCACTTTTCACTTTTGAGGTCCGTGGTGCCCCGTGGTCCATTTTTGGTGCCCGTGGTCGATTTTTGGCACATGGTCCAATTTTTGTGCCAAAATAAGACTTTTGGGTTTTGGTGCCCATTGATCCCTGGAGCATTCTTATGCATAAAATACCATAATGCTCGAAGCACTTTTCAGTTTTGAGGTCCGTGGTGCCCCGTGGTCCATTTTTGGTGCCCGTGGTGCATTTTCGGCACATGGTCCAATTTTAGTGCCAAAATAAGACTTTTGGGTTTTGGTGCCCCGTGATCCCTGGTGCATTCTTATGCATAAAAAACCATAATGCTCAGAGCACTTTTCAATTTTGAGGTCCGTGGTGCCCCGTGGTTCAATTTTGGTGCTCGTGGTGCATTTCGGCATATGCCTTAATTTTCGTCCCAAAATAAGACTTTTCGGTTTTGGTGCTCCGTGATCCCTGGTGCATTCTTATGCATAAAAAACCATAATGCTCATAGCACTTTTCAGTTTTGAGGTCCGTTGTGCCCCGTGGTCCAATTTTGATGCTCGTGGTGCATTTTTTGCCACATGGTTTAATTTTCGTGCCAAAATAAGACTTTTGGTTTTTTGTGCCCTGTTATCCCGAGTGCATTCTTATGCATAAAAACCCATCATGCTCGGATCAGTTTTAGGTTTTGAGGTCCATGGTGTCCAGTGGTCCAATTTTGGTGCCCATTGGTGTCTTTTTGGCATATGGTGCAATTTTCATGCCAAAATCAGACTTTTGGGTTTTCATGCCACGTTATCCCTGGTGCATTCTTATGAATAAAAAACCATCATGCTCGCAACACTTTTCAATTTTGAGGTCCATGGTGCCCCGTGATCCAATTTTGGTGCCTGTGGTGCATTTTCGGCACATGGGTCAATTTTCATTCCAAAGACTTTTGGATTTTGGTACCCTGTGATCCTTGGTGCATCCTAATGCATAAAAAACCATAATTCTCTAAGCACTTTTCAGTTTTGAGGTACGTGGTGCCCCGTGGTTCAATTTTGGTGCTCGTGGTGCATTTTCGGCCTATTATGCAATTTTCGTGCAAAAATAAGACTTTTGGGTTTCTGTGCCCCGTGATCCATGGAGCATTTTTATGCATAAAAAACCATAATGCTTCGACCACTTTTCAGTTTTGAGGTCCATGGTTCCCCGTGGTCCAATTTTGGAACCCGTGGTGCATTTTCGGCAAATGGTGCAATTTTCGTGCCAAAGTAAGAGTTTTGGGTTTTGGTGCCCCGCGATCCCTGGTGCATCCTTATCCCTAAAAAAACCCTAATGCTTTGAGCACTTTTCATTTTTGAGGTCCGTGGTGTCCAGTGGTCCAATTTTGGTGTCCCAAGGATCACGGGGCCCCAAAACGCAAAAGTCTTATTTTGGCACGAAAATTGCACCATGTGCCGAAAATGCACCACGGGCACCAAAATTGGACCACGGGGCAACACGGACCTGAAAACCTAAAAGTGCTATGAGCATTATGGTTTTTATGCATAAGAATGCAAATGGAATCACGAGCCACCAAAACCCAAAAGCCTTATTTTGGCAACAAAATTGCACAATGGGCCAAGAATGCACCAGGGTTTTGGCCCATTGTGTAATTTTCGTGCAAAAATAAGACTTTTGGGTTTTGGTGCCCCATGATCCCTGGTGCATTCTTATGCATAAAAAACCATAATGCTTGGAGCACTTTTCAGTTTTGAGGACCGAGGTGCCCCGAGGTCAAATTTTGGTGCCCTACTGCATTTTCGGTCCATTGTGCAATTTTCGTGCGAAAATAAGAGTTTTGGGTTTTGGTGCCTCGGGATCCCTGGTGGATTGTTATGCATAAAAAACCATAATGCATAGAACTCGTTTCAGTTTGGAGGTCCGTCGTGCCCCGTTGTCCAATTTTGGTGTCGATTGTGCATTTTCGGCCATTTGTGCAATTTTCATACGAAAATAAGAATTTTGGGTTTTGGTGCCCCATGATCCTTGGTGCATTCCTATGCATAAAAAACCATAATACTCGGAGAACTTTTCAGTTTTGAGGTCCGACGTGCCCTATGGTCCAATTTTGGTGCCCGTGGTGCATTTTCGGCCCATTGTACAATTTTCGTGCGAAAATAGGACTTTTGGGTTTTGGTGCCCCATGATCCCTAGTGCATTCTTTGCATAAAAAACCATAATGCTTGAAGCACTTTTTAGTTTTGAGGACCGTGGTGCCCTGTGGTCCAATTTTGGTGCTGGTGGTGCATTTTTCGGCATTTATGCATTTTTCATGCGAAAGTAACACTTTTGGGTTTAGGTGCCCCGTGATCCCTGGTGCATTCTTAAGCATAAAAAACCATAATGCTCAGAGCACTTTTCAGTTTTGGGGTCCTAGGTGCCCCGTGGTCCAATTTTGGTGCTCGTGGTATAATTTCGGCCCATTGTGCAATCTTCGTACGAAAATAATACTTTTGGATTTTGATTCCCCATGATCCCTGGTGCATTCTTAAGCATAAAAAGCCATAATGCTTCGAGCACTTTTCAGTTTTGAGGTCCGACGTGCCCCGTGGTCCAATTTTGGTGCCCGTGGTGCATTTTCGGCCCATTGTGCAACTTTCGTGCGAAAATAAGACTTTTGGGTTTTGGTGCCCCGTGATCCCTGGCACAATCTTATGCATAAAAAACAATAATGCTCGGAACTCTTTTCAGTTTTGAGGTCCACGGTGCCCCGTTGTCCAATTTTGGTGTCGGTGGTGCATTTTCTACCATTTGTGCAATTTTCATGCGAAAATAAGACTTTTAGGTTTTGGTACCCCGTAATCCCTGGTGCATTCTTTTGCATAAAATACCATAATGCTCGGATCGCTTTTAGGTATTGAGGTCCGAGGTGCCCCTTGGTCAAAATTTGGTGCCCGTGGTGCAATTTCGGCCCATTGTGCAATTTTCGTGTGAAGATAAGACTTTTGGGTTTTGGTGCCATGTGATCCCTGGTGCATTCTTATTCATAAAAAACCATAATGCTCAGAGAACTTTTAAGTTTTGAGGTCCGAGGTGCCCCGTGGTCCAATTTTGGTGCCGGTGGAGCATTTTCGGCCATTTTTGCAATTTTCGTGCGAAAATAAGACTTTTGGGTTTTGGTGCCCCGAGATCCCTGGTGCATTCTTATGCATAAAAAACCATAATGCTCAGAGCACTTTTAGGTATTGAGGTCCGGGGTGTCCCATGGTCGAATTTTGGTTCCCGTCGTGCATTTTCGGCCCGCTGTGCAATTTTCGTGCGAAAATATGACTTTTTGGTTGTGGTGCCCCGTGATCCCTGGTGCATTCTTAAGCATAAAAAACCATCATGCTCGCAGCACTTTTCAGTTTTGAGGTCCGACGTGCCCCGCGGTCCAATTATGGTGCCCGTGGTGCATTTTTGGCCTATCGTGCAATTTTCGTGCGAAAATAAGACTTTTGGATTTTGGTACCCTGTGATCCTTGGTGCATTCTTATGCATAAAAAACCATAATGCTCAGAGAACTTTTCAATTTTGAGGTCCGAGGTGCCCCGTGGTCCAATTTCGGTGCCGGTGGTGCATTTTCGACAATTTGTGCAATTTTCGTGCGAAAATAAGACTTTGGGGTTTTGGTGCCCCGTGATCCCTGGTGCATTCTTATGCATAAAAAACCATCTTGGTCGGAGCACTTTTCAGTTTTGAGGTCCGTGGTGCCCTGTGGTCCAATTTTGGTGCAAGTGGTGCATTTTCAGCCATTTGTGCAATTTTCGTGCGAAAATAAGACTTTTGGGTTTTGGTGCCCCGCGATCCCTGGTGCATTCTTAAGCATAAAAAACCATAATGCTCAGAGCACTTTTCAGTTTTGGGGTCCTAGGTGCCCCGTGGTCCAATTTTGGTGCTCGTGGTATAATTTCGGCCCATTGTGCAATCTTCGTACGAAAATAAGACTTTTGGATTTTGATTCCCCATGATCCCTGGTGCATTCTTAAGCATAAAAAGCCATAATGCTTCGAGCACTTTTCAGTTTTGAGGTCCGACGTGCCCCGTGGTCCAATTTTGGTGCCCGTGGTGCATTTTTGGCCCATTGTACAACTTTCGTGCGAAAATAAGACTTTTGGGTTTTGGTGCCCCGTGATCCCTGGCACAATCTTATGCATAAAAAACAATAATGCTCGGAACTCCTTTCAGTTTTGAGGTCCGCGGTGCCCCGTTGTCCAATTTTGGTGTCGGTGGTGCATTTTCTACCATTTGTGCAATTTTCATGCGAAAATAAGACTTTTAGGTTTTCGTGCCCCGTAATCCCTGGTGCATTCTTTTGCATAAAATACCATAATGCTCGGATCGCTTTTAGGTATTGACGTCCGAGGTGCCCCTTGGTCAAATTTTGGTGCCCGTGGTGCAATTTCAGCCCATTGTGCAATTTTCGTGCGAAAATAAAACTTTTAGGTTTTTGTGCCCTGTGATCCCTGGTGCATGGTTATGCATAAAAAACCATAATGCTGAGAGCGCTTATCAGTTTTGAGGTCCGACGTGTCCCGCGCTCCAATTTTAGTGCCCGTGGTACATTTTCGGCCCATTATGCAATTTTCGTGCAAAAATAAGACTTTTGGGTTTTCGTGCCCTGTGATCCCTGGTGCATTCTTACGCATAAAACATAATAATGCTCGGAGAACTTTTAGGTATTAAGGTCCGAGGTGCCCCTTGGTCAAATTTTGGTGCCCGTGGTGCAATTTCGGCCCATTGTGCAATTTTCGTGTGAAGATAAGACTTTTGGGTTTTGGTGCCATGTGATCCCTGGTGCATTCTTATGCATAAAAAACCATAATGCTCAGAGAACTTTTCAGTTTTGAGGTCCGAGGTGCCCCGTGGTCCAATTTTGGTGCCGGTGGAGCATTTTCGACCATTTTTGCAATTTTCGTGCGAAAATACGACTTTTGGGTTTTGGTGCCCCGAGATCCCTGGTGCATTCTTATGCATAAAAAACCATAATGCTTGGAGTACTTTTCAGTTTTGAGGTCCATGGTGCCCTGTGGTCCAATTTTGGTGCCGGTGGTGCATTTTCGGCCATTTGTGAAATTTTTGTGCAAAAATAAGACTTTCGGGTTTTGGTGCCCTGTGATCCCTGGTGCATTCTTTTGCATAAAAAACCATAATACTCATAGTTCTTTTCAGTTTTGAGGTTCGAGGTGCCCCGTGGTCCAATTTTTGTGCCCGTGGTGCATTTTCGGCCGTTTGTGCAATTTTCGTGCGAAAATTAGAGATTTGGGTTTTGGTGCCTCGTGATCCTTGGTGCATTCTTATGCATAAAAAACCACAATGCTCGGAACACTTTTCTGTCTTGAGGTCCGTGCTACCTCGTGGTCCAATTTTGGTGTCGGTGGTGCATTCTTTTGCAAAAAAAAAAGTATAATTATTGGAAAACTTTTCAGTTTTCAGGTCCGTGGTGCCCCATGGTCTAATTTTGGTGTCGGGAGTGCATTTTCGGCCATTTGTGCAATTTTCGTGCGAAAATAAGACTTTTGGGTTTTGGTGCCCCATGATCCCTGGTGCATTCTTATACAGAATAAACCATAATGCTAGTAACACTTTACAGTTTTGAGGTCCGTGCTACCGCGTGGTCCAATTTTGGTGCCGGTGGTGCATTTTTGACCATTTGTGCAATGTTCGTGCGAAAATAAGACTTTTGGGTTTTGGTGCCCCGTGATCCCTGGTGCATTTTTATGCATAAAAAAGGATAATACTCGGAGCATTTTTCAGTTTTGAGGTCCGACGTGCCCCGTGGTGCATTTTCGGCCCATTGTGTAATTTTCGTTCGAAAAGAGGAATTTTTTGTTTTGGTGCCCCGTGATCCCTGGTGCATTCTTATCCTTAAAAAACCATAATGCTTGGTGCGCTTTTCAGTTTTCAGGTCCACGATGCCTCGTGATCCAGTTTTGGTTCCCGTGGTGCATATTCGGCAGATTGAGCAATTTTCGTGCGAAAATAAGACTTTTGGGTTTTGGTGCCCCCTAATCCCTGGTGCATTCTTATGCATAAAAATCCATTATAGTCGGAGAACTTTTTAGTTTTGAGGTCTGAGGTGCCCCGTGGTCCAATTTTTGTGCCGGTGGTGCATTTTCGGCCCATTGTGCAATTTTCGTGCGAAAATAAGACTTTTGGGTTTTGGTGCCCTATGATCCCTGGTTCATTCTTATGCATAAAAAACCATAATTCTCGGAGCACTTTTAAGTTTTGAAGTTCGAGGTGTCCCGTGGTCCAATTTTGGTGCCCATGATGCATTTTTGGCCCATTGTGCAATTTTCGTGCGAAAATAAGGCTTTTGGGATTTGGGGCCCGATGATCGTTTGTGCATTCTTATGCATAAAAACGGATAATGCTCGGAGCACTTTTCAGTTTTGAGGTCCGAAGTGCCCCCTGGTCCAATTTTGGTTCCTATGATGCATTTTCAGCCTATGGTGCAATTTTCGTGCGAAAATAAGCCTTTTGGGCTTTGGTGCACCGTGATCCCTGGTTCATTCTTATGCATAAAAATCCATAATGCTCGAAGCACTTGTATGTTTTGAGGTACGAGGTGCCTTGTGGTCCAACAATGTGCCGGTGGTGCATTTTCGGCCCATTGTGCAATTTTCGTGCGAAAATAAGACTTTTTGGATTTGGTGCCCCGTTATTCCTGGTGCATTCTTATGCATAAAAAGCCATAATGCTCGGACCACTTTTAAGTATTGAGGTCCGAGGTACCCCGTGGTCCAATTTTGGTGCCCATCGTGCATTTTCAACCCTTTGTGCAATTTTCGTGCGAAAATAAGACTTTTGGGTTTTGGTGCCCCGTGATCCTTGGTGCATTCTTATGCATAAAAAAACATAATGCTCGAATCACTTTACAGTTTTGAGGTTCGTGGAGCCCCGTGGTCCAACTTTTGTGCTGGTGTTGCATTTTCGGACATTTGTCCAATATTTGTGTGAAAATATGACTTTTGTGTTTTGGTGCCCCGTGATCCCTGGTGCATTCTTATACATAAAAAATGATAATGCTTGGAGCACTTTTCAGTTTTGAGGTCCGAGGTGCCCTGTGGTCCAATTTTGGTGCCCGTGATGCATTTTCGGCCCATTGTGCAATTTTCGTGTAAAAATAAGCCTGTTGGGCTTTGGTGCACCGTGATCCCTGGTTCATTCTTATGCATAAAAATCCATAATGCTCGGAGCACTTTTGAGTTTTGAGGTCCGAGGTGCCCCGTGGTCCAATTTTGGTGCCCGTGGTGCATTTTCGGCCCATTGTGTAATTTTCGTGCGAAAATAAGACTTTTTGGTTTTGGTGCCCCGTGATACCTTGTGCATTCTTACGCATAGAAAAACATAATGCTCGGAACACCTTTCAGTTTTGAGGTCCGTGGTGCCTCGTGGTCCAATTTTGGTGTCGGTGGTTCATTTCCAGTCATTAGTGCAATTTTCATGCGAAAATAGGACTGTTAGGTTTGGTGCCTTATGAACCCTGGTGTATTCTTATGGATAAAAAACCATAATGCTCGTATCACTTTTAAGTTTTGAGGGGCGACGTGCCCCGTGGTGCAATTCCGACCCTTTGTGCAATTTTCGTGCGAAAGTAAGACTTTTGGGTTTTGGTGCCCCGTGATCCTTGGTGCATTCTTATGCATAAAAAAACCATAATGCTCGGAACACTCTTCAGTCTTGTGGTTCGTGGTGCCCCGTGGTCCTATTTTAGTGCCGGGGTGCATTTTCGGCCATTTGTGCAATTTTCGTGCGAAAATAAGACTTTTGGGTTTTGGTGGCCCCGTGATCCCTAGTGCATTCTTATGCATAAAAAACCATAATGCTCGGAGTACTTTTCAGTTCTGAGGTCCGAGGTGCCCCGTGGTCCAATTTTGGTGCCCGTGGTGCATTTTTGGCCCATCATGCAATTTTCGTACGAAAATAAGACTTTTGGGTTTTGGTTCCCCGTGATCCCTGGTGGATTCTTATGCATAAAAAAGAAGAATGATCGGAACACTTTTCGGTTTTGAGGTCTGTGGTGCCCCGTGGTTCAATTTTGATGTCGGTAATGCATTTTCGACCATTTGTGCAAATTTCGAGCGAAAATAAGACTTTTGGGTTTCGGTGCCCCGTGATCCCTGGGGCATTCTTATGCATAAAAACCATAATGCTTGGAGCACTTTTCAGTTTTGAGGTCCATGGTGCCCCATGGTCCAATTTTGGGGACGGTGGTGTATTTTTGGCCATTTGTGCAATTTTTGTGCGAAAATAAGACTTTTGGGTTTTGGTGCCCCGTGATCCCTGGTGCAATATTATGCATAAAAACCCATAATGCTCGTAGCACTTTTCAGTTTTGAGGTCCGAGGTGCCCCGTGGTCCAATTTTGGTGCATGTGGTGCATTTTCGGCCCATTGTGCAATTTTCATGTGAAAATAAGACTTTTGGGTATTGGTGACCCGTGATCCTTGGGGCATTCTTATGCATAAAAAACCATAATGTTGGAACACTTTTCAATTTTAAGGCTGTGGTGCAGTCTTGTCCAATTTTGCTGTAGGTGGTGCATTTACGGCCATTTGTGCATTTTTCGTGCGAAAATAAGACTTTTGCATTTTGGTGCTCCATGATCCCTGGTGCATTGTAATGCATGAAAAACCATAATGCTCAGAGCACTTTTAAGTATTGAGGTCCGAGGTGCCTCGTGGTCCAATTTTGGTCCCCGTGGTGCATTTTCGGCCAAATGAGCAATTTTCGTTCGAAAATAAGACTTTTGGATTTTGGTGCCCCGTGATCCCTGGTGCATTTTTATGAATAAAAAACCATAATGCTCAGAGCATTTTTCAGTTTTGAGGTCCGACGTTCCCCATGATCCAATTTTGGTGCCCGTGGTGCATTTTCGGCCCATTGTGCAATTTTCATGCGAAAGTAAGACTTTTGGGTTTTGGTGCCCTGTGATCCTTGGTGCATTCTTTTGCAAAAAAAAAAAAAGCATAATTATTGGAAAACTTTTCAGTTTTCAGGTCCGTGGTGCCCCATGGTCTAATTTTGGTGTCGGGGGTGCATTTTTGGCCATTTGTGCAATTTTCGTGCGCAAATAAGACTTTTGGGTTTTGGTGCCTCATGATCCCTGGTGCATTCTTATACAGAATAAACCATAATGCTAGTAACAATTTTCAGTTTTGAGGTTCGTGCTACCTCATGGTCCAATTTTGGTGCCGGTGGTGCATTTTTGACCATTTGTGCAATGTTCGTGCGAACATAAGACTTTTGGGTTTTGGTGCCCCGTGATCCCTGGTGCATTTTTCAGTTTTGAGGTCCGACGTGCCCCGTGGTGCATTTTCGACCCATTGTGCAATTTTCATTCGAAAAGAGGAATTTTGGGTTTTGGTGCCCCGTGATCCCTGGTGCATTCTTATCCTTAAAAAACCATAATGCTTGGTGCGCTTTTCAGTTTTCAGGTCCACGGTGCCTCGTGGTCCAATTTTGGTTCCCGTGGTGCATATTCGGCCCATTGAGCAATTTTCGTGCGAAAATAAGACTTTTGGGTTTTGGTGCCCCCTGATCCCTGGTACATTCTTATGCATAAAACACAATAATGCTTGGACCACTTTGCAGTTTTGCGGTCGATGGTGCCCCGTGGTCCAATTTTGGTGCCAATGGTGCATTTTCGTCCAATTGTGCAATTTTCGTTCGAAAATAAGACTTTTTGGTTTTGGTACCTCTTGATCCCTGGTGCATTCTTATGCATAAAAAACTATAATGCTCGGACCACTTTTCAGTTTTGAGGTCCGAGGTGCCCCGTGGTCCAATTTTGGTGCCCGTGGTGCATTTTCGCCCCATTGTGCAATATTCGTGCGAAAATAAAACTTTTGGGTTTTGGTGCCCCGTGATCCCTGGTTCATTTTTATGTATAAAAAATCATAATCCTCGGAGCACTTTAATGTTTTGAGGTCCAACGTGCCCCGTGGTCCAATGTTGGTCCTCGTGATGCATTTTCGTCCTATTGTGCAATTTTCGTGCGAAAATTAGACTTTTGGGTTTTGGTGCCCCGTGACCCCTGGTGCATTCTTATGCATAAAAAACCATAATGCTTGGAATACTTTTCAGTTTTGAGGTCTGTGGTGCCCTGTGGTCCAATTTTGGTGCCGGTGGTGCATTTTCGGCCAGTTGTGAAATTTTCGTGTGAAAATAAGACTTTTGGGTGTTGGTGCCCCATGATTGCTGGTGCATTCTTATGCATAAAAAACCATAATCCATGGAGCACTTTTCAGTTTTGAGGTCCATGGTGCACCGTGGTCCAATTTTGGTGCCGGGGGTGCATCTTCGGCCATATGTGCAATTTTTGTGCGAAAATAAGACTTTTGGGTTTTGGTGCCCCGTGATCCCTGGTGCTTTTTTATGCATAAAAATCGATAATGCTCGTTGCACTTTTCAGTTTTGAGGTCCGAGGAGCCCCGTAGTCCAATTTTGGTGCTTGTGGTGCATTTTTGGCCCATTGTGCAATTTTCGTGCGAAAATATGACTTTTCGGTTTTGGTGCCCCGTAATCCCTGGTGCATTCTTATGCATAAAAATCCATTATACTCAGAGAACTTTTTAATTTTGAGGTCTGAGGTGCCCCGTGGTCCAATTTTTATGCCGGTGGTGCATTTTCGGCCCATTGTGCAATTTTTGTGCGAAAATAAGACTTTTGGGTTTTGGTGCCCACGATCCCTGGTGCATTCTTATGCATAAAAAACCATAATGCTCGGTGCACTTTTCAGTTTTGAGGTCCGAGGTGCCCCGTGGTCTAATTTTGGTGCCCATTGTGCAATTTTCATGCGAAAATAAGACTTTTAGGTTTTGGTGCCCCGTAATCCCTAGTGCATTCTTATGCATAAAAATCCATTATACTCGGAGCAGTTTTTAGTTTTGAGGTCCAAGGTGCCCGTCATCCAATTTTGGTGCCCGTGGTGCATTTTCGGCCCATTGTGCAATTTTCGTGCGAAAATAAGAGTTTTGGGTTTTGGTGCCCCGTGATCCCTGGTGCATTCTTATGCATAAAAAACCATAATGCTTGAAGCACTTTTCAGTTTTGAGGTCCATGGTGCCCCGTGGTCCAATTTTGGTGCCGGTGGTGCATTCTCGGCCCATGGTACAATTCTCGGGCGAAAATAAGACTTTTGGGTTTTGGTGCCCCGTGATCCTTGGTGCGTTCTTATGCATAAAAAACCATAATGCTTGGAGCACCTTTCAGTTTTGAGGTCCGACGTGCCCCGTGGTCCAATTTTGGTGCCATTGGTGCATTTTCGACCCGTTGTGCAATTTTCATTCGAAAATAAGTCTTTTGGGTTTTGGTGCCCGTGATTCCTGGGGCATTCTTATGCATAAAAACGACACTGCTCGTGGCACTTTTCAGTTTTGAGGTCCGAGGTGCCCCGTGGTCCAACTTTGGTTCCTGTGATGCATTTTCAGCCCATGGTGCAATTTTCGTGCGAAAATAAGACTTTTGGGTTTTGATGCCCCGTGATCCCTGGTGCATTCTTATGCATAAAAAACCATAATGCTTGGAGCACTTTTCAGTTTTGAAGTCCAACGTGCCCCGTGGTCCAATTGTGGTGCCCGTGGTGCATTTTCTGCCCGTTGTGCAATTTTCGTGCGAAAATATGACTTTTGTGTTTTGGTGCCCCGTGATCCCTGGTGCATTCTTATACATAAAAAACGATAATGCTTGGAGTACTTTTCAGTTTTGAGGTCCGAGGTGCCCCGTGGTCCAATTTTGGTGGCCGTGATGCATTTTCAACCCATTGTGCAATTTTCGTGTAAAAGTAAGCCTTTTGGGCTTTGGTGCACCGTGATCCCTGGTTCATTCTTATGAATAAAAATCCATAATGCTCGGAGCACTTTTAAGTTTTGATGTCCGAGGTGCCCCGTGGTCCAATTTTGGTGCCCGTGGTGCATTTTCATCCCATTATGTAATTTTCGTGCGAAAATAAGACTTTTGGGTTTTGGTGCCCCATGATTCATGGTGCATTCTTATGCATAAAAAAACCATAATGCTCGGAGCATTTTTCAGTTTTGAGGTCCGAGGTGCCCCGTGGTCCAATTTTAGTGCCGGTAATGCATTTTCAGCCCGTTGTACAATTTTTGTGCGAAAATAAGACTTTTGGGTTTTGGTGCTTCGTGATCCCTGGTGCATTCTTATTCATGAAAAACCATAATGCTCGAAACACTTTTCAGTTTTGAGGTCCGTGGTGACCGTGGTGCATTATCGACCATTTGAGAAATTTTCGTGCGAAAATAAGACTTTTAGGTTTTGGTGCCCCGTCATCCTTGGTGCATTCTAATGCATAAAAAACTATAATGCTTCAAGAACTTTTAAGTTTTGAGTTCCGTGGTGCCCCGTGGTCCAATTTTGGTGTCGGTGGTGCATTTTCGACCATTTGTGAAATTTACGACCGAAAATAAGACTTTTGGGTTTTGGTGCCCTATGATCCATGGTGCATTCTTATGCATAAAAAACCATAATGCTCATAGCACTTTTCAGTTTTGATGTCCATGGTGCCCCGAGGTCCAATTTTCGTGCCGGTGGTGCATTCTCTGCCATTTGTGAAATTTTCGTGCGAAAATAAGACTTTTGGCTTTTGGTGCCACATGATCCATGGTGCATTCTTATGCATAAAAAACCATGATGCTGGGAGAACTTTTAAGTTTTGAGGTCCGAGGTGCCCCGTGGTCCAATTTTGGTTCTCGTGGTGCATTTTCGGCCCATTGTGTAATTTTCGTGCGAAAATAAGACTTTTGGGTTTCGGTGCCCCGTGATCCCTACTGCATTCTTATGCATAAAAAACCATAATGCTCATAACACTTTTCAGTTTTGAGGTCCGTGGTGCCCCGTGGTCCAATTTTGGTGCCGATGGTGCATTTTCGGCCCATTGTACAATTTTCGTGCGAAAATAAGACTTTTGGGATTTGATGCCCCGTTTCCCTGGTGCATTCTTATGCATAAAAAGCCATAATGCTCGGACCACTTTTATGTATTGAGTCCGAGGTATCCCGTGGTTCAATTTTGGTTCCCGTGGTGCATTCTCGACCCTTTTGTGTAAGTTTCGTGCGAAAATAAGACTTTTGTGTTTTGGTGCCCCGTGATCCTTGGTGCATTCTTATGCATAGAAAACCATAATGCTTGAATCACTTTACAGTTTTGAGGTTCGTGGAGCCCCATGGTCCAATTTTGTTGCCGGTGTTGCATTTTCGGACATTTGTACAATATTCGTGCGAAAATAAGACTTTTGGGTGTTGGTGTTCCGTGATCCCTGGTGCATTCTTATGCATTAAAAACCATAATGCCTGGACCACTTTTAAGTATTGAGGTCCGAGGTGCCCCATGGTCCAATTTTGGTGCCCGTGGTGCATTTTCGGCCCATTGTGCAATTTTCGGGCGAAAATAGGACTTTTGGGTTTTGGTGCCCCGTCATTTCCGGTGCATTTTATCCATAAAATGCCACATTGCTCGGGACACTTTTCAGTTTTGAGGTCTGTGGTGCCCCGTGGTCCAATTTTGGTGCCGGTAATGAATTGTCAGCCCATTGTACAATTTTTGTGCGAAAATAAGACTTTTGGGTTTTGGTGCCTCGTGATCCCTGGTGCATTCTTATTCATAAAAAACCATAATGCTAGGAACACTTTTCAGTTTTGAGGTCCGTGGTGCCCGTGGTGCATTTTCGGCCATTTGAGAAATTTTCGTGCGAAAATAAGACTTTTAGGTTTTTGTTCCCCGTGATCCTTGGTGCATTCTAATGCATAAAAAACCATAATGCTTGGAGAACTTTTAAGTTTTGAGTTCCGTGGTGCCCCGTGGACCAATTTTGGTGTCAGTGATGCATTTTCGGCCATTTGTGCAATTTTTGTGCGAAAATAAGACTTTTGGGTTTTGGTGCCCCGTGATCCCTAGTGCATTCTTATGCAAAAAAAACCATAATGCTTAGAGAACTTTTTAGTTTTGAGGTCTGTCGTGCCTCGTGGTCCAATTTTGGCGCCTGTGGTGCATTTTCGGTCCATTGTGCAATTTTCATGCGATAATAAGTCTTTTGGGTTTTGGTGCCCCGTGATCCCGGGGGCATTCTTATGCATAAAAAACGATAATGCTCGAAACACTTTTCAGTTTTGAGGTCTGTGGTGCCCAGTGGACCAATTTTGGTGCCGATAGTGCATTTTCGGCCATTTGTGAAATTTTCTTGTGAAAATAAGACTTTTGGGTTTTGGTGCCCTGTGATCGCTAGTACATTCTTATACATAAAAAACCATAATAGTTGGAGCACTTTTCAGTTTTGAGGTCCACGGTGCCCCGTGGTCCAATTTTTGTTCCCGTGGTGCATTTCTAGCAATTTGTCAAATTTTCGTGCCAAAATAAGAGTTTTGGGTTTTGGTGCCCTGTGATCCCTGGTGGATTCTAATGCATAAAACACCATAATGCTTGACGAACATTTAAGTTTTGAGTTCCGAGGTGTCCCGTGGTCCAATTTTGGTGCCCGTGATGCATTTTTGGCCCATTGTGCAATTTTCGTGCGAAAATAAGACTTTTAGGTTTTGGTGCCCCGTGATTCCTGGTGAATTCTTATGGATAAAAATCAATAATGGTTGGAACACTTTTAAGTTTTGAGGTCCGAGGTGCCCCGTGGTCTAATTTTTGTGCCCGTGGTGCATTTTCGGTCCATTGTGCAATTTTTGTGCGAAAATAAGACTTTTGGGTTTTGGTGCCCCGTGATCCCTGGTGCATTCTTAGGCATAAAAAACCATAATGCTTGGAGCACTTTTTAGTTTTGAGGTCCTTCGTGCCCCGTCATCCAATTTTGGTGCATGTTGTGCATTTTCGGCCCATTGTGCAATTTTCATGCCAAAATAAGACATTTGGGTTTTGGTGCCCCGTGATTCTTGGTGCATTCTTATGCATAAAAAACCATAATGCTCGGAACACTTTTCAATCTTGTGGTTCGTGGTGCCCCGTGGTCATATTTCGGTGCTCGTGGTTCATTTTCGACACGTTGTGCAATAATCGTGCAAAAATAAGACTTTTGGTTTTTGGTGCCCCGTGATCCCTGGCGCATTCTTACGCATAAAAAATCATAATGTTTGCAACACTTTTCAATTTTGAGGTCTTTGGTGCCCCGTGGTCCAATTTTGGTGCCGGTGGTGCATTTTCGGCCATTTATGCAATTTTCATACGAAAATAAGACTTTTGGATTTTGGTGCCCCGTGATCCCTGGTGCATTCTTATGCATAAAAAACCATAATACCTAGAGCACTTTTCAGTTTTGACATCCACAGTGCCTCGTGGTCAAAATTTGGTGCCGGTGGTGCATTTTCGGCCATTTGTGAAATTTTCTTGTGAAAATAAGACTTTTGGGTTTTGGTGCCCCGTGAAACCTGTTGCATTCTTATGCATAAAAAACCATAATGCTTGGAACACTTTTTAGTTTTGAGCTCTGTGGTGCCCCGTGGTCCAATTTTGGTATCCATGGTGCATTTTTGGCCCATTGTACAATTTTCGTGCGAAAATATGACTTTTAGCATTTGGTGCCCCGTCATCCCTGGTGCAATCTTATGCATAAAAAACCATAATGCTAGGATCAATTTTAAGTATTGAGGTCCGACATGCCTCGTGGTCCAATTTTTGTGCCCGTGGTGCATTTTCGGCCCATTGTGCAATTTGCTAATGAAAATAAGACTTATGGGTTTTGGTGTCCCGTGATCCCTGGTGCATTCTTATGCATAAAAAACCATAATGCTCTGACCACTTTGAAGTATTGAGGTCCGAGGTGCCCCGTGGTCCAATTTTGGTGCCCGTGGTGCATTTTTGCCATATTGTGTAATTTTCATGCGAAAATAAGACTTTTGGGTGTTGGTGCCCCGTGATCCCTGGTGCATTCTTATGCATAAAAAACCATAATACTCGGAACACTTTTCAGTTTTGCGATCTGTGGTGCCGCGTGGTCCAATTTTTCTGCCGGTGGTGCATTTTCGGCCATTTGTGCAATTTTCATGCCAAAATAAGACTTTTGGGTTTTGGTGCCCCGTGATCCCTGGTGGTTTCTTATGCATAAAAAATCATAATGCTTGGAGCACTTTTCAGTTTTGAGGTCCGAGGTGCCCCGTGGTCCAATTTTGGTGCCCGTCATGCATTTTCGGCCCATTGTGCAATTTTCATGCGAAAATGGGACTTTTGGGTTTTGGTGCCCCGTGATCCCTGGTGCATTCTTATGCATAAAAAACCATGATGCATGGAACACTTTTCAGTTTTGAGGTCCATGGAGCCCCGTGGTACAATTTTGGTGCCGGTAATGCATTTCCAACCATTTGTGCAATTTTCGTGTGAAAATAAGACTTTTGGGTGTTGGTGCGCCGTAATCCCTGGCGCATTCTTATGCATAAGAAACCATAATGCTTGGAGCACTTTTAAGTTTTGATGTCCCAGGTGCCCCGTGATCCAATTTTGGTGCCCGTGGTGCATTTTCAGCCCATTATTTAATCTTCGCCCGAAAATAAGACTTTTCGGTTTTGGTGCCCTGTGAACCCTGGGGCATTCTTATGAATAAAAAACCATAATGCTCATAGCACTTTTCTGTTTTGAGGTTTGAGGTGCCCGTGATCCAATTTTGGTGCCTGTGGTGCATTTTCGGTCCCTTGTTAAATTTTCGTGCGAAAATAAGAGTTTTAGTTTTTTTACCCCTTGATCCTTGGTGCATTCTTATGCATTAAAAAACCATAATGCTCGGAACGCTTTTCAGTCATGAGGTTTGTGGTGCCCCATGGTCCAATTTTGGTGTCGGGGGTACATTTTCGGACATTAGAGCATTTTTCGTGCGAAAATAAGACTTTTGGGTTTTGGTGTCCCGTGATTCCTGATGCATTCTTATGCATAAAAAACCTTAATGCTCGGAGCACTTTTCAGTTTTCAGGTCCGAGGTGCCCCGTGGTCTAATTTTTGTGCCCGTGATGCATTTTCGGCCCATTGTGCAATTTTCGTGCAAAAATAAGACTTTTGGGTTTTAGTGCCTCGTGATCCCTGGTGCATTCTTATGCATAAAAAACAGTAATGCTCGAAACACTTTTCAATTTTGAGGACTGTGGTGCCCGTGGTGCATTTTCGGCCATTTGTGCAATTTTCGTGCGAAAATAAGACTTATGGGTTTTGGTGCCCCATGATCCTTGGTGCATTCTTATGCATAAAAACCCAGAATGCACGGAACACTGTTCAGTCTTGAAGTTTGTGGTGCCCTGTGGTCTAATTTTGGTGCCGGTGGTGCATTTTCGACCATTTGTTCAATTTTCGTGCGAAAATAAGACTTTTGGGTTTTGGTGCCCCGTGATCCCTGATGCATTCTTATGCATAAAAAATCTTAATACTCAAAGCACTTTTCAGTTTTCAGGTCCGAGGTGCTCCGTGGTCTAACTTTTGTGCCCGTGGTGCATTTTTGGCCCATTGTGCAATTTTCGCGCCAAAATAAGACTTTTGGATTTTATTGCCCCGTGATCCCTGGTGCATTCTTATGATAAAAAACCATAATGCTCGGAACACTTTTCAGGTTTGAGGTCCGTGTTGCCCCGTGGTACAATTTTGGTGCCGGTGGTGCATTTTCGGCCATTTGTGAAATTTTCGTTGCGAAAATAAGACTTTTGGGTTTTTGTGCCCCGTGATCCCTAGTGCATTCTTTTGCGTAAAAAACCATAATGCTTGGAGCACTATTAAGTTTTGAGCTCCCAGGTGCCCCGTGGGGCAATTTTGGTGCCCGTGGTGCATTTTGGGCCCATTATGCAGTCTTCGTTTGAGAATAAGAGTTTTGCGTTTTGGTGCCCCGTGATCCCTGGTGCATTCTTATGCATGAAAAAGCATAATACTTTGAGCACTTTTTAGTTTTGAGGTCCGTGTTACCCCGTGGTCCAATTTTGGTGCCGGTGGTGCATTTTCGGCTTTGTGTAATTTTTGTGCAAAATAAGACTTTTGGGTTTCGGTGCCCCATGATCCTTGGTGGATTGTTATGCATAAAAAACCGTAATGCTCGAAACACTTTCCAGTCTTGAGGTTCGTTGTGCCCCGTTGTCCAATTTTGGTGTCGGGGGTGCATTTTCGGCCATTTATGCAATTTTCGTGCGAAAATAAGACATTTGGGTTTTGGTGCCCCGTGATCCCTGGTGCGTTCTTATGCAGAAAAAACCATAATGCTTGGAGCACTTTTCAGTTTTGAGGTCCGTAGTGCCTCGTGGTCCAATTTTGGTGCCTATGGGGCATTTTCGGCCATTTGTGAAATTTTCGTGCGAAAATAAGACTTTTGTGTTTTGGTGCCCCGTGATCCTTGGTGCATTCTTATGCATAAAAAACCATAATGCTTGGAGCACTTTTAAGTTTTGAGCTCCCAGGTGCCCCGTGATCCAATTTTGGGCCCGTGGTGCATTTTCGGCCCATTGTGCAATCTTCGCCCGAAAATAAGACTTTTGGGTTTTGGTGTCCTGTGAACCCTGGTGCATTCTTATGCATAAAAAACCATAATGCTCATAGCACTTTTCTGTTTTGAGGTCCGAGGTGCCCCGTGATGCAATATTGGTGCCTGTGGTGCATTTTCAGTCCATTGTTCAACTTTCGTGCGAAAATAAGACTTTTGGGTTTTTTTGCCCCTTGATCCTTGCTGCATTCTTATACATAAAAAAAATCATAATGCTCGGAACACTTTTCAATCTTGAGGTTCGTGGTGCCCTGTGGACCAATTTTGATGCCGGGGGTACATTTCCGGACATTTGTGCTTTTTTTGTGCGAAAATAAGACTTTTGGGTTTTGGTGTCCTGTGATCCGTGATGCATTCTTATGCATAAAAAACCTTAATGCTCGGAGCACTTTTCGGTTTTCAGGTCCAAGGTGCTCCGTGGTCTAATTTTTGTGCCCATTGTGCATTTTCGGCCCATTGTCCAATTTTCGTGCGAAAGTAAGACTTTTGGATTTTGGTGCCTCGTGATCCTTGGTGCATTCTTATGCATAAAAAACCATAATGCTCGGAACACTTTTCAGTCTTGAGTTCCGTGGTGCCCGGTGGTCCAATTTTGGTGCCCGTGGTGAATTTTCTGCACATGGTGCAATTTTCGTTCCAAAATACGACTTTTGGGTTTTGGTGCCCCGTGATCCTTGGGGCATTCTTATGCATAAAAAACCATAATGGTCGAAGCACTTTTGCAATTTTGAGGTCCGTGGTGCCCCGTGGTCAAATTTTGGTGCCCGTGGCGCATTTTCGGCACATGGTGCAATTTTCGTGCCAAAATAAGACTTTTGGGTTTTGGAGCCCCATGATCCTTGGTGCATCCTTATGCATAGAAAACCATAATGCTAGTAGCACTTTTCAGTTTTGAGGTCCGCGGTGCCCCGTGGTTCAATTTTGGTGCCGGTGGTGCATTCTCGGCCCATTATGCAATTTTCGTGCCAAAATAAGACTTTTGGATTTTGGTGCCCCGTTATCCTTGGTGGATTCTTATGCGTAAAAAACAATAATGCTCGGACACTTTTCAGTTTTGAGGTCCGTGGTTCCCAGTGGTCCAATTTTGGTACCTGTGGTGAATTTTCGACACATGGTGCAATTTTCGTGCCAAATAAGACTTTTGGGTTTTGGTGCCCCGTGATCCCTGGTGCACCCTAATGCATAAAAAAAACCATAATGCTCTGAGCACTTTTCAGTTTTGAGGTCTGTTGTGCCCCGTGGTCCAATTTTGGTGCGCGTGGTGCATTTTCGACCCATTGTGCAATTTTCGTGCGAAAATAAGACTTTTGGATTTTGGTGCCCCATGATCCCTGGGGTATTCTTATGCATAAATAACAATAATGCTCGGACACTTTTCAGTTTTGAGGTCCATGGTGCCCAGTGGTCCAATTTTGGTGCTCGTGGTGCAATTTTTGTGCCAAAATAAGACTTTTGGATTTTGGTGCCGCGTGATCCCTAGTGCATCCTTATTCACAAAAAACCATAATACTTATTAGAGCACTTTTCAGTTTTGAGGACCGTGGTGCCCCGTGGTTGAATTTTTGTGACCATGGTGCGTGTTCGGCCCATGGTGCAATTTTCGTGCCAATATAAGACTTTTGAGTTTTGGTGCCCCGTGATCCCTAGTGCATTCTTATGCATAAAAAACCATAATGCTTGGAGCACTTTTCACTTTTGAGGTCCGTGGTGTCCAGTGGTACAATTTTGGTGCCCTGTGGTGCATTTTTGGCCCATGGTGCAATTTTCTTGCCAAAACGAGACTTTTAGGTTTTGGTGCCCCGTGATCCCTGGGGCATTGTTATGCATAAAAAACCATAATGCTCGGAGCACTTTTCAGTTTTGAGGTTCATGGTGCCCTGTAACGACCCATCTTCGTTACATATTTGTTATACTAAAACATTTTTTTTAAATATTATGAAACTACATAGAAATTTTTCACTATTTTTTTCACATTTAACACATATATATGTACTACTTTCCTACATATAATGTACATCATCACATCATAAAAGTATTGGGTCTGGCTTTACAAAACTTAAATATATAAATGTGTACATACAATACCAAAATAGTCCTCTTGTAGAGAACATTCATCACAACCTAAGTATTTATATATATGTCCTAAGCTGGTCTCCACATTATGTACATATATACTAGAACATATTCGAAAAGAGGGATCTCATCCCATCTTCAAGATCTACATCCGCTTCAGTCATGAGCGGCCTGAGAACCTGCAGCATCACCACTATCTGCTTCCGTGCCAACCACACGATCATTGCAGTAAAACAACACAAACACAAAAATGCAAGGGTAAGTTTATTTATAACAAGAAGGATAGGATTTGATCAAAGGAAAATTTAGAATAAATCAACAATAATAATTCAGCTAACATCACACAACAATACATACATCAATCTTATATATTATTTCATTATGCAATGTCGTGCTGACTTGACTCCATGGAGATTTCTACAACTTTTGGGGGGTCCCCATAGGACCCATCCCCTACCATGGTCCCACCTCTGACCATTCAGGGAGTCCCTTGCGTTGATCCTGCGGAGGAAGTGTGGATTTAATCGAATATAGACAAGTGTGGGTATTGGCTTACCTTTGTAAGGTTTGCAAAACCTTCCATCTATAGGAATTCACCCACTTGTCTATTCTATAGGCCCCCCGTTAGCCACCACGAAAACCTCCGGCACTAGGTTGAGAGCCTACCCGACACCCTCAACTTACGTGCCTACCCATATGCAATGTCATGTAACAAGCCAAACAACTTTTATTGCCACAAGTTCCCTCTATGTTATAAATTCACCATTTTTCTCAAATTATGCTTATGAACCCATCCAGCAGTTCAATAAGCTCAAGTAAGATATTCTCACACTCTGAATCCTTACTTACAACACAACACTAAGTTTAACAAAAGGTGAATTTCCAACATAGTTCTAGAACCAAAGTGGTGACCTACCCAACATCCTCATTCAAAACATGATTACAACATCCTACAGTCAAAAGACTGTATCACACAAAACATATTTCAAATATTAAATACTCAAGATTCACATCTCAACAAACAAACATAACCATTCCAATAATTCTATCATATTAACCAAATTGACCAAATAAGGTCGATTTCTCTTTGACAGTACTGAATGTGAGCTCTCACTGATTGTAGCAAATGACCTCGGAATTAAAATTTTTTTATATGGAATTAAATCTCTTGAGTCCTTTTTTTCAAAATGGTATCCCAATTGTAAAATCAACAACTAGAAAATTTTTATAAAATTTTCTAAGTCAGCAGCCCTGGATTTTGAGTGCTCACTGAACATAGCTCAAAGAAATGTAAAATTCTTCCACTTTCCAAATTATTTTTGAAATGAAATTTTTACAGTAGAAATATAACATCTTTATCTTTCTAAAAAGGTAATCCTTTCCCCCAAATTATTTCCCTACTGTTCCCAGTAAATTTATTTCTAACAGCCTAAGCTTCAGACTCAAAACAGAGCTCAAAACCCTTGCCCTGTTTCTTTTTAGAAGGTTAATTTAGAAATTGGACATGATAATTTTTGTAATTTATATGGTTAAAAATATTGTTTTATCTAGTTTTTAATGGTACAAAAACGAAAAATAAAAATTAATCACACAAGTGGGAATTTGAGAAAAACCGAGACATGTTCCAGGAAAACTCGAAAGCAAAACAACCATTTTGGGAGTCATGGATGAACCCAGAGATGAGGTTTTCTCTCCAAGTCGTAAAAATTAAAGTTTCTCCATTACATATCTATTTTTATTCAAAAGAAATTTCGTGAAAATCCAACGGTTAGATCTTCCAAAAATCATAAAATCGTGGGGGCTGTACAGAGCTGGACGAACCAAACAGCCACTGCCACTTTGTTTTGTGGTTTGATTTTCACATGCAAAGCTTATCAAATAATTTCAAGAAAATTTGGACATGGTCTCCTTTGTTTTAGAAGCCTTCCCAATCAATTTCAAAGATTGAAAACAATCCAAGGACAGTACATGCAAATCTCACACAGCCACTGCCAAAGGTTTTCAACCCATTTCATCAACTTTTCACATTCAAGCATTCAAATAAAACACACACAACAGTCCAGATGAGGGGCATTCATGCTGTGTGGTTGAGCCCCCTAACTCTCAACCACACTTAAACTGAAAATAGATAAGCTCCCCTTACCTTTGGGTTTAGTTCCAGCAGAGAGAGAGAAAAAAAAGGGATGAAGAAGAAAAGGAAACTTGGTTGGAATGGTGTAGAGATGATGTTTTGGCTTGCATACAAAGCTTAAAGCAACCAACAACAATGGCTTCTATTGCCTTTTGAGTGCCATGGCCAAGCTTGGAAGGAGGAGAGAGAAGAGAGCTTCGGGAGAAAGGAGGAAGAAATGAAGAAAATCGGAGAATGGAGGCTTTCACGTTCAAATTGGGGTTTTAATTAAGATTTTCACTTTTCGCACCTATACTTCCTCTAAGAACACCCCCTTCTCTTATTTTTTTTTATTTTTTTCCTACAACTTACGGAACTCGGGTAAAAGTCCCAAAAAAATTCACAATAACACTATGGCACATAACAAAACATAGAACTTAAGTTAATTATTATATCAATCAGCAACATTTAAATTTAGTTTGCTCTTTCATTATTAATCAAACACTTAATCATATAATTAAGAAAACCATAACGTTACATGCCCACAAAACTGAAAAGTGCTATGAGCATTATAGTTTTTTATGCATAAGAATGCACTAGGCATCATAGGGTACCAAAACCCAAAAGTCTTATTTTCGCACGAAAATTGCACCATCTGCCGAAATTGCACCACGGGCACCAAAATTTGACCACTGGACACCATAGACCTCAAAACTGAAAAGTGCTATGAGCATTATCTTTATTTATATAAGAATCCACCAGGGATCACGGGACACCAAAACCCAAAAGTCTTATTTTCGCACGAAAATTGCACAAATGGCCGAAAATGCCCCACCGGCACCAAAATTGGACCACGGGGCACCACGGACCTCAAATTTGAAAAGTGCTCCAAGCATGATGGTTTTTTATGCATAAGAATGCACCAGGGATGACGGGGAACCACGGACATCAAAACTGAAAAGTGCTTAGAGCATTATGATTTTTTATTCATAAGGGTGCACCAGGGATCACGGGGCACCAAAACCTAAAATTCTTATTTTGGCACGAAAATTTCACCATGTGCCAAAATTGACCACGGGCACCAAAATTGGACCACGGGGCACCACGAACCTCAAAGCTGAAAAGTGCTACAAGCATTATGGTTTTTTATGCCTAAGAATCCATCAAGGATCACGGGACACCAAAACCCAAAAGTCCTATTTTCGCACGAAAATTGCACAATGGGGTGAAAATGCACCACAGGCACAAAAATTGGAGCACGGGGCACCACAGACCTCAAAACTGAAAAGTGCTCTTAGCATTATGGTTTTTTATGCATAAGGATGCACCAAGGATCACAGGGCTCCAAAGCACAAAAGTCTTATTTTGGCAAGAAAATTGCATTATGTGCCGAAAATACACCACGGGCACGAAAATTTTACCACTAGACACCACAGACCTCAAAACTGAAAAGTGCTCCAAGCATTATGGTTTTTTATGTATATGAATGCATTAGGGATCACGGGGCACCAAAACCTAAAAGTCTTATTTTCGCACGAAAATTGCACAATGGGCTGAAAATGCACCACGAGCACCAAAATTGGACTACGGGGCACTACACACCTCAAAACATAAAACTGCTCCCAGCATTATGGTTTGCTATGCAAAAGAATGCACCAGGGATCACAAGGCACCAAAACCAAAAGTGTTATTTTCGCACGATAATTGCACAAATGGTCGAGAATGCACCACCAGCACCGAAATTGGACCATGGGGTTCCACAGACCTTAAGACTGAAAATTGCTCCCAGCATTATGGATTTTTATGCATAAGGATGCATCAGGGATCACCGGGCACCAAAACCTAAAAGTCTTATTTTGGCACAAAAATTGCATAATGGGCCAAAAATGCACCACGGGCACCAAAATTGGACCACAGGGCACCACGGACCTCAAAATAGAAAAGTGCTCCAAGCATTATGATTTTTTATGCATAAGAATGCAAAAGGGATCATGGGGCAGCAAAATCCAAAAGTCTTATTTTGGAACGACAATTGCACCTTGTGCCGAAAATTCACCATGGGCACCAAAATTGGACCATGGGGCACCACGGTCCTCAAAATTGAGAAGTGCTCCGAGCATTATGGTTTTTTATGCATAAGAATGCACCGGAGATCACGGAGCACCAAAACCCAAAAGTCTTATTTTCGCACAAATATTTCACAAATGGCTGAAAATGCACCATCGGCACCATAATTGGACCATGAGGCACCACGAACCTCGAAATTGAAAAGTGCTCTGAGCATTATGGTTTTTTATGCATAAGAATGCACCAGGGATCACGGGGAACCAAAACCCAAAAGTCTTATTTTCACACGAAAATTGCATAATGGGCCGAAAATGCACCACGGGCACCAAAATTGGACATGGGGGACCACTGACCTCAAAACATAAAAGTGCTCCGAGCATTATGGTTTTTTATGCATAAGAATGCACTAGGGATCATGGTGAACCAAAACCCAAAAGTCTTATTTTCGCACGAAAATTGCACAAATGACCGAAAATGCACCATGGCCACCAAAATTGGACCACGGGGAACCACAAACCTCAAAACTGAAAAGTGCTCAGAGCATTATGGTTTTTTATGCTTAAGGATGAACCAAGGATCACGGGGCTCCAAAACCGGAAAGTCTTATTTTGGCACGAAAATTGCAACATGTGCGGAAAATCCACCACGAGCACCAAAATTGGACCACGTGGTACCACAGACCTCAAAACTGAAAAGTGCATCGACCATTATTTTCTTTTATGCATAATAATGTCCCAGGGATCACTGGGCGCCAAAACCCAAAAGTCTTATTTTGGCACGAAAATTGCACCACAGGCAAAAAATGCACCACGGGGCACTAAAATTGGACCACTGGACACCACGAACCTTAAAACTAAAAAGTGCTATAAGAATTATGGTTTTTTATGCATAAGAATGCACCAGGGATCACCGAGCACCAAAACCCAAAAGTCTTATTTTGGCAAGAAAATTGCACCAATGTCGAAAATGCACCACGGGCACAAAAATTGGACCACAAGGCACCACGGTCCTCAATACTGAAAAGTTCTCCAAGCATTATGGTTTTTTATGCATAAGGATGTTGCAAGGATCATGGGGCATCAAAACCCAAAAGTCTTATTTTGGCACGAAAATTGCATAATGGGCCAAAAATGCACCACGAGAACCAAAATTGGACCACGGGGCACCACGAACCTCAAAACTGAAAAGTGTTCCGAGCATTATGGTTTTTTATGCATAAGAATGCCCCAGGGATCATGGGGCACAAAAACCCAAAAGTCTTATTTTGGCACGAAAATTACACCATGGGCCAAAAATGCACCACGGGGCACCAAAATTGGACCACTGGACACCACGTACCTCAAAACTGAAAAGTGCTTCGAGCATTATGGTTTATTATGCATAAGAATGCACCAGGGATCATGGGGCACCAAAACCCGGAAGTCTTATTTTGGCACGAAAATTGTACCTGGGCTGAACATGCACCACGGGCACAAAAATTGGACCACGGGGCACCACGAACCTCAAACCTGAAAAGTGCTCTGAGCATTATGGTTTTTTATGCACAAGGATGCTCCAAGGATCACAGGGCACCAAAACCCAAAAGTCTTATTTTGGGACAAAAATTGCACAATGGGCTGAAAATGCCCAACGGGCAACAAAATTGGAACACGGGGAAGCACGAACCTCAAAATTGAAAAGTGCGCCGAGCTTGATGGTTTTTTATGCATAAGAATCCACCAGGGATCACGGGGCACCAAAACCCAAAAGTCTTCTTTTTGCACGAAAATTGCACAATGATCAAAAAATGCACCACGAAGCACAAAAATTGGACCATGTACGAAAATGCTCCACGAGCACCAAAATTCTATCACGGGGCACCACAGACCTCAAAACTAACACGTGCTCTGAGCATTATGGTTTTTTATGCATAAGAATGCACTAGGGATCACGGGGCACCAAAATCCAAAAGTCTTATTTTCGCACGAAAATTGCACAAATGGGCGTAAATGCACCATCGACACCAAAATTGGACCACGGTGCACCACGGACCTCAAAACTGAAAAGTGCTATGAGCATTATGGTTTTTTATGCATAAGGATGCACAAGGGATCACGGGGCACCAAAATCGAAAAGTCTTATTTTGGCACGAAAATTGCACCATGGGACGAACATGCCCAAGGGGCACAAAAATGGGTCCACAAGGCACCACAAACCTCAAAAATTAAAAGTGTTCCGAGTATTATGGATTTTATACATAAGGATGCACTGGGATCATGGGGCACCAAAACCCAAAAGTCTTATTTTCGCACAAAACAATTGGACGAAATGCACCACGGGCACCAAAATTGGACCACTGGGCATCACGGACCTCAAACCCAAAAAGCACTTTGAGCATTATTGTTTTTTATGCATAAGGTTACCCAAAGGATCATGGGGCACCAAAACCAGAAAGTCTTATTTTGGCACGAAAATAGCATAATAGGCCGAAAATGCACCACTGGCACAAAAATTGGACCACAGGGTACCACAGACCTCAAAACTGAAAAGTGCTCTAAGAATTATGGTTTTTTATGCATAAGGATGCACCAAGTATCACGGGGCACCAAAATCCAAAAGTCTTATTTTTGGCACGAAAATTGCACCAGGTGCCGAAAATGCACCACGAGCACCAAAATTGGACCACGGGGCACCACGAACCTCAAAACTGAAAAGTGTTCCGAGCATAATGGTTTTTTATGCATAAGAATGCACCTGGAATCACGGGGCACCAAAATCCAAAAGTCTTATTTTGGCACGAAAATTGCATAATAGGCCGAAAATACACCATGGGGATCGAAATTGGACCATGGGACACCACGGACCTCAAAACTGAAAAGTGCTCCAAGCATTATGGTTTTTGATGCATAAGGAGACTCCAAGGATCACGGGGCTCCAAAACCCAAAAGTCTTATTTTGGCACGAAAATTGCACCATGTGCGGAAAATCAACCACGGGCACTAAAATTGGACCACGGGGCACCACGGACCTCAAAACTGAAAAGTGCTTCGACCATTATGGTTTTTTATGCATCAGAATGCCCGAAGGATCACGGGGCACCAAAACCCAAAAGTCTTATTTTGGCACAAAAATTGCACCATGGGTCAAAAATGCACCACGGGGCACCAAAATTAGACCACTGGACACCACGTACGTCAAAACTGAAAAGTGCTCCAAGCATTATGGTTTTCTATGCATAAGAATGCACTAGGGATCACGGGGCACCAAAACCCAAAAGTCTTATTTTGACACGAAAATTGCACCATGGGCCAAAAATGCACCACGGGGCACCAAAATTGGACCACCAGACATCACGTACTTCAAAACTGAAAAGTGATCCAAGCATTATGGTCTTTTATGCATAAGAATGCACAAGGGATCACGAGGCACCAAAATCCAAAAGTCTTATTTTGGCACAAAAATTGCAGCGGTGTAGAAAATGAACCATGGGCACCAAAATTGGACCTCGGGGCACCACGGACCTCAATACTGAAAAGTTATTTGAGAACTATGGTTTTTTATGCATAAGGATGCACCAAGGATCACAGGGCACCAAAAACCAAAAGTCTTATTTTGGCAGGAAAATTGCACCATGGGCCAAAAATGCACCACGGGGCACCAAAATTGGACCACTAGACATCACGTACCTCAAAACTGAAAAGGGCTCCAAGCATAATGGTTTTTTATGCATAACAATGCATAAGGGATTACGGGGCACCAAAACCCAAAAGTCTTATTTTGGCACAAAAATTGCACCGGTGGCGAAAATGCACCATGGGCACCAAAATTGGACCTCGGGGCACCGCGGACCTCAATACTGAAAAGTCATCCGAGCACTATGGTTTTTTATGCATCAGAATGCCCCAAGGATCATGGGGCACCAAAACCCAAAAGTCTTATTTTGGCACGAAAATTGCATAATAGGCCGAAAATACACCATGGGGATCGAAATTGGACCATGGGGCACCACGGACCTCAAAACTGAAAAGTGCTCTAAGCATTATGGTTTTTGATGCATAAGGAGACTCCAAGGATCACGGGGCTCCAAAATCCAAAAGTCTTATTTTGGCACGAAAATTGCACCATGTGCGGAAAATCAACCACGGGCACTAAAATTGGACCACGGGGCACCACGGACCTCAAAACTGAAAAGTGCTTCGACCATTATGGTTTTTTATGCATCAGAATGCCCGAAGGATCACGGGGCACCAAAACCCAAAAGTCTTATTTTGGCACGGAAATTGCACCATGGGCCAAAAATGCACCACGGGGCACCAAAATTGGACCACTGGACTCCACGGACCGCAAACCTGAAAAGAGCTCCAAGCATCATGGTTTTTTATGTATAGGAATGCACCAGGGATCACAGGGCACCAAAACCCAATAGTCTTATTTTCGCATGAAAATTGCATATATGGCCGAAAATGCACCACCTGCACCAAAATTGGACCACGGGGCACCACGGACCTCAAAACTGAAAAGTCCTATGAGCATTATAGTTTTGTATGCATAAGAAAGCACCAGGGATTACGGGGCACCAAAATCCAAAACTCTTATTTTCGCACGAAAATTGCACCATGTGCCAAAAATGCATCGCGGGGACCAAAATTTGACCACTGGACACCACGGACCTCAAAAATAAAAAGTGCTCCAAGCATTATGGTTTTTTATGTATAAGAATGCACTAGGGATCACGATGCACCAAAACCCAAAAAAGTCTTATTTTCTCACAAAAATAGCACAATGGGCCGTAAATGCACGACAGGCACCAAAATTGGACCACGGGTAACACGGACCTCAAAACTGAAAAGTACTTCGAGCATTATGGTTTTTAATGCATAAGAATGCACCAGGGATCACGGGGCACCAAAATCCAAAAGTCTTAATTTTGCACAAAATTTGCACAAATGGCCGAAAATGCGCCACTACCACCAAAATTGGACCACGGGGCACCACGAACCTCAAAACTGAAAAGTGCAATGAGCATTATAGTTTTTATGCATAAGAATGCACCAGGGATCACGGGGCACCAAAACCCAAAGTGTTATTTTCGCACGAAATTTACACAATGGGCCGAAAATGCACCACGGGCACCAAAATTGGACCATGGGACATCTCAGACCTCAAAACTGAAAAGTGCACCAAGCATTATGGTTTTTTATGCATAAGAATGCACCAGGGACCACGGGGCACCAAAACCCATAAGTCTTATTTTTGCACGAAATTGTACATTTGGCCGAAAATGCACCACAGGCACCAATATTGGGCAACGGGGCACCTCGGACCTCAAAACTGAAAAGTGCTCCAAGCATTATGGTTTTTAATGCATAAGAATGCACCAGGGATCATGGGGCACCTAAACCCAAAAGTCCTATTTTCGCAGGAAAATTGCACAATGGGCCGAAAATGCACCACGAGCACCAAAATTGGACCACAGGGTACCTCGGACCTCAAAACTGAAAACTGCACACCACAGACCTCAAAACTGAAAAATGCTTTGAGCATTATGGTTTTTTATGTATATGAATGCATCAGGGATCATCGGGCACCAAAACCCAAAAGTCTTATTTTCGCACGAAAAATGCACAATGGGCAGAAAATGCACCACGGGCACCAAAATTGGACCACGGGGCAACACGAACCTCGAAACGGAAAAGTGCTTCGAGGAACATGGTTTTTTATGCATAAGAATGTACCAGGGTTCACGGGGCACCAAAACCAAAAAATCTTCTATTTACAAGAAAAGTGCACCATGTGCTGAAAATGCACCACGAGCACCAAAATTTGACCACTGGACACCACGAACCTCAAAACTGAAAAGTGCTCTGAGCATTATGGTTTTTTATGTATAAGAATGCACCAGAGATCACGGGGCACCAAAACCCAAAAGTCTTATTTTCGCACGAAAATTGTACGATGGGCCGAAAATGCACCACGGGCACCTAAATTGGATCACAGGGCCCCTCGGACCTCAAAACTAAAAAGTGCTATGAGCATTATGGATTTTTATGCATAAGAATGCAGCATGGATCACGGGCCACAAAATCCCGAAAGTCTTATTTTTGTACAAAAATTGCAACATCTGCCGAAAATGCCCCACGGGCACCAAATTTTGAGCACTGGACACCACGAACCTCAAAGCTGAAAAGTGCTATGAGCATTCTGGTTTTTTATGTATAAGAATGCACCAGGGATCACGGGGCACCAAAACCCAAAAGTCTTATTTTCGCACGAAAATTGCACAATTGGCCGAAAAATGCACCACGGGCATCAAAATTGGACCATGGGGCACCTCGGACCTCAAAACTGAAAAGTGCTCCGAGCATTATGATCTTTTATGCAAAAGAATGCACCAGGGATCACGGGGCACCGAAACCTAAAAGTCATATTTTCGCACGAAAATTACACAAATGGTTGAAAATGCACCACCGGCACCAAAATTGGACCACGGGACACCACAGAACTCAACGCTGAAAAGTTCTCTGAGCATTATAGTTTTTTATGGGTAAGAATGCACCAGGAATCACGGGGCTCTAAAACCCAAAAGTCTTATTTTCGCATGAAAATTGCAAAATGGGTCGAAAATGCACCACAGGGCACAAAAATTGGACCACTGGACACCACGGGCCTCAAAACTGAAAAGTGCTCCGAGTATTATGGTTTTTTTTGCATAAGAATGCATCAGGGATCACGAGGAACCAAAACCCAAAAGTCTTATTTTCGCTCGAAAATTGCACAATTGGCTGAAAACGCAACACCGGAACCAAAATTGGACCACAGGGCACCACGGAACTCAAAGCTGAAAAGTTCTCTGAGCATTATAGTTTTTTTATGGATAAGAATGCACTAGGGATAACGGGGCACCAAAATCCAAAAGTCTTATTTTCACACGAAAATAGCACAATGGGCCGAAAATGTACCACGGGCACCAAAATTGGACCACCAGGCAAGAGGGACCTCAAAACTGAAAAATGCTCCGAGCATTATGGTTTTTTATGCATAAGAATGCATCAGGGATCAATGGTCACCAAAATCCAAAAGACTTATTTTCGCATGAAAATTGCACAAATGGCCGAAAATGCACCACCGGCACCAAAATTGGACCACGGGGCACTACGGAACTCAAAACTGAAAAGTGCTACGAGCATTATAGTTTTTTTATGAATAAGAATGCACCAAGGATCACGGGGCACCAAAACCCAAAAGTCTTATTTTCACAGGAAAATTGCACAATAGGACGAAAATGCACCACCAGCACTAAAATTGGACCACCGGGCTACACAGACCTCAAAACTAAAAAGTGCTATGAGGATTATGGTTTTTTATGCATAAGAATGCACCAGGGATCACATGGCACCAAAATCCAAAAGTCTTATTTTCGCACAAAAATTGCACAAATGGCCGAAAATGCACCACCAGCACCAAAATTGGACCACGGAGCACCACGAACCTCAAGACTATAAAGTGCTCTGAGCATGATGGTTTTTTATGTATAATAAATCACCAGGGATCACGGGGCACCAAAACCCAAAAGTCTTATTTTCGCACGAAAATTTCACAAATGGCCGAAAATGCACCACGGGAAGCAAAATTTGACAACTGGACACCACGGACCTTAAAACTGAAAAGTGCTGCGAGCATTATGGTTTTTTATGCATAAGAATGCACCAGGGATCACGGGGCACCGAAACCCAAAAGTCTTATTTATGCACGAAAATTGCACAAGTGGCTGACAATGCACCACCGACACCAAAATTGGACCACGGAGCACCAAGGACCTCAAGACTGAAAAGTGTTCAAGCATTATGGTTTTTTATGCATAAGAATGCACCAGGTATCACGGGGCACCAAAACCCAAAGGTCTTATTTTCGTACGAAAATTGCACCATGGGAAGCAAAATTTGACCACAGGACACCACGGCCTCAAAACTGGAAAGTACTCCGTGCATTATGGTTTTTGATGTATAAAGAATGCACTAGGGATCACGGGGCACCAAAACCAAAGAGTTTTATTTTCGCACGAAAATTGCACAATGGGAAGAAAATGCACCACAGGCACCAAAATTGGACCACGGGGCACCTCGGACCTCAAAACTGAAAAGTGCTTCGAGCATTATGGTTTTTTATGCATAAGAATGCACCAGGGATCACAGGGTACCAAAACCCAAAAGTCTTATTTTCGCACGAAAATTGGAAAAATGGCCGAAAATGCACCACAGGCACCAAAATTGGACCACGGAGCACGACGGACCTGAAAACTGAAAAGTGTTGCGAGCATTATGGTTTTTTATGCATAAGAATGCACCAGGGATCATGGGGCACCAAAACCCAAAAGTCTTCTTTTCGCACGAAAATTTCACAAATGGCCGAAAATGCACCACGGGAAGCAAAATTTGACCACTTGACACCACGGACCTCAAAACTTAAAAGTGCTCTGAGCATTATGGTTTTTTATGCATAAGAATGCACCAGGGATCATGGGGCACCGAAACCTAAAAGTCTTATTTACGCACGAAAATTGCACAAATGGCCAACAATGCACCACCGACACCAAAATTGGACCACTGGTATCACGGAACTCAAAACTGAAAAGTGCTCCAAGCATCATGCATTTTTATGCATAAGAATTCCCCAAGGATCATAGGGCAGCAAAACCCAAAAGTTGCACCATGAGCTAAAAATGTACCATGGGGCACCAAAATTTGACCTCGGGGCACCACGAACCTCAAAACTGAAAATTTCTCCGAGCATTACCATTTTTTATGCATCAGAATGCACCAGGGATCACGGGGTACCAAAACCCAAAAGTCTTATTTTCGCATGAAAATTGGGCAATGGGCCGAAAATGCACCACCGACACCAAAATTGGACCACGGGGCACCACGGACCTCAAAACTGAAAAGTGCTCCGAGAATTATGGTTTTTTATGCATAAGAATGCAGCAGGGATCACGGGAAACCAAAACCCAAAAGTCTTATATTCGTAGAAAATTGCACAAATTGCCAAACATGCACCACCAGCACCAAAATTGGACCACGGAGCAGCACAGACCTCCAGACTAAAAAGTGTTCGAGCATTATGGTTTTTTATGCATAAGAATGCACCAGGTATCACGGGGCACCAAATTGCAAAGGTCTTATTTTTGCACGAAAATTGCTCCATGGGAAGCAAAATTTGACCACTAGACACCACGGACCTCAAAATTGGAAAGTACTCCATGCATTATGGTTTTTTATGTATAAAGAATGCACTAGGGATCACGGGGCACTAAAACCAAAGAGTCTTATTTTCGCACGAAAATTGCACAATGGGACGAAAATGCACCACGGGCACCAAAATTGGACAACGGGGTACCTCGGACCTCAAAACTGAAAAGTGCTCCAAGCATTATGGTTTTTTATGCATAAGAATGCACCAAGGATCACAGGGTACCAAAACCCAAAAGTCTTATATTCGCACGAAAATTGGACAAATGGCCGAAAATGCACCACCGGCACCAAAATTGGACCACAGAGCACCACAGACCTGAAAACTGAAAAGTGTTGCGAGCATTATGGTTTTTTATGCATAAGAATGCACCAGGGATCATGGGGCACCAAAACCCAAAAGTCTTATTTTCGCACGAAAATTTCACAAATGGCCGAAAATGCACCACGGGAAGCAAAATTTGACCACTGGACACCACGAACCTCAAAACTTAAAAGTGCTCCGAGCATTATGGTTTTTTATGCTTACGAATGCACCAGGGATCACGGGGGACCGAAACCCAAAAGTCTTATTTACGGACAAAAATTGCACAAATGGCCGACAATGCACCACCGACACCAAAATTGGACCACGGGGCACCACGGACCTCAAAACTGAAAAGTGCTCCAAGCATCATGCATTTTTATGCATAAGAATTCCCCAAGGATCATAGGGCAGCAACACCCAAAAGTCTTATTTTGGCACGAAAATTGCACCATGAGCTAAAAATGTACCATGGGGCACCAAAATTTGACCTCGGGCCACCATGGACCTCAAAACTAAAAATTACTCCGAGCATTACCATTTTTTATGCATCAGAATGCACCAGGGATTACGAGGCACCAAAACCCAAAAGTCTTATTTTGGCACGAACATTGTACAATGTGCCGAAAATGCACCCCGGGAACCAAAACTGGACTACGGGACACCTCGGACCTCAAAACTGAAAAGTGCTCCAACAATTATGGTTTTTTATGGATAAGAATGCCCCAAGGATCACGGGGCACCGAAACACAAAAGTCTTATTTTGGCATGAAAATTGCACCATGGGCCAAAAATGCACGACGAGGCACCAAAATACGACCACTGGACACCACAGACCTCAAAACAGAAAGGTACTTCGAGCATTATGTTTTTTTATGCATAAGAATGCACCAGGGATCACGGGGCACCTAACCCCCAAAGTCTTATTTTTGCACGAAAATTGCCCAAATGGCCGAAAATGCACCACCGGCACGAAAATTGGACCACGGGGCAACACGAACCTCAAAATTGAAAAGTGCTCCTAGCATTATGGTTTTTTATGCATAGGAATGCTCCAAGGATCACGGGGGTACCAAACCCAAAAGTGTTTTTTTCGCACGAAAATTGCATAAATGGCTGAAAATACACCACCGGCACCAAAATTGGAACACGGGGCACCTCGGACCTCAAAATCGAAAAGTGCTCCGAGCATTATGGATTTTCATGCATAAGAATGCACCAGGGATCACGGGGCACCAAAACCCAAAATTCTTATTTTCGCACGAAAATTGTACCATGTGCAGAAAATGCACCACGGGAAGCAAAATTTGACCACTGGACACTACGGACCTCAAAACTGAAAAGTGCTCCAAGCATTTTATTTTTTTATGTATAAGAGCATACCAAGGATCACGGGGCCCCAAATCCCAAAAGTCTTATTTTCGCACGAAAATTGCACAATGGGCCGAAAATGCACCACGAGCAGCAAAATATGACCACTGGACACCACAAACCTCAAAACCGAAAAGTGCTACGACCATTTGGTTTTTTATGCATAAGAATGAACCAAGAATCACGGGGCACCAAAACCCAAAATCTTATTTTCGCACGAAAATTGCACAAATGGCCAAAAATACACCACCAGCACGAAAATTGGACCAGCGGGCATCAAGGACCTCAAAACTGAAAAGTGCTCCGAGCATTATGGTTTTTTATGCATAAGAATGCTCCAGGGATCACTGTGTACGAAAACCCATAAGTCTTATTTTCGCACAAAAATTGCACAAATGGCCGAAAATACACCACTGGCACCAAAATTGGACCACGGGGAACCACGGACTTCAAAACTGAAAATGGCTTCGAGAATTATGGATTTTCATGCATAAGAATGCACCAGGGATCACCGGGCAGCAAAACCCAAAAGTCTTATTTTCGCATGAAAATTGCACCATGTGCCGAAAAAGCACCACGGGCAGCAAAATATGACCACCGGACACCACGAACCTCATAACTGAAAAGTGCTCTGAGCATTATGGATTTTTATGCATAAGAATGCACCAGGGATCACGGGGCACCAAAACCCAAAAGTCTTATTTTCGCACGAAAATTACACAATGGGCCGAAAATGCACCACGGGTACCAAAATTGGACCACTAGACACGACGGACCTCAAAACTAAAAAGTTCTCTGATTATTCTGGTTTTTTATCTATAAGAATGCAGCAGGGATCACGGGGAACCAAAACCCAAAAGTCTTATTTTCGCACGAAAATTGCGCAATGGGCCGAAAATGCACCACGGGCACTAAAATTGGACCACGGGGCACCACAGACCTCAAAACTGAAAAGTGCTCCGATAATTATGGTATTTTACGCATAAGAATGCCCCAAGGATCACGGAGCACCAAAACCCAAAAGTCTTATTTTGGCACGGAAATTACACTATGGGCCAAAAATGCACCTCGAGGCACCAAATTATGACCACTGGTCACCACGGACCTCAAAACTGAAAAGTGCTCTGACTATTATGGTTTTTTATTGATAAGAATGCACCAGGGATGACGGGGCCAGAAAACCCAAAAGTCTTATTTTCGCACGAAAATTGCACAATGGGCCGAAATGCACCACGGGCACCAAAATTGGACCGCGGGACACCTCGGACCTCAAAACTGAAAAGTGCTGCTAGCATTATGGTTTTCTATGCATAAGAATGCACCAGGGATCACGGGGCAGCAAAAACCAAAAGTCTTATTTTCGCACGAAAATTGCACCATGTGCCGAAAAAGCACCACGGGCAGCAAAATATGACCACCGGACACCACGAACCTCAAAACTGAAAAGTGCTCCAAGCATTATGGATTTTTATGCATAAGAATGCACCAGGAATTACGGGGCACCAAAACCCAAAAGTCTTATTTTCGCACGTAAATTACATGATGGGCCGAAAATGCACCACGGGCACCAAAATTGGACCACTGGACACGACGGACCTCAAAACTAAAAAGTTCTATGATTATTACGGTTTTTTATGTATAAGAATGCAGCAGGGATCACGGGGAACCAAAACCCAAAAGTCTTATTTTCGCACGAAAATTGCGCAATGGGCCAAAAATGCACCACGGGCACCAAAATTGGACCACGAGGCACCACAGACCTCAAAACCGAAAAGTGCTCTGAGCATTATGGTTTTTTAATGCACCAAGGACAACGGGGCACCCAAACCCAAAAGTCTTATTTTCGCACGAAAATTTCACAATGGGGCGAAAAAGCACCACGGGCACAAAAATTGGACCACGGGGCACCACGGCCCTCAAAACTAAAAAGTGCTCCGAGCATTATGGCTTTTTATGCATAAGAATCCACCAGGGATCACGAGGCACCAAAACCCGAAATTCTTATTTTCGCACGAAAATTGCACAATGGGGCAAAAATTTACCACGGCCACAAAAATTGGACCACGAGGCACCACAGACCTCAAAACGGAAAAGTGCTCCGAGCATTATGGATTGTTATGCATAAGGATGCACCAGGGATCATGGGGCACCAAATCCTAAAAGTCTTATTTTGGCACAAAATTTGCACCATGCGCCGAAAATTCACCACGGGCACCTAAATTGGACCAAGGGGCACCATGGACCTCTAAAAGTCATATTTAGCACGAAAATTCTATCATGTGCCGAAATTGCACCACGGGCACAAAAATTTTAGCACTAGACACCACGGACCTCAAAACTAAAAAGTGCTCCAAGAATTATGGTTTTTTATGTATAAGAATGCATTAGGGATCACGGGGCCCCAAAACCCAAAAGTCTTTTTGTCGCACGAAAATTGCACAATGGGCCAAAGATGCACGACGGGCACCAAAATTGAACCACGGGGCACCACTGATCTTAAAACTGAAAATTGCTCCGAGCATTATGGATTTTTATGTTTAAGAATTCACCAGGGATCATGGGGCACCAAAACCCAAAAGTCTTTTTCTGCAGAAAAATGCACCACTGGCACCAAAATTGGACCATAGGGGACCACGAACCTCAAAACATAAAAGTGCTACTAGTATTACGGTCTTCTATGCATAAGAATGCACCAGGGATCATGGGGTACAAAAACCCAAAAGTCTTTTTTTCGTACGAAAATTGCATAAATAGCTGAAAATGCACCATCGGCACCAAAATTGGACCACGAGATGCACGGACCTCAAAACTGTAAAGTGCTCCAAGCATTATCGTTTTTTATGCATAAGAATGCACCAGGGATCACGGGGCACCAAAACCCAAAAGTCTTATTTTCGCACGAAAATTGCACAATGGGCCGAAAATGAACCACGGGCACCAAAATTGGACCACGGGGCACCACGGACCTCAAAACTGAAAAGTGCTCCGAGCATTATGGATTTTTATGCATATGGATGCCCCAGGGATCATGGGGCACCAAAACCCAAAAGTCTTATTTTGGCACGAAAATTGCACCAGTGTCGACAATGCACCACGAGGTCCAAAATTGGACCACGGGGCACCACGGACCTCAATACTGAAAAGTTCTCCGAGCATTATGTCTTTTATGGATAAGGATGAACCAAGGATCACAGTGCACCCAAAACCAAAAGTCTTATGTTGGCACGAAAATTTCTCCATGTGCCAAAAAGGCACCACGGGAACCAAGATTGGACCACGGGGCAACACGGACCTCATACCTAAAAAGTGCTTCGAGCATTATGGTTTCTTTATGCATAAGGATGCCCCAAGGATCATGGGGTACCAAAACCCAAAAGTTTTATTTTGGAACAAAAATTGCATGATGGGCCAAAAATGCACCACGGGCACCAAAATTGGACCACGAGGCACCACGGACCTCAAAACTAAAAGGTACTCCGAGCATTATGGTTTTTTATGCATAACGATGCACCAAGGATCACGGGGCACCAAAATCTAGAAGTCTTATTTTGGCACGAAAAATGCACAATGGGCAGAAAATGCACCACGGGCACCAAAATTGGACCACGGGGCACCACAGACCTCAAAACTGAAAAGTGCTCCGAGCACTATGGTGTTTTATGTATAAGAATGCACCAAGGATCACGGGGTACCAAAACCTAAAAGTCTTATTTTGGCACGAAAATTGGACCACAGGCCGAAAATCCACCACGAGCACAAAAGTTGGACCACGGACCTCAAACCTGAAAAGTGCTCCGAGCATTACGTTTTTTTTATGCATAAGAAAGCACTAGGGATCACGGGGCACCAAAACCCAAAAGTCTTATTTTGCGCACGAAAATTGCGCAAATGGCCGAAAATGCACCACTGGCACCAAAATTGAACCACGTGGCACCACAGACCTCAAAACTGAAAGTGCTCCGAGCATTATGGTTTTTTATGCATAAGAATGCACCAAGGATCACGGGGCACCAAAACCCAAAAGTCTTATTTTCGCAAGGAAAATGTACAACGAGCACCAAAATTGGACCATGGCGCACCTCGGACCTCAAACCTGAAAAGTTCTCCGAGCATTATGGTTTTTTATTGATTAGAATGCACCAGGACTCACGGGGTACCAAAACCAAAAAGTCTTATTTTCATACGAAAGTTGCACAAATAGCCGAAATTGCACCACCGGCACCAAAATTGGACCACGGGACACCACAGATCTCAAAACTGAAAAGTTCTCCAAGTATTTTGGTTTTTAATGCATAAGAATGCCCCAACGATGCCAGGGCACTAAAGCCCAAAAGTCTTATTTTGGGACGAATTGCACCATGGGCAAAATATGCACCACAGGGCACCAAAATTGGACCACTGGATACCATGGACCCGAAAACTGAAAACTACTCCAAGCATTACGGTTTTTTATGTATAAGAATGCACCAGGGATCATGGGGCACCAAAACCCAAAAGTTTTATTTTCGCACAAAAATTGCACAATGGGCCGAAAATGCACCACGGGCACCAAAATTGGACCACGGGGCACCATGGACCTCAAAACACAAACGTGCTCCCAGTATTATGGTTTTTTATGCATAAGAATGCACCAGGGATAACGGGGCACCAAAACCCAAAAGTCTTGTTTTCTTACGAAAATTTCACACACAAATGGCCGAAAATGCACGACTGGCACCAAAATTGGACCATGGGCACCACGGACCTCAAAACTAAAAAGTGCTCCAAGCATTATGGTTTTTTATGAATAAGAATGCCCTAGGGATCATGGGGCACCAAAACCCAAAAGTCTTATTTTCGCACGAAAATTGCACAATGGGTCGAAAATGCACCACGGGGCACCACGGACCTCAAAACTGAAAAGTGCTCCGACGATTATGGATTTTTATTCATAAGGATTCCCCAGGGATCATGGGGCACCAAAACCCAAAAGTCTTATTTTGGCACGAAAATTGCACAAATGGCTGAAAATACAACCCCAGCACCAAAATTGGACCACGGGGCACCACGAACCTCAAAACTAAAAAGTGTTCCGAGCATTATGGTTTTTTATGCATAAGAATGCACCAAGGATCATGGGGCACCAAAACCCAAAAGTCTAATTTTCGAACGAAAATTTCACAAATGGCCGAAAATGCACGACCGGCACCAAATTTGGACCACGGGGCACCACGGATCTCAAAACTAAAAAGTGCTCCTAGCATTATGTTTTTTATGCATCAGAATGCACCAGGGATCACGAACACTAGAACCCAAAAGTCTTATTTTCGCACGAAAACTGCACAAATGGCCGAAAATGCACCACAAACACCAAAATTGGACCACAAGACACCACGAACCTTAAAATTGAAAAGTATTCAGAGCATTATGGGTTTTTATGCATAACAATGCACTAGGGATCACGGGGCACCAAAATCGTAAAGTCTTATTTTCGCACAAAAATTGCACAATGGGCCGAAAATGCACCACGGGCACAAAACTTGGACCACGGGGCACCTCGGACCTCAATACTTAAAAGTGCTCTGAGCATTTTGGTTTTTTATGCATAAGAATGCACCAGGGATCACGGAGCACCAAAAGTCTTATTTTCGACCGAAAACTACACAAATGGCCGGCAATGCACCAAAGGCACCAAAATTGCACCATGGGGCACCACGAGCCTCAAAACTGAAAAGTGTTCCGAGCATTATGGGTTTTTATGCATAAGAATGCACCAGGGATGACGGGGCACCAAAATCGAAAAGTCTTTTATTTCGCATGAAAATTGCACAATGTGCCGAAAATGCACCACGGGCACAAAAATTGGACCACGGGGCACCACGAACCTCGATACAGAAAAGTATTCCGAGCATTATGGTTTTTTATGCATAAGAATGCACCAAGGATCAAGGGGCAAAAAAACCCAAAAGTCTTATTTTCGTACGAAAATTGAACAAATGGCCGAAAATGCACCACCGTCACCAAAGTTAGACCACGAGGCACTACGAACTTCAAGACTGAAAAGTGTTCCGAGCATTATAGTTTTTTATGCATAAGAATGCACCAAGGATCACGGGGCACCAAAACCCAAAAGTCTTACTTTCGCACGAAAATTGGACAATGGGCCGAAAATGCACCACGGGCACAAAAATTAGACCACGGAGCACCTCGGACCTGAAAACCGAAAAGTGCTCCGAGCATTAAGGTTTTTTATGCATAAGAATGCATCACGGATCACAGGACACCAAAACCCAAAAGTCTTATTTTCGCACAAAAAATGCACAAATGTCCGGAAATGTACCCCCGGCATCAAAATTGGACCACAGGGCACCACGAACCTCAAGATTGAAAAGTGTTCCGAGCATTATGATTTTTTTTATGCATAAGAATGCAGCAAGGATCAAGGGGCAAAAAAACCCAAAAGTCTTATTTTCGCACGAAAATTGAACAATGGACTAAAAATGCACCACAGGCACCAATATTGCATCACGGGGCACCTCGGACCTCAAAACAGAAAAGTGCTATGAGCATTATGGTTTTTTATGCATAAGAATGCACCAGGGTTCACAGGACACCAAAACCCAAAAGTCTTATTTTCGGGCGAAGATTGCACACTGGGCCGAAAATGCACCACGGGCCCAAAATTGGATCACGGAGCACCTGGGAGCTCAAAACTTAAAAGTGCTCCAAGCATTATGGTTTTTTATGCATAAGAATGCACCAGGGATCACGGGGCACCAAAACACAAAAGTCTTATTTTCGCACGAAAATTTCACAAATGGCCGAAAATGCCCCACAGGCACCAAAATTGGACCACGGGGCACTACGGACCTCAAAACTGAAAAGTGCTCCAAGCATTATGGTTTTTTCTGCATAAGAACGCACCAGGGATCACGGGGCACCAAAACCCAAATGTCTTATTTTCGCACGAAAATTGCACAAATGGCCGAAAATGCACCCCCGACACCAAAATTGGACAACGGGGCACAACGAACCTCAAGACTGGAAAGTGTTTCGAGCATTACGATTTTTTATGCATAAAAATCCACCAAGGATCATGGGGCACCGAAACCCAAAAGTCTTATTTTGCACAAAAATTACACAAAGCCGAAAATGCACCACCGGCACCAAAATTGGACCACGGGGTAACACGGACCTCAAAACTAAAAAGTGCTCAAAGTATTATGCTTTTTCATGCATAAGAATGCACCAGGGATCACGGGGCACCAAAACGCAAAACTCTTATTCTCAAACGAAGACTGCATAATGGGCCCAAAATGCACCACGGGCACCAAAATTGCCCCACGAGGCACCTGGGAGCTCAAAACTTAATAGTGCTCCAAGCATTATGGTTTTTTACGCAAAAGAATGCACTAGGGATCACGGGGCACGAAAACCCAAAAGTCTTATTTTCTCAACGAAAATTTCACAAATGGCCGAAAATGCACCACCGGCACCAAAATTGTACCACGGGGCAACACGGACCTCAAACCTGAAAAGTGTTCCGAGCATTATGGTTTTTTATCATAAAAATGCACCAGGGATCACGGGGCCATAAAATCCAAAAGTCTTATTTTGGCGCGAAAATTGCACAATGGGCCGAAAATGCACCACGGGCACAAAAGTTAGACCACGGAGCACCTCGGACCTGAAAACTGAAAAGTGCTTTGAGTATTAAGATTTTTTATGCATAAGAATGCATCAGGAATCACGGGGCACCAAAACCCAAAAGTCTTATTTTCGCACGAAAATTGAACAAATGGCCGAAAATGCACCACCGGCACCAAAATTAGACCACAGGGCACCACAAACTTCGATTGAACAGTGTTCCGTGCATTCTGGGTTTTTATGCATAAGAATGCACCAAGGATCATGGGGCACCAAAACCCATAAGTCTTATTTTCGCACGAAAATTGCACAAATGGCCGAAAATGCACCACGGGCACCACAGTCCTCAAAATTGAAAAGTGTTTCGACCATTATGGTTTTTTATGCATAAGAATGAACCAGGGATCACGAGGCACTAAAACCCAAAAGTCTTATTTTTGTACGAAAATTGCACAATGGGCCGAAAATGCACCACGGGCACAAAAATTAGACCACGGGGCACCTCGGACCTGAAAAATGAAAAGTGCTCCGAGCATTAAGGTTTTTTATGCATAAGAATGCATCAGGAATCACGGGACACCAAGACCCAAAAGTCTTATTTTCGCACGAAAAATGGTCTAATGTCCGAAAATGTACCCCCGACACCAAAATTGGACCATGGGGCACCACAAACCTCATGACTGAAAAGCGTTCCGAGCATTATGGTTTTTTAATGCATAAGAATGCACCAAGGATCAAGGGGTAAAAAAACTAAAACTCTTATTTTCGCACGAAAATTTAAGAATGGACTGAAAATGCACCACAGGCACCAAAATTGGATCATGGGCACCTCAGACCTCAAAACAGAAAAGTGCTATGAGCATTATGGTTTTTTACTTATAAGAATGCCCCAGGGTTCATAGGGCACCAAAACCGAAAAGTCTTATTTTCGGGCGAAGATTAAATAATGGGCTGAAAATGCACCACGGACACCAAAATTGGATCACGGGGCACCTAGGACGTCAAAACTTAAAAGTTCTCCAAGCATTATGGTTTCTTATGCATAAGAATGCGCCAGGGATTACGGGGCACCAACACCCAAAAGTCTTATTTTCACACGAAAATTGCACAAATGGTTGAAAATGCATTACCGGCACCAAAATTGTACCACGGGGCTCCATGGACCTCAAAACTGAAAAGTGTTCCATGCATCATGGTTTTTTATGCATAAGAATGCACCAGGGATCACGGGGCACCAAAACCCAAAAGTCCCATTTTCGCATGAAAATTGCACAATGGGCCGAAAATGCATGACGGGCACCAAAATTGGACCACGGGGCACCTCGGACCTCAAAACTGAAAAGTGCTCCAAGCATTATGATTTTTTATGCATAAGAAACCACCAGGGATCACGGGGCACCAAAACCCAAAAGTCTTATTTTGGCATGAAAATTGCACAAATGGCCGAAAATGCACCACCGGCACAAAAATTGGACCACGCGGCACCACGGATCGCAAAACTGAAAAGTGTTCCGAGTATTATGGTTTTTTATGCATAAGAATGCACCAGGGATCACGGGGCACCAACACCCAAAAGTCTTATTTTCGCATGAAAATTGCACAATATGGCGAAAATGCACCACGAGCACCAAAATTGGACCACGGGGCACCTCGGACCTCAATACTTAAAAGTGGTCAGAGCATTATGGTTTTTTATGCATAAGAATGCACCAGGGATCACGGGACACCAAAACCCATAAGTCTTATTTTCATTAGCAAATTGCACAATGGGCCGAAAATGCACCACGGGCACAAAAATTGGACCATGAGGCATGTCGGACCTCAATACTTAAAATTGATCCTAGCATTATGGTTTTTTATGCATAAGATTGCACCAGGGATGACGGGGCAGCAAATGCTAAAAGTCATATTTTCGCACGAAAATTGCACAATGGGCCAAAAATGCACCATGGATACCAAAATTGGACCACGGGGCACCACAGAGCTCAAAACTAAAAAGTGTTCCAAGCATTATGGTTTTTATGCATAAGAATGCAACAGGTTTCACGGGGCACCAAAACCCAAAAGTCTTATTTCCACAAGAAAATTTCACAAATGGCCGAAAATGCACCACCGGCACCAAATTTTTTGACCACGAGGCACCGTGGATGTCAAAACTGAAAAGTGCTCTAGGTATTATGGTTTTTTATGCATAAGAATGCACCAGGGATCACGGGGCACCAAAACCCAAAAGTCTTATTTTCGTATGAAAATTGCATAAATGGCCGAAAATGCACCACCGGCACCAAAATTGGACCACGGGGCACCAAAGACCTCAAAATTGAAAAGTTTTGCAAACATTATGATTTTTTATGCGTAAGAATGCGCCAGGGATCACGGGGCACCAAAAACCAAAAGTCTTATTTTTGCACGATTATTGCACAATGTATCGAAAATGAACCACGAGCACCGAAATATGACCACGGGGCACCACGAACCACAAGATTGAAAAGTGTTCCGAGCATTATGGTTTTTTATGCATAAGAATGCACCAAGAATCACGGGGCACCAAAACCCAAATGTCTTATTTTGGCATGAAAATTGCACAATGGGCCGAAAATGCACAACATGCACCAAAATTGGATGACGGGGCACGACAGACCTCAAAACTAAAAAGTGCTCCAAGCATTATGGTTTTTTATGCCTAAGAATGCACCAGGGATCACGGGGCACCAAAACCCAAAAGTCTTATTTTCGCACGAAAATTGCACAATGGACCGAAAATGCACCACGGGCACAAAAATTAGACCACGGGGCACCTCGGACCTCAAAACTTAAAAGTGTTCCAATCATTATTGATTTTTATCCATAAGAATTCACCAGGAATCACGGGGCACCAAAACCTAAAAGTCTTATTTTCGCACGAAAATTGTACAATGGGCCGAAAATGCATCACGGGCACCAAAATTGGACCACGGGACACCTCGGAACTCAAAACTTAAATGTTCGTCAAGCATTATGGTTTTTTATGCATAACAATCCACCAGGGATCACAGGGCACCAAAACCCAAAACTCTTATTTGGGCACGAAAATTTGACAAATTGCTAGAAATGCACCACGGGAACCAAAATTGGACCATGGGGCACCGTGGACCTCAAAACTGAAAAGTGCTCCAACTATTATGGTTTTTTATGTATAAGAATGTACTAGCGATCACAGGGCACCAAAATCCAAAAGTCTTATTTTCACAAGAAAATTTCACAAATGGCCGAAAATGCATTATCGGCACCAAAATTGGTCCACTGGGCACCATAGACCTCAAAACTGAAAAGTGTTTCGAGCATTATCGTTTTTTATGCATAAGAATGCCCCCGGGATCACGGGGCACCAAAACCCAAAAGACTTATTTTCGCATGAAAATTGCACAATGGACCGAAAATGCACCACAGGCGCCAAAATTGGACCATGAGGCACGACAGACCTCAAAACTAAAAAGTTCTCTAAGCAATATGGTTTTTTTTGCATAAGAATGCACTAGGGATCACGGGGCACCAAAACCCAAAAGTCTTATTTTCGCACGAAAATTGCACAAATGGCCGAAAATGCATCACTGACACCAAAATTGGTCCACGGGGCACCACGGAACTCAAAACTTAAAAGTTCTCCAAGCATTATGGTTTTTTATGCATTAGAATGCACCAAGGATCACGGGGAACAAAAACCTAAAAGTCTTATTTTCGCACGAAAATTTCTCAAATGGCCGAAAATGCACCACGGGCACCACGGACCTCAAAACTGAAAAGTGTTCCTAGCATTATGGTTTTTTATGAATAAGAATGCACCAGGGATCACGAGGCACCAAAACCCAAAAGTCTTATTTTCGCACAAAAATTGTACAATGGGCTGACAATTCATTACCGGCACCAAAATTGGACCACGGGGCACCACAGACCTCAAAACTGAAAAGTGTTCCGAGCAATGTGGCATTTTATGGATAAAATGCACCGGAAATGACGGGGCACCAATACCCAAAAGTCCTATTTTCGCCCGAAAATTGCACAATGGGCCGAAAATGCACCACGGGCACCAAAATTGGACCATGGGGCACCTCGGACCTCAATACTTAAAAGTGGTCCAGGCATTATGGTTTTTAATGCATAAGAATGCACCAGGGATCACGGAACACCAACACCCAAAAGTCTTATTTTCGCACGAATATTGGACAAATGTCCGAAAATGCAACACCGGCAACAAAATTGGACCATGGGGCTCCACGAACCTCAAAACTGTAAAGTGATTCAAGCATTATGGTTTTCTATGCATAAGAATGCACCAAGGATCACGGGGCACCAAAACACAAAAGTCTTATTTTCGCACGAAACTAACACAAAAGGGTCGAGAATGCACCACGGGCACCAAAATTGAACCACGGGGTACCTCGGACCTCAATACATAAAAGTAGTCCGAGCATTATGGCTTTTTATGCATAAGAATGCACCAGGGAAACGGGGCATCAAATCCCAAAAGTCTTATTTTCGCACGAAAATTGTACAATGGGCCGAAAATGCACCATCGGCACCAAAATTGGACCACGGGGCACCACGGACCTCAAAACTGAAAAGTGTTATGAGCATTATGGTTTTTTATGCATAAGAATGCAGCAGGGATCACGGGGCACCGAAACCCAAAAGTCTTATTTTCGCACGAAAATTACACAATGGGCCGAAAATGCACCACGAGCACCAAAATTGGACCACGGGGCACCTCGGACCTCAAAACTTAAAAGTTCTCCCAGCATCGTGGTTTTTTATGCATAAGAATGCACCATGGATCATGTGGCACCAAAAGCCAAAAGTCTTATTTTCGCACGAAAATTTCACAAATGGCAGAGAATGCACCACCGGCACCAAAATTGGACCACGGGGCACCATGGACCTCAGAACTAAAAAGTGCTTCAAGCATTATGGTTTTTAATGCATAAGAATGCACCAGGGATCACGCGGCACCACAACCCAAAAGTCCTATTTTCGCACAAAAATTTCACATATGGCCGAAAATGCAACACCGGAACCAAAATTGGACCATGGGGCACCACGAACCTCAAAATTGAAGAGTGCTCCAAGAATTATAGTTTTTTATGCATAAGAATGCACCAAGGATCACGGGGCACCAAAACCCAAAAGTCTTATTTTAAATTTCACAAATGGCTGAGAATGCACCACCGGCACGAAAATTGGACCTCGGGGTACCATGGACATCAAAACTGAAAAGTGCTCTGAGCATTATGGTTTTTTATGCATAAGAATGCACCATGGATCATGGGGCACCAAAACCCAAAAGTCTTATTTTCGGTCGTAAATTTCACAAATGGTCGAAAATGCACCACCGACACCAAAATTGGACCACGGGGCACCACGGAACTCAAAACTTAAAAGTGCTTGAATCATTATAGTTTTTTATGCATTAGAATGCACCAAGGATGACGGGGCACCAAAACCTAAAAGTCTTATTTTCGCACGAAAATTTCTCAAATGGCCGATAATGCACCACGGTCACCACGGACCTCAAAACTGAAAAGTGTTTCGAGCATTATGGTTTTTTATGAATAAGAATGCACCAGGGATCACGAAGCACCAAAACCCAAAAGTCTTATTTTCGCACAAAAATTGTACAACGGGCTGAAAATGCATTAGCGGCACTAAAATTGGACCACGGGGCACCTCGGACCTCAAAACTGAAAAATGCTCCGAGCATTATGGTTTTTTTATGCATAAGAATGCACCATGAATCATGGGGCACCAAAACCCAAAAGTCTTATTTTCGCACGAAAATTACATAATGGGCCGAAAATGCACCACGGGCACCAAAATTGGACCACGGGGCACCTCGGACATCAAAACTTAAAAGTGCTCCGAGCATTATGGATTTTTATTCATAAGAATGAACCAGGGATCACGGTGCACCAAAGCCCAAAAGGCTTACTTTTACACGAAAATTGCACAATGGCCCGAAAATGCATCACGGCCACCAAAATTGGACCACGGGGCACCTCGGACCTCAAAATTGAAAAGTGCTCCAAGCATTATCGTTTTTTATGTATAAGAATGCACCAGGGATCACGGGGCACCAAAACACAAAAGTCATATTTTCGAACGAAAATTGCACAACGGGCAGAAAATGCACCACGGGCACCACAATTGGACCACGGGGCACGTTGGACTTCAAAAATGAAAAGTGCTCCAAGCATTATGGTTTTTTATGCATAAGAATGCACCAGGGATCACGGGGCATCAAAACCCAAAAGTCTTATTTTCGAACGAAAATTGCACCATGGGCTGAAAATGCATCACAGGAACCAAAGTTGGACCACGGGGCACCTCGGACCTCAAAACCGAAAAGTGCCACGAGCAGTGTCGTTTTTATGCATAAGAATGCCCCAGGAATCACGGGCACCAAAACCCAAAAGACTTATTTTCGAATGAAAATTGCACAACGGGTCGAAAATGCACCAATGGCACCAAAATTGGACCACGGGGCACGTCGGACCTCAAAACTGAAAGGTGCTCCAAGCATTATGGTTTTTTATTCATAAGAACGTACCAAGGATCACGGGGCACCAAAATCCAAAAGTCTTATTTTCGCCCGAGAATTGTACCATGGGCCGAGAATGCACCACCGGCTCCAAAATTGGACCACGGGGCACCATGGACCTCAAAACTGAAAAGTCCTTCAAGCATTATGGTTTTTTATGCATAAGAATGCACCAGGGATCACGGGGCACCAAAACCCAAAACTCTTATTTTCGCACGAAAATTGCACAATGGGCCGAAAATGCACCACGGGCACCAAAATTGGATGACGGGCACCTTGGACCTCAAAACTAAAAACTGCTCCGAGTATAATGGATTTTTATGCATAAGAATGCACTAGGGATTACGGGGCACCAAAACCTAAAAGTCTTATTTTCGCATGAAAATTGCACAATGGGCACCAAAATTAGACCACAGGGCACCTCGGACCTCAAAACTGAAAAGTGCACCGAGCATTATGGTTTTTTATGCATAAGAATGCACCAGGGATCATGGGGCACCAAAACCCAAAAGTCTTATTTTCGGTCGTAAATTTCACAAATGGTCGAAAATGCACCACTGACACCAAAATTGGACCACGGGGCACCACGGAACTCAAAACTTAAAAGTGCTTGAATCATTATAGTTTTTTATGCATTAGAATGCACCAAGGATGACGGGGCACCAAAACCTAAAAGTCTTATTTTCGCACAAAAATTTCTCAAATGGCCGATAATGCACCACGGTCACCACAGACCTCAAAACTGAAAAGTGTTTCGAGCATTATGGTTTTTTATGAATAAGAATGCACCAGGGATCACGAAGCACCAAAACCCAAAAGTCTTATTTTCGCACAAAAATTGTACAACGGGCTGAAAATGCATTAGCGGCACTAAAATTGGACCACGGGGCACCTCGGACCTCAAAACTGAAAAATGCTCCGAGCATTATGGTTTTTTTATGCATAAGAATGCACCATGAATCATGGGGCACCAAAACCCAAAAGTCTTATTTTCGCACGAAAATTACATAATGGGCCGAAAATGCACCACGGGCACCTCGGACATCAAAACTTAAAAGTGCTCCGAGCATTATGGATTTTTATTCATAAGAATGAACCAGGGATCACGGTGCACCAAAGCCCAAAAGGCTTACTTTTACACGAAAATTGCACAATGGCCCGAAAATGCATCACGGCCACCAAAATTGGACCACGGGGCACCTCGGACCTCAAAATTGAAAAGTGCTCCAAGCATTATCGTTTTTTATGTATAAGAATGCACCAGGGATCACGGGGCACCAAAACACAAAAGTCATATTTTCGCACGAAAATTGCACAACGGGCAGAAAATGCACCACGGGCACCACAATTGGACCACGGGGCACGTTGGACTTCAAAAATGAAAAGTGCTCCAAGCATTATGGTTTTTTATGCATAAGAATGCACCAGGGATCACGGGGCATCAAAACCCAAAAGTCTTATTTTCGTACGAAAATTGCACCATGGGCTGAAAATGCATCACAGGAACCAAAGTTGGACCACGGGGCACCTCGGACCTCAAAACTGAAAAGTGCCACGAGCAGTGTCGTTTTTATGCATAAGAATGCCCCAGGAATCACGGGCACCAAAACCCAAAAGACTTATTTTTGAATGAAAATTGCACAACGGGTCGAAAATGCACCAATGGCACCAAAATTGGACCACGGGGCACGTCGGACCTCAAAACTGAAAGGTGCTCCAAGCATTATGGTTTTTTATGCATAAGAACGTACCAAGGATCACGGGGCACCAAAACCCAAAAGTCTTATTTTCGCCCGAGAATTGTACCATGGGCCGAGAATGCACCACCGGCTCCAAAATTGGACCACGGGGCACCATGGACCTCAAAACTGAAAAGTCCTTCAAGCATTATGGTTTTTTATGCATAAGAATGCACCAGGGATCACGGGGCACCAAAACCCAAAACTCTTATTTTCACACGAAAATTGCACAATGGGCCGAAAATGCACCACGGGCACCAAAATTGGATGACGGGCACCTTGGACCTCAAAACTAAAAACTGCTCCGAGTATAATGGATTTTTATGCATAAGAATGCACTAGGGATTACGGGGCACCAAAACCTAAAAGTCTTATTTTCGCATGAAAATTCCACAATGGGCACCAAAATTAGACCACAGGGCACCTCGGACCTCAAAACTGAAAAGTGCACCGAGCATTATGGTTTTTTATGCATAAGAATGCACCAGGGATCATGGGGCACCAAAACCCAAAAGTCTTATTTTCGCACGAAAATTGCACAATGGGCCGAAAATGCACCACCGGCATAAAAATTGGACCACGGGGCACCTCAGAACTCAAAACTAAAAAGTTCTCCGAGTATAATGGATTTTTATGCATAAGAATGCACCAGGGATTACGGGGCACCAAAACCGAAAAGTCATATTTTCGCACGAAAATTGTACAATGGGCCAAAAATGCACCACAAGCACCAAAATTGGACTACGGGGCTCCTCGGACCTCAAAACTGAAAAGTGCAATGAGCATTATCGATTTTTATGCATAAAAAAGCACCAGGGATCACGGGGCACCAAAACCCAAAAGTCTTATTTTCGCACAAAAATTGCACATATGGCCGAAGATGCACCCCCGGCACCAAAATTGGACCACGGTGCACCATGGACCTCAAAACAGAAAAGTGCTCCATGGATTATGGTTTTTTATGCATAAGAATGCACCAGCAATCATGGGGCACCAACACCCAAAAGTCTTATTTTCACACGAAAATTTCACAACTGGCCGAAAATGCACCACCGGCACCAAAATTGGACCACAGGGCACCACAGACCTCAAAACTGAAAAGTATTCCAAGCATTATGGTTTTTTATGCATAAGAATGCACCAGGGGTCACGGGGCACCAAAACCCAAAAGTCTAATTTTCGCACGAAAATTGCACAATAGGACGAAATGCATCACGAGGACCAAAATTGGACCACGGGGCACGTCGGACCTCAAAACATTAAAGTGCTCCGAGCATTATGATTTTTTATACATAAAAATGAACCAGGGATCACGGGGCACCAAAACCCAAAAGTTTTATTTTCGCACGAATATTGCACAATGGGCCGAAAATGCACCACGGGCACCAAAATTGGACCACGGGGCACCTCGGACCTCAAAACTGAAAAGTGGTCCGAGCATTATAGTTTTTTATGCATAAGAATGCACCAGGGATCCAGAGGTACCAAAACCAAAAAGTCTTATTTTTGAACGAAAATTGCACAATTGGACGAAAATGCACCATTGGCACCAAAATTGGACCACGGGGCACCATCGACCGCAAAACTGCAAAGTGGTCCAAGCATTATTGTGTTTTATGCATAAGAATGTACCAGGGATATGGGGGAACCAAAACCCAAAAGTCTTATTTTCGCACGAAAATTGCTCAATGGGCCGAATATGCACCACGGGAACCAAAATTGGACCACGAGGCACCGTGGACCTGAAAACTGAAAAGCGCACCAAGCATTATGGTTTTGTAAGGATAAGAATGCACCAGGGATCACGGGGCACCAAAACCCAAAATTCCTCTTTTCGAATGAAAATTGCACAATGGGTCGAAAATGCACCACGGGGCACGTCGGACCTCAAAACTGAAAAATGCTCCGAGTATTACGGTTTTTTATGCATAAAAATGCACCAGGGATCACGGGGCACAAAAACCCAAAAGTCTTATGTTCGCACGAACATTGCACAAATGGTCAAAAATGCACCACCGGCACCAAAATTGGACCACGAGGTAGCACGGACCTCAAAACTGAAAATTGTTACTAGCATTATGGTTTATTCTGTATAAGAATGCACCAGGGATCATGGGGCACCAAAACCCAAAAGTCTTATTTGCGCACGAAAATTGCACAAATGGCCGAAAATGCACCCCCGACACCAAAATTAGACCATGGGGCACCACGGACCTGAAAACTGAAAAGTTTTCCAATAATTATGCTTTTTTTTTTGCAAAAGAATGCACCAAGGATCACAGGGCACCAAAACCCAAAAGTCTTACTTTCGCATGAAAATTCCACAATGGGCCGAAAATGCACCACGGGCACTAAAATTGGACCATGGGGAACGTCGGACCTCAAAACTGAAAAATGCTCTGAGCATTATGGTTTTTTATTCATAAAAATGCACCAGGGATCACGGGGCACCAAAACCCAAAAGTCTTATTTTCGCACGAAAATTGCTCATTTGGCCGAAAATGCACCACGGGGACCAAAATTGGACCACGAGGCACCTCGGACCTCAATACTTAAAAGTGCTCTGAGCATTATGGTTTTTTATGCATTACAATGCACCAGGGATCATGGAGCACCAAAATGCAAAAGTCTTATTTTCGCACGAAAAATGCACAAATGGCCGTAAATGCACCACCTACAGCAAAATTGGACAACACGGCACCACAGCGTCAAAATTGAAAAGTGTTCCAGCATTATGGTTTTTTATGCATAAGAATGCCCCAAGGATCACGGATCACCAATACCCAAAAGTCTTATTTTCACATGAAAATTGCACAATGGGCCGAAAATGCACCACATGCACCAAAATTGGACCACGGGGCACCTCGGACCTCAAAACTGAAAAGTGCTACGAGCATTATGGGTTTTTATGCATAATATTGCACCAGGGATCGCGGGGCACCAAAACCCAAAAGTCTTATTTTCGCACAAAAATTACACAAATGGCCAAAAATACACCACCGTCCCCAAAATTGGACCATGGGGCACCATGGACCTCAAAACTGAAAAGTGCTCCAAGCATTATGGATTTTATGCATAAGAATGCCCCAGGGATCACGGGGCACCGAAACCCAAAAGTCTTATTTTCGCTCGAAAATTGCACAAATGGTCGAAAATGCATTACCGACATCAAAATTGAACCACGGGGCACCACAGACCTCAAAACTGAAAAATGTTCCGATCATTCTTCTTTTTTATGCATAAGAATCCACTAGGGATCACGGGGAACCAAAACCCAAAAGTCTTATTTTCGTACGAAAATTGCATGATGGGCCAAAAATGCACCACGGGCACCAAAATTGGACCACGGGGCACCTCGGACCTCAGAACTGAAAAGTACTCCGAGCATTATGGTTTTTTATGCATAAGAATGCACTAGGGATCACGGGGCCACCAAAACCCAAAAGTCTTATTTTCGCACGAAAATTGCACAAATGGCCGAAAATGCACCCCGGCACTAAAATAGGACCACGGGGCACCACGAACCACAAGACTGAAGAGTGTTCCGAGCATTATGGTTTTTTTATGCATAAGAATGCACCAAGGATCACGGGGCACCAAAACCCAAAAGTCTTACTTTCGCACGAAAATTGCACAAAGGGTCGGAATTGCACCACGGGGCACGTCGCCCCTCAAAACTTAAAAGTGATACGAGCATTATGGTTTTTTATCCATAAGAATACACCAGGGTTCATAAGGCACCAAACCTAACAGTCCTATTTTCGCATGAAAATTGCACTAATGACTGGAAATGAACCACCGACACCAAAATTGGACCACGAGGCACCACGGACCTCAAAACTGAAAGGTGTTCCGAGCATTATGTTTTTCTATGCGTAAGAATGCACAAGGTATCACGGGGCACCAAAACCAAAAAGTCTTATTTTCGCACGAAAATTACACAATGGGCCGAAAATGCACCACGGGCACCAAAATTGGACCACGGGGCACCTCGGACCTCAAAACTCAAAAGTGCTCCGAGCATTATGGATTTTTATGCATAAGAATGAACCAGGGATCACGGTGCACCAAAGCCCAACAGGCTTATTTTTACACGAAAATTGCACAATGGGCCGAAAATGCATCACGGGCACCAAAATTGGACCACAGGGCACGTCGGACCTCAAAACTGAAAAGTGCTCCAAGCATTATCATTTTTTATGTATAAGAATGCACTAGGGATCACGGGGCACCAAAACACAAAAGTCATATTTTCACACAAATATTGGACAAATGTCCGAAAATGCAACACCAGCACAAAAGTTGGACCACGGGGCTCCACGAACCTCAAAAATGTAAAGTGATTCGAGCATTATGTTTTATTATGCATAAGAATGCACCAAGGATCACGGGGCACCAAAACCCAAAAGTCTTATTTTCGCACGAAAATTGCACAAAGGGTTGAAAATGCACGATGGGCACCAAAATTGGACCACGGGGTACCTCGGACCTCAATACTTAAAAGTGGTCCGAGCATTATGGCTTTTTATGCATAAGAATGCACCAGGGATAACGGGACACCAAGTCCAAAAAGTCTTATTTTCGCACGAAAATTGCACAATGGGCCGAAAATGCACCACCGGCACATTATTGGACCACAAGGCACCTCGGACCTCAAAACTGAAAAATGCTCCGAGCATTATTGTTTTTTTATTCATAAGAATGCACCAGGGATCATGGGGCACCAAAACGCAAAAGTCTTATTTTCGCACGAAAATTACACAATGGGTCGAAAATGCACCACGGGCACCAAAATTGGACCACAAGGCACCTCGTACCTCAAAACATAAAAGTGCTTCGAGCATTATGGATTTTTATGCATAAGAATGAACCAGGGATCACGGTGCACCAAAGCCCAAAAGGCTTATTTTTACATGAAAATTGCACAATGGGCCGAAAATGCATCACGGGCACCAACATTGGACCACGGGGCACCTCGAACCTCAAAACTGAAAAGTGCTCCGAGCATTATCATTTTTTATGTATAAGAATGCACCAGGGATCACGGGGCACCAAAACACAAAAGTCATATTTTCGCACGAAAATTGCACAACGGGCCGAAAATGCACCACGGGCACCACAATTGGACCACGGGGCACGTTGGACTTCAAAACTGAAAAGTGCTCCAAGCATTATGGTTTTTTATGCATAAGAATGCACCAGGGATCACGGGGCACCAAAACCCAAAAGTCTTATTTTCTCACGAAAATTGCACCATAGGCTGAAAATGCATCATAGGAACCAAAATTGGACCACGGGGCACCTCGGACCTCAAAATTGAAAAGTGCTCCGAGCGGTATCGTTTTTATGCATGAGAATGCCCTAGGGATCACGGGGCACCAAAACCAAAAAGACTTATTTTTGCATGAAAATTGCACAACGGGCCGAAAATGCACCACTGCCACCAAAATTGGACCACGGGGTACGTCGGATCTCAAAACTGAAAAGTGCTCCAAGCATTATGGTTTTTTATGCATAAGAACGCACCAGGGATCACGGGGCACCAAAACCCAAAAGTCTTATTTTCACACGAGAATTGTACCATGGGCTGAAAATGCACCACAGGAACCAAAATTGGACCACGGGGAACCTCGGACGTCAAAAATTAAAAGTGCTCCGAGCATTATTGCTTTTCAGGAATAAGAATGAACCAGGGATTACGGTGCACCAAAACCCAAAAGTCTTATTTTCGCACGAAAATTGCACAATGGGCAGAAAATGCAGCACCGACACCAAAATTAGACCACGGGGCACCTCGGACCTCAAAACTGAAAAGTGTTCTGAGTAATACGATTTTTAATGCATAAAAATGCACCAGGGATCACGGGGCACCAAATCCCAAAAGTCTTATTTTCGCACGAAAATTGCACAATGGGCCGAAAATCCACCACTGGCACCAAAATTGGACCACGGGGCACCTCGGACCTCAAAACTGATAAGTGCTCCGAGCATTATGGTTTTTTATGCATAAGAAAGTCCCAGGGATCACGTGGTACCAAAACCTAAAAGTTTCATTTTCGCATGAAAATTGCACAATGGGCCGAAAATGCCCCACAGGCACCAAAATTGGACCAGGGGGCACTTCGGACCTCAAAACTGAAAAGTGCTCCGAGCATTATCATTTTTTATGCATAAGAATGCACAAACGATCATGGGGCCCCAAATCCCAAAAGCCTTATTTTCGCACGAAAATTGCACAATGGGCCAAAAATGCATCATGGGCACCAAAATTGGACCACGGGGCACCTCGAACTTCAAAACTTAAAAGTGCTACGAGAATTATGGTTTTTTATCCATAAGAATGCACCAGGGATTATGGGGAACCAAAACCCAAAAGTCTTATTTTCGCACGAAAATTGCACAATGGGCCTAAAATGCACCACCGGCACAAAAATTGGACCACGGGGCACCTCAGACCTCAAAACTAAAAAGTTCTCCGAGTATAATGGATTTTTATGCATAAGAATGAACCAGGGATCAGGGGGCACCAAAACCCAAAAGTCTTATTTTCGCATGAACATTGCACAAATGGTAAAAAATGCACCACCGGCACCAAAATTGGACCACGCGGTAGCACGGACCTCAAAACTGAAAAGTGTTACTAGCATTATGGTTTATTCTGTATAAGAATGCACCAGGGATCATGGGGCACCAAAACCCAAAAGTCTTATTTTCGCACGAAAATTGCACAAATGGCCGAAAATGCACTCCCGACACCAAAATTAGACCATGGGGCACCACGGACCTGAAAACTGAAAAGTTTTCCAATAATTATACTTTTTTTTTTGCAAAAGAATGCACCACCGGCACCAAAATTGGACCACGAGGTAGCACGGACCTCAAGACAGAAAAGTGTTCTAAGCAATATGGTTTTTTATGCATAAAAATGCACCAGGGATCACGTGGTACCAAAACCTAAAAGTTTCATTTTCGCATGAAAATTGCACAATGGGCCGAAAATGCCCCACAGGCACCAAAATTGGACCAGGGGGCACTTCGGACCTCAAAACTGAAAAGTGCTTCGAGCATTATCGTTTTTTATGCATAAGAATGCACAAACGATCATCGGGCCCCAAATCCCAAAAGCCTTATTTTCGCACGAAAATTGCACAATGGGCCAAAAATGCATCATGGGCACCAAAATTGGACCACGGGACACCTCGAACTTCAAAACTTAAAAGTGCTCCGAGAATTATGGTTTTTTATGCATAAGAATGAACCAGGGATCATAGGGCACCAAATCCCAAAAGTCTTATTTTCGCACGAAAATTGCACAATGGGACGAAAATGCACCACCGGCACAAAAATTGGACCACGGGGCAGCTCAGACCTCAAAACTAAAAAGTTCTCCGAGTATAATGGATTTTTATGCATAAGAATGCACCAGGGATCTGGGGGCACCAAAACCCAAAAGTCTTATTTTCGCACGAAAATTGCTCAATCTGCCGAATATGCACCACGGGAACCAAAACTGGATCACGAGGCATCGTGGACCTGAAAACTGAAAAGCGCACCAAGCATTATGGTTTTTTAAGGATAAGAATGCACCAGGGATCACGGGGCACCAAAACCAAAAATTCCTCTTTTCGAACGAAAATTACACAATGGGCCGAAAATGCACCACGGGGCACGTCGGACCTCAAAACTGAAAAATGCTCCGAGTATTATGGTTTTTTATGCATAAAAATGCACCAGGGATCACGGGGCACCAAAACCCAAAAGTCTTATTTTCGCACGAACATTGCACAAATGGTCAAAAATGCACCACCGGCACCAAAATTGAACCACGCGGTAGCACGGACCTCAAAACTGTAAAGTGTTACTAGCATTATGGTTTATTCTGTATAAGAATGCACCAGGGATCATGGGGCACCAAAACCCAAAAGTCTTATTTTCGCACGAAAATTGCACAAATGGCCGAAAATGCACCCCCGACACCAAAATTAGACCATGGGGCACCACGGACCTGAAAACTGAAAAGTTTCCCAATAATTATACTTTTTTTTTTGCAAAAGAATGCACCACCGGCACCAAAATTGGACCACGAGGTAGCACGGACCTCATGACAGAAAAGTGTTCCGAGCATTGTGGTTTTTTATGCATAAGAATGCACCAAGGATCACGAGGCACCAAAACCCAAATCTCTAATTTTCGCACGAAAATTGCACAAACGGCCGAAAATGCACCACGGGCACCAAAATTGGACCACGGGGCACCTCGAACCTCAAAACTGAAAAGTACTATGAGTATTATGGTTTTTTATGCAAAAGAATGCACCAGGGATCACAGGGCACCAAAACCCGAAAGTCTTATTTTTGCACGAAAATTTCACAAATGGCCGAAAATGCACCACCGACACCAAAATTGGACCACAGGGCACCATGGACCTCAAAACTGAAAAGTACTCCAAGCATTATGGTTTCTTATGCATAAGAATGCACCAGGGATCAGGGGGCAGCAAAACCCAAAAGCCTTATTTTCGTACGAAAATTGCAAAATAGGCCGAAAATGCACCACGGGCACCAACGTTGGACCACGGGGCACTGTGGACCTGAAAACTGAAAGTGCTCCAAGCATTATGGTTTTTTATGCATAAGAATGCACCTGGGATATTGGGGCACCAAAACCCAAAAGTCCTATTTTCGAAAGAAAATTCCACAATGGGCCAACATTGCATCACGGGCACCAAAATTGGACCATGGGGCACCACGGACCTCAAAACTAAAAAGTGTTCCAAACATTATTGTTTTTTATGCATAAGAATGCACCAGGGATCATGGGGCACCAAAACCCAAAAGTCTTATTTTTGCACGAAAATTGCAGAAAGGGCCGAAAATGCACCACGGGCACCAAAATTGGACCACGGGGCACCTCGGACCTCAAAACTGAAAAGTTCTATGAGCATTATGGTTTTTAATGCATAAGAATGCACCAGGGTTCATAGGGCACAAAAACCCAAAAGTCTTATTTTCGAACGAAAATTGAATAATGGGCGGAAAATGTACCATGGGTGCCAAAATTGGACCATGCGGCACCTCAGACCTCAAAACTGAAAGGTGCTCCGAGCATTATGGTTTTTTTTTATAAGAATGCACCAGGGATCAGGGGGCACCAAAACCCAAAAGTCTTATTTTCGCATGAAAATTGCTCAATCTGCCGAATATGCACCACGGGAACCAAAATTGGACCACGAGGCATCGTGGACCTGAAAACTGAAAAGCGCACCAAGCATTATGGTTTTTTAAGGATAAGAATGCACCAGGGATCACGGGGCACCAAAACCAAAAATTCCTCTTTTCGAATGAAAATTACACAATGGGCCGAAAATGCACCACGGGGCACGTCGGACCTCAAAACTGAAAAATGCTCCGAGTATTATGGTTTTTTATGCATAAAAATGCACCAGGGATCACGGGGCACCAAAACCCAAAAGTCTTATTTTCGCACGAACATTGCACAAATGGTCAAAAATGCACCACCGGCACCAAAATTGGACCACGCGGTAGCACGGACCTCAAAACTGAAAAGTGTTACGAGCATTATGGTTTATTCTGTATAAGAATGCACCAGGGATCATGGGGCACCAAAACCCAAAAGTCTTATTTTCGCACGAAAATTGCACAAATGGCCGAAAATGCACTCCCGACACCAAAATTAGACCATGGTGCACCACGGACCTGAAAACTGAAAAGTTTTCCAATAATTATACTTTTTTTTTTTGCAAAAGAATGCACCACCGGCACCAAAATTGGACCACGAGGTAGCACGGACCTCAAGACAGAAAAGTGTTTCGAGCATTGTGGTTTTTTATGCATAAGAATGCACCAAGGATCACGAGGCACCAAAACCCAAATCTCTAATTTTCGCACGAAAATTGCACAAACGGCCGAAAATGCACCACGGGCACCAAAATTGGACCACGGGGCACCTCGAACCTCAAAACTGAAAAGTACTATGAGTATTATGGTTTTTTTTTGCAAAAGAATGCACCAGGGATCACAGGGCACCAAAACCCGAAAGTCTTATTTTTGCACGAAAATTTCACAAATGGTCGAAAATGCACCACTGGCACCAAAATTGGACCACAGGGCACCATGGACCTCAAAACTGAAAAGTACTCCATGCATTATGGTTTTTTATGCATAAGAATGCACCAGGGATCAGGGGCAGCAAAACCCAAAAGCCTTATTTTAGTACGAAAATTGCAAAATAGGCCGAAAATGCACCACGGGCACCAACATTGGACCACGGGGCACTGTGGACCTGAAAACTGAAAGTGCTCCAAGTATTACGGTTTTTTATGCATAAGAATGCACTTGGGATATTGGGGCACCAAAACCCAAAAGTCCTATTTTCGAATGAAAATTCCACAATGGGCCAACATTGCATCACGGGGACCAAAATTGGACCATGGGGCACCACGGACCTCAAAACTAAAAAGTGTTCCAAGCATTATTGTTTTTTATGCATAAGAATGCACCAGGGATCATGGGGCACCAAAACCCAAAAGTCTTATTTTCGCACGAAAAATGCAGAAAGGGCCGAAAATGCACCACGGGCACCAAAATTGGACCACGGGACACCTCGGACCTCAAAACTGAAAAGCTCTATGAGCATTATGGTTTTTAATGCATAAGAATGCACCAGGGTTCATTGGGCACAAAAACCCAAAAGTATTATTTTCGCACGAAAATTTCAGCAATGGCCGAAAATGCACCACGGGCACCAAAATTGGACCACGGGGCACGTCGGACCTCAAAACTGAAAAGTGCTCGAAAACCCAAAAGTTTTATTTTCAGACGAAAATTGCACAATGGGTTGAAATTGCACTACGGGCACCAAAATTTGACCAAGGGGCACCTCGGACCTCAATACCTAAAAGCGATCCGAGCATTATGGTATTTTATGCAAAAGAATGCACCAGGGATTACGGGGCACCAAAACCTAAAAGTCTTATTTATTTTCGCATGAAAATTCCACAAATGGTAGAAAATGCACCACCGACACCAAAATTGGACAACGGGGCACCGCGGACCTCAAAACTGAAAAGAGTTCCGAGCATTATTGTTTTTTATGCATAAGATTGTGCCAGGGATCACGGGGCACCAAAACCCAAAAGTCTTATTTTCGCACGAAAGTTGCACAATGGGCCGAAAATGCACCACGGGGCACGTCGGACCTCAAAACTGAAAAGTGCTCGAAGCATTATGGCTTTTTATGCTTAAGAATGCAACAGGGATCATGGGGAATCAAAATCCAAAAGTCTTATTTTCGTACGAAGATTGCACAATGGGCCGAAATTATACCACGAGAACCAAAATTGGACCACGGGGCACCTAGGACCCCAAAACTGAAAAGTGCTCTGAGCATTATGGTTTTTTATGCTTAAGAATGCACCAGGGATCGCGGGGCACCAAAACCCAAAAGTCTTATTTTCGCACGAAAATTGCACAAATGGCTGAAAATGCACCACTTGCACCAAAATTGGACCACGGGGCACCACGGACCTCAAAACTGAAAAGTGCTCCGACCAAGATGGTTTTTTATGCATAAGAATGCACCAGGGATCACGGGGCACCAAAACCCCAAAGTCTTATTTTCGCACGAAAATTGCACAAATTGTCGAAAATGCACCACCGGCACCGAAATTGGACCACGGGGCACCTCGGACCTCAAAACTGAAAAGTTCTCTGAGCATTATGGTTTTTTATGCATAAGAATGCACCAAGGATCACAGGGTACCAAAATCCAAAAGTCTTATTTTCGCACGACAATTGCACGATGGGCCAAAAATGCACCACGGGCACCATAATTGGACCGCGGGGCACATCGGACCTCAAAACTGAAAAGTGCTGCGAGCATGATGGTTTTTTATGCTTAAGAATGCACCAGGGATCACGGGGCACCACAACCAAAACGTCATATTTTCGCACGAAAATTGCACAACGGGCCGAAAATGCACGACGGGAACCAAAATTCGACCATGGGACACCCCGGACCTCAATACCTAAAAGTGCTCTGAGCATTATGGTTTTTTATGCATAAGAATGCACCAGGGATCTCGGGGCACCAAAACCCAAAAGTCTTATTTTCGCACGAAAATTGCAAAAATGGCCAACAATGCTCAACCGGCACCAAAATTGGACCACGAGGCACCTCGGACCTCAAAACTGAAAAGTTCTCTTAGCATTATGGTTTTTTATGCATAAGAATGCACCAGGGATCACATGGCACCAAAACCCAAAAGTCTTATTTTCACACAAAAATTGCACAATGGGTCGAAATTGCACCACGGGCACCAAAATTTGACCAAGGGGCACCTCGGACCTCAATACCTAAAAGTTCTCCGAGCATTATTATTTTTTATGCGTAAGAATGCACCAGGGATCAGAGGGCACGAAAACCCAAAAGTCTTATTTTCGCATGAAAATTGCATAATGGGCGGAAAATGTACCACGGGCACCAAAATTGGAGCGCGGGACACATCGGACCTCAAAACTGATAAGCGCTCTCAACATTATGGTTTTTTATGCATAACCATGCACCAGGGATCACAGGGCACAAAAACCCAAAAGTTTTATTTTCGCACGAAAATTGCACAATGGGCTGAAATTGCACCACGGGCACCAAAATTTGACCAAGGGGCACCTTGGACCTCAATACCTAAAAGCGATCCGAGCATTATGGTATTTTATGCAAAAGAATGCACCAGGGATTACGGGGCACCAAAACCTAAAAGTCTTATTTTCGCATGAAAATTGCACAAATGGTAGAAAATGCACCACCGACACCAAAATTGGACAACGGGGCACCGCGGACCTCAAAACTGAAAAGAGTTCCGAGCATTATTGTTTTTTATGCATAAGATTGTGCCAGGGATCACGGGGCACCAAAACCCAAAAGTCTTATTTTCGCACGAAAGTTGCACAATGGGCCGAAAATGCACCACGAGCACCAATATTGGACCACGGGGCACGTCGGACCTCAAAACTGAAAAGTGCTCGAAGCATTATGGCTTTTTATGCTTAAGAATGCACCAGGGATCATGGGGAATCAAAATCCAAAAGTCTTATTTTCGTACGAAGATTGCACAATGGGCCGAAATTATACCACGAGCACCAGAATTGAACCACGGGGCACCTAGGACCCCAAAACTGAAAAGTGCTATGAGCATTATGGTTTTTTATGCTTAAGAATGCACCAGGGATCGCGGGGCACCAAAACCCAAAAGTCTTATTTTCGCACGAAAATTGCACAATGGGCCGAAAATGCACCACGGGCACCAAAATTGGACCTCGGAGCACCTCAGACCTCAAAATTGAAAAGTTCTCTGAGCATTATGTTTTTTTATGCACCAAGGATCACAGGGTACCAAAATCCAAAAGCATTATTTTCGCACGAAAATTGCACGATGGGCCAAAAATGCACCACGGGCACCATAATTGGACCGCGGGGCACGTCGGACCTCAAAACTGAAAAGTGCTGCGAGCATGATGGTTTTTTATGCTTAAGAATGCACCAGAGATCACGGGGCACCACAACCAAAATTCGACCCGGACCTCAATACCTAAAAGTGCTCCGAGCATTATGGTTTTTTATGCATAAGAATGCACCAGGGATCTCGGGGCACCAAAACCCAAAAGTCTTATTTTGGCACTAAAATTGCAAAATATGGCCGAAAATGCACCAGCGGCACCAAAATTGGACCACGGGGCACCACAGACCCCAAAACTGAAAAGTGCTATGAGCATGATGGTTTTTATGCATAAGAATGCACTAGGGATCACGGGGCACCAAAACCCAAAAGTCTTATTTTCGAACGAAAGTTGCACAATGGGTCGAAAATGCACCACGGGACACCAAAATTGGACCATGGGACACCTCCGACCTCAAACACTTTAAAGTGGTCCAAGCATTATGGTTTTTTATGCATAAGAGTGCCCCAAGGATCATGGGGCCCCAAAACCCAAAAGTCTTATTTTCGCACGAAAATTGCAACAATGACCGAAATTTCACCACTAGCACCAAAATTAGACCACGGGACACCACGGACCTCAAAACTGAAAAGTGCTCTGAGCATGATGGTTTTTTATGCATAAGAATGCACCAGGGATCACGGGGCACCAAAACCCAAAAGTCTTATTTTCGCATGAAAATTGCACAAATTGCCGAAAATGCACCACCGACACCAAAATTGGACCACGGGGAACCATGGACCACAAAACTAAAAAGATTTCTGAGCATTATTGTTTTTTATGCATAAGAATGCACCAGGGATCACGGGGCACCAAAACCCAAAAGTCTTACATTCGCACGAAAATTGCATAATGGACCGAAAATGCTCCACAAGCACCAAAATTGGACCACGGGGCACCACAGACCTCAAAACTAAAAAGTGCTCCAAGAATTATGGTTTTATGCATAAGAATACACCATGGATCACGGGGCACCAAAACCGAAAAGTCCTATTTTTGCACGGAAATTGCACAATGGGTCGAAAATGCACCACGGACACCAAAATTGGACCGCGGGGAACGTCGGACCTCAAAACTGAAAAGTGGTTCGAGCATTATGGTTTTTTATGCATAAGAATGCGCCAGGGATCACGGAGTACCAAAACCGAAAAGTCTTATTTTCGCACGAAAATTGCACAATGGGCCGAAAATGCACCACCGGCACCAAAATTGGACCACGGAGCACCTCGGACCTCAAAAATGAAAAGTTATCTGAACATTATGGTTGTTTATGCATAAGAATGCACCATGGATCATGGGGCACCAAAACCCAAAAGTCCTATTTTCGCACAAAAATTGCACAATGGGCTGAAGATGCACCACAGGCACCAAAATTGGACCATGGGGCATGTCGGACCTCAAAATTGAAAAGTTCTTCGGGCATTATGGGTTTTTATGCATAAGAATGCACCAGCGTTCACGGCGCACCAAAACCCCAAAGTCTTTTTTTCCCACGAAAATTGCACAATGGGCCGAAAATGCACCACGGGCACCAAAATTGGACCATGGGGCACCTCGGACCTCAAAACTGAATAGTGCTATGAGCATTATGGTTTTTTATGCATAAGAATGCACCAGGGGTCACGGGACACCAAAACCCAAAAGTCTTATTTTCGCACGAAAATTGCACAATGGGCCAAAAATGCTCACCGGGCACAAAAATTGGACCACGGGGCACCTTGGACCTCAAAACTGAAAAGTGTTCCGAGAATTATGGTTTTTTTATGGATAAGAATGCACCAGGGATGACGGATTACCCAAACCCAAAAGTCTTATTTTCGCATGAAAATTGCACAAACGGCTGAAAATGTACCACTAGAACCAAAATTGGACCACGAGTCACCTCGGACCTCAAAACTTAAAAGTGCTCTTAGCATTTTGGTTTTTTATGCACAAGAATGCACCAGGGATCACGTGGCACTAAAACCCAATAGTCTTATTTTTGCACGAAAATTGCACAATGGGCCGAAAATGCACCACCGGTACCAAAGTTAGACCACGGGGCACCTCGGACCTCAAAACTGAAAAGTGCTCTGAGCATTATGGTATTTTATGCATAAGAATGCACCAGGGATCACGGGCCACCAAAACCCAAAAGTCTTATTTTCGCATGAAAAATGCACAAATGCCCGAAAATGTACCACGGGCACCAAAATTGGACCACGGGTACCTAGGACATCAAAACTGAAAAGTGCTCCGAGCATTATGCTTTTTTATGCATAAGAATGCACCAGGGATCACGGGGAACCAAAACCTAACAGTCTTATTTACGCACTAAAATTGCAAAATTTGGCCGAAAATGCACCAGCGGCACCAAAATTGGACCACGGGACACCACGGACCTCAAAACTGAAAAGTGCTCTGAGCATGATAGTTTTTTATGCATAACAATGCACCAGGGATCACGGGGCACCAAAACCCAAAAGTCTTATTTTCGCACGAAAGTTTAACAATGGGCCGAAATGCACCACGGGACACCTCGGACCTCAAACACTTTAAAGTGGTCCAAGCATTATGGTTTTTTATGCATAAGAATGCACCAAGGATCACGGGGCACCGAAATCCAAAAGTCTTATTTTCGCACGAAAATTGCAAAAATGATTGAAAATGCACCACTAGCACCAAAATTAGACCACGGGACACCACGGACCTCAAAACTGAAAAGTGCTCTGAGCATGATGGTTTTTTATGCATAAGAATGCACTAGGGATCACGGGGCACCAAAACCCAAAAGTCTTATTTTCGCATGAAAATTGCACAAATGGCCGAAAATGCACCACTGACACCAAAATTGGACCACGGGGAACCATGGACCACAAAACTAAAAAGATTTCTGAGCATTATTGTTTTTTATGCATAAGAATGCACCAGGGATCATGGGGCACCAAAACCCAAAACTCTTACATTCGCACGAAAATTGCACAATGTACTGAAAATGCTCCACACGCACCAAAATTGGACCACGGTGCACCTCGGACCTCAAAACTGAAAAGTGCTCTAAGCTTTATGGTTTTTATGGATAAGAATGCACCAGGGATCACGGGGCACCAAAACCCAAAATTCTTATTTTCGCACGAAAATTGCACAATGGGCCGAAATTGCACCACCAACACCAAAATTGGACCACGGGGCACCTCGGACCTCAAAACTGAAAAGTTCTCTGAACATTATGGTTTTTTATGCATAAGAATGCACCATGGATCACGGGGCACCAAAACCCAAAAGTCCTATTTTCGCACGAAAACTGCACAATGGGCTGAAGATCTACCAGGGGAACCAAAATTGGACCATGGGGCATGTTGGACCTCAAAACTGAAAAGTTCTCCAGGCATTATGGTTATTTATGCATAAGAATGCACCAGGGTTCACGGCGCACCAAAACCCCAAAGTCTTATTTTCCCACGAAAATTGCATAATGGGACAAAAATGCACCACGGGCACAAAAATTGGACCACGGGGCACCTCGGACCTCAAAACTGAAAAGTGCTTCGAGAATTATGGTTTTTTTATGGATAAGAATGCACCAAGGATGACGGTTTACCCAAACCCAAAAGTCTTATTTTCGCATGAAAAATTGCACAAACGGCTGAAAATGTACCACTGGAACCAAAATTGGACCACGAGTCACCCCGGACTTCAAAACTTAAAAGTGCTCCGAGCATTTTGGTTTTTTATGCACAAGAATGCACCAGGGATCACGGGGTACTAAAACCCAATAGTCTTATTTTTGCACGAAAATTGAACAATGGGCCAAAAATGCACCACCGGTACCAAAGTTAGACCACGGGGCACCTCGGACCTCAAAATTGAAAAGTGCTCTGAGCATTATGGTATTTTATGCATAACAATGCACCAGGGATCACGCGGCACCCAAACCCAAAAGTATTATTTTCGCATGAAAATTGCACAAATGGTCGAAAATGCACCACCGGCACTTAAATTGGACCACGGGGCTCCACGGACCTCAAAACTGAAAAGTGCTCCAAGCATTATGGTTTTTTATGCATAAGAATCCACCAGGGATCACGGGGCACCAAAACCCAAAAGTTTTATTTTCGTACGAAAATTGCACAATGGGCCGAAAATGTACCAGGGGCACCAAAATTGGACCATGGGGCACCTTGGACCTCAAAACTGAAAAGTGCTCCGAAGCATTATGGTATTTTATGCATAAGAATGCACCAGGGATCACGGGGCACCTAAACCCAAAAGTGTTACTTTCGCATGAAAAATGCATAAATGCCGAAAAATGCACCACCAGCACCAAAATTGGACCACGGGGTACCACGGTCCTCAAAACTAAAAAGTGCTTCAAGCATTATGGTTTTTTATGCAAAGAATGCACTAGGGATCATGGGGCACCAAAACCCAAAAGTCCTATTTTCGCACGAAAATTGTACAATGGGCCGAAAATGCGCCACGGGCACCAAAATTGGACCACAGGGCACGTCGAACCTCAAAACTGAAAAGTTCTCCGAGTATTATGGTTTTTTATGCATAGGAATGCACCAAGGATCATGGGGCACCAAAACCCAAAATTCTTATTTTCGTATGAAAATTGCACAAATGGCCGAAAATGCACAATCGACACCAAAATTGGACCACGGGGCACGACGGACCTCCAAACTGAAACGAGTTCTATGCATTATGGTTTTTTATGCATAACAATCCACCAGGGATCCCGAGGCACCAAAACCCAAAACTCTTATTTTCGCACGAAAATTGCACAATGGACCGAAAATGCAGTAGGGCACCAAAATTTGACCTCGGGGCACCTCGGTCCTCAAAACTGAAAAGTGCTCCAAGCATTATGGTTTTTTATGCATAAGAATGCACCAGGGATCATGGGGCACCAAAACCCAAAAGTCTTATTTTTGCACGAAAATTGCACAATGGACCAAAACCCTGGTGCATTCTTGGCCCATTGTGCAATTTTGTTGCCAAAATAAGGCTTTTGGGTTTTGGTGCCCCGTGATTCCTTTTGCATTCTTATGCATAAAAACCATAATGCTCATAGCACTTTTAGGTTTTCAGGTCCGTGTTGCCCCGTGGTCCAATTTTGGTGCCCGTGGAGCATTTTAGGCACATGGTGCAATTTTCGTGCCAAAATAAGACTTTTGCGTTTTGGGGCCCCGTGATCCTTGGGACACCAAAATTGGACCACTGGACACCACGGACCTCAAAAATGAAAAGTGCTCAAAGCATTAGGGTTTTTTTTAGGGATAAGGATGCACCAGGGATCGCGGGGCACCAAAACCCAAAACTCTTACTTTGGCACGAAAATTGCACCATTTGCCGAAAATGCACCACGGGTTCCAAAATTGGACCACGGGGAACCATGGACCTCAAAACTGAAAAGTGGTCGAAGCATTATGGTTTTTTATGCATAAAAATGCTCCATGGATCACGGGGCACAGAAACCCAAAAGTCTTATTTTTGCACGAAAATTGCATAATAGGCCGAAAATGCACCACGGGCACCAAAATTGAACCACGGGGCACCACGTACCTCAAAACTGAAAAGTGCTTAGAGAATTATGGTTTTTTATGCATTAGGATGCACCAAGGATCATAGGGTACCAAAATCCAAAAGTCTTATTTTGGAATGAAAATTGACCCATGTGCCGAAAATGCACCACAGGCACCAAAATTGGATCACGGGGCACCATGGACCTCAAAATTGAAAAGTGTTGCGAGCATGATGGTTTTTTATTCATAAGAATGCACCAGGGATAACGTGGCATGAAAATCCAAAAGTCTGATTTTGGCATGAAAATTGCACCATATGCCAAAAAGACATCAATGGGCACCAAAATTGGACCACTGGACACCACGGACCTCAAAACCTAAAAGTGATCCGAGCATGATGGGTTTTTATGCATAAGAATGCACTAGGGATAACAGGGCACCAAAAACCAAAAGTCTTATTTTGGCACGAAAATTAAACCATGTGGCGAAAAATGCACCACGAGCATCAAAATTGGACCACGGGGCACAACGGACCTCAAAACTGAAAAGTGCTATGAGCATTATGGTTTTTTATGCATAAGAATGCACCAGGGATCACGAGGCACCAAAACCCAAAAGTCTTATTTTGGGACGAAAATTAAGGCATATGCCGAAATGCACCACGAGCACCAAAATTGAACCACGGGGCACCACGGACCTCAAAATTGAAAAGTGCTCAGAGCATTATGGTTTTTTATGCATAAGAATGCACCAGGGATCACGGGGCACCAAAACTCAAAAGTCTTATTTTGGCACTAAAATTGGACCATGTGCCGAAAATGCACCACGGGCACCAAAAATGGACCATGGGGCACCACGGACCTCAAAACTGAAAAGTTCTTCGAGCATTATGGTATTTTATGCATAAGAATGCTCCAGGGATCAATGGGCACCAAAACCCAAAAGTCTTATTTTGGCACAAAAATTGGACCATGTGCCGAAAATCGACCACGGGCACCAAAAATGGACCACGGGGCACCACGAACCTCAAAAGTGAAAAGTGCTCCGAGCTTTATGGTATTTTATGCGTAAGAATACTCAGGGATCAATAAGCACCGAAACCCAAAAGTATTATTTTGGCACGAAAATTGGACAATATGCCGAAAATGCACCACAGGCACCAAAATTGGACCACGGGACACCACGGACCTCAAAACTGAAAAGTGCTCCGAGCATAATGGTTTTTTATTCATAAGAATGCACCACGGATCACGGGGAACCAAAACCCAAAAGTCTTATTTTGGCACGAAAATTACACCATGTGCGGAAAATGCACCACGGGCACCAAATTTGGACCACGGGGCACTACGTACCTCAAAACCAAAAAGTGCTCCGAGTAAGATGGTTTTTTATGCATAAGAATGAACCAGGGATAACGGGGCACCAAAACCCAAAAGTCAGATTTTGGCACGAAACTTAAGCCATTTGCCAAAAAAGCACCACGGGGTTCGAAAATTGGACCACTGGACACCACGGACCTCAAAACCTAAAAGTGTTCTGAGCATGATGGTTTTTTATGCATAAGAATGCACTAGGGATAACGGAGCACCAAAAATCAAAAGTCTTATATTGGCATGAAAATTAAACCATGTGGCAAAAAATGCACCACGAGCACCAAAATTGGACCACGGGGCACCACGGACCTCAAAACTGAAAAGTGCTCTGAGCATTATGGTTTTTTTGTGCATAAGAATGAACCAGGGATCACGGGGAACCAAAACCCAAAAGTCTTATTTTGGCACGAAACTTAAGCCATGTGCCGAAATGCACCATCGGCACCAAAATTGGACCACGGGGCACCACAGACCTCAAAACTGAAAAGTGCTCCGAGAATTATGGTTTTTTATGCATAAGAATGCACTAGGGAAAACGGGGCACCAAAACCTAATAGTCTTATTTTGGCACGAAATTTGCACCATGTGCCGAAAATTCACTACGGACACCTAAATTGCACCACCGGGCACCACAGACCTCCAAACTGAAAAGTGCTCTGAGCATTATGGTTTTTTATGCATAAGAATGCACCAAGGATCATGGGGCACGAAAACCCAAAAGTTTTATTTTCGCACCAAAATTGTACAAATGGTCGAAAATGCACCACCGGCACCAAAATTGGACCACGGGGCACCACGGACCTCAAAACTGAAAAGGGTTTCAAGCTTTATGGTTTTGTATGCAGAAGAATGCACCAGGGATCACGTGGCACCAAAAACCAAAAGTCTTATTTTCGCACGAAAATTGTACAAATTGCCGAAAATGCTCCATCGGCACCAAAATTGGACCACCGGCCACAACGGATCTCAAAACTGAAAAGTGCTCCAAGCATGATGGTTTTTTATGCATAAGAATGCTCCAGGGATCATGGGGCACCAAAACCCAAAAGTCTTATTTTCCGACTAAAATTGTACAAATGGCCGAAAATGTACCACCGACAGCAAAATTGGACCACCGAGCACCTCGGACCTCAAAACTGAAAAGTTCTCTAAGCATGATGGTTTTTTATGCATAAGAATGCACCAGGGATCACGGGGCAACAAAACCCAAACTCCTTTTTTCGCACAAAAATTGCACAATGGGCCGAAAAGGCACCTCCGGCACCAAAATTGGACCACGGGGCACCTCGGACCTCAAAACTGAAAAGTACTTTGAGCGTTATGGTTGTTTATGCATAAGAATGCACCAGGGATAATGGGGCACCGAAACCCAAAAGTCTCATTTTTGCACGAAGATTGTACAATGGGCCGAAAATGCACGACGGGCACCAAAATCTGTCCACGGGGCACCTCGGACCTCAAAACTAAAAAGTGCTATGAGCATTGTCGTTTTTCATGCAAAAGAATACACCAGGAATCACGGGGCACCAAAACACAAAAGTCTTATTTTGGCACGAAAATTGGACAAATGGCCGAAAATGCTCCATCGACACCAAAATGGGACCACCGGGCACCACATACCTTAAAACTGAAAAGTGCTTCACGCATGATGGTTTTTTATGCATAAGAATGAACCAGGGATCACGGGGCACCAAAACCCAAAAGTCTTATTTTCTGCCGAAAATTGCACAAATGGCCGAAAATTGGACCACAGGGTACCTCGGACCTCAAAACTGAAAGGTTCTCTGAGCATTATGGTTTTTTATGCATAAGAATGCACCAAGGATCACGGGACACCAAAACCCAAAAGTCTTTTTTTCGCACGAAAATTGCACAATGGGCCGAAAAGGCACCTTCGGCACCAAAATTGGACCACCGGGCACCTTGGACCTTAAAACTGAAAAGTGCTCTGAGCGTTATGGTTGTTTATGCATAAGAATGCCCCAGGAATAATGGGGCACCGAAACCTAAAAGTCTTATTTTCGCACGAAGATTGCACAATGGGCCGAAAATGCACGACGGGCACCAAAATTTGTCCACGGGGCACCTCGGACCTCAAAACTAAAAAGTGCTCTGAGCATTATGGTTTTTTATGCATAAGAATGCACCAGGGATCACAGGGCACCAAAACACAAAAAGTCTTATTTTGGCACGAAAATTGCACAAATGGCCAAAAATGCTCCATCGACACCAAAATTGGACCACCGGGCACCACCGACCTCAAAACTGAAAAGTGCTCTACGCATGATGGTTTTTTATGCATAAGAATGCACCAGGGATCACGGGGCACCAAAACGCAAAAGTCTTATTTTCCCACTAAAATTGCACAAATGGCCAAAATGGACCACCGGCACCAAAATTGGACCACGGGGCACCTCAAACCTCAAAACTGAAAAGTCCACAAAGCATTATGATTTTTTATGCATAAGAATGCACTAGGGATCACGGGGCACCAAAACCCAAAAGGCTTATTTTCGCACGAAAATTGCAGAAATGGCAAAAAATGCAACACCGGAACCAAAATTGGACCACGAGGCACCATGAACCTCAAAATTGAAAAGTGTTCCGAGCATTATGGTTCTTTTTGCATAAGAATGCACCAGGCATCATGGGGCACCAAAACCCAAAAGGCTTATTTTCGCACGAAAATCGTACAAATGGCAAAAAATGCAACACCGGATTTTGGACCACGAGGCACCACGGACCTCAAAATTGAAAAGTGTTCCGAGCGTTATGGTTCTTTATGCATAAGAATGCACCATGAATCACAGGGCACTAAAACCCAAAAAACTTTTTTTCGCACGAAAATTGCACAAATGGCCGAAAATGCACTACCGACACCAAAATTGGACCACGGGGAACCACAGACCTCAAATACAAAAAGTCTTCTAAGCTTTATGGTTTTATGCATAAGAATGTCCCAGGGATCACGGGGTACCAAAACCCAAAAGTCTTATTTTCGCATGAAAATTGCACAAATGGCCGAAAATGCACCACTGACACCAAAATTGGACCATGGGGCACCACACACCTTAAAACTGAAAAGAGTTCCAAGCATTATGTTTTTTTATGCATAAGAATGCACCAGGGATCGCTGGGCACCAAAACCCAAAAGTCTTAGCTTCGCATGAAAATTGCACAAATTTCAGAAAATGTACCATGGGCACCAAAATTGGACCACGGGGCACCTTGGACCTCAAAACTGAAAAGTGGCATGAGCATTATGGTTTTATATTCATAAGAATGCACCAGGGATCGTGGGGCACAAAAACCCAAAAGTCTTACTTTCGCACAAAAATTGCACAAATGGCCGAAAATGCTTCATTGGCACCAAAATTGGACCACCGGGCACAACGGACCTCAAAACTGGAAAGTGCTCTGAGCATTGTGGTTTTTTATGGACAAGAATGCACCAGGGATCGCGGGGAACCAAAACCCAAAAGTCTTATTTTCTCATGAAAATTGCACAAATGGAAGAAAATGTACCACGGGCACAAAAATTGGATCACGGGGCACCTCGGACCTCAAAACTGAAAAGTGCTCCTAGCATTATGGTTTTTTATGCATAAGAATGCACCAGGGATCACGGGGCACCAAAACCCAAAAGTCTTATTTTCGCATCAAGATTGCACAATGTGCCGACAATGCAGCACCGGCACCAAAATTGGACGACAGGGCACCTCGGACCTCAAAACTGAAAAGTGCTCCGAGCATTGTGGTTTTTTATGCATAAGAATGCACTAGGGATAACGGGGCACTAAAACCCAAAAGTCTTATTTTCGCACGAAAATTGCACAAATCGCCGAAAACGTACCACGGGTACCAAAATTGGACCACGGGGCACCACGGACCTCAAAACTGAAAAGTGCTCCGAGCATGATGGTTTTTTATGCATAAGAATGCACCAAGGTTCACGGGGCACCAAAATCCGAAAGTCTTATTTTCGCACGAAAATTGCACAAATGGCCGAAAATGCACCACCAGCACCAAAATTGGACAACAGGGCACCTTGGACCTCAAAACGGAGAGGTTCTCCAAGAATTATGTTTTTTTATGCATAAGAATGCACCAGGGATCACAGGGCACCAAAACCCAAAAGTCTTTTTTTCGTACGAAAATTGCACAGTGGGCCGAAAATGCAACACTGGCACCCAAATTCGACCACGGTGCACCTCGAACCCCAAAACTGAAAAGTACTCCGAGCTTTGTGGTTTTTATGGATAAGAATGCACCAGGGATTACGGGGAACCAAAACCCAAAAGTCTTATTTTCGCATGAAAATTGCACAAATGGCCCAAAATGTACCACAACCACAAAAATTGGATCACGGGGCACCTCAGACCTCAAAACTGAAAAGTGCTCCTAGCATTATGGTTTTTTATGAATAAGAATGCACCAGGGATTATGGGGCACCAAAACCCAAAAGTCTTATTTTCGCACGAAGATGCACAATGTGCCGAAAATGCACCACCGACCTCAAAACTGAAAAGTGCTCCGAGCATTATGGTTTTTTATGCATAAGAATGCACAAGGGTTCATGGGGCACCAAAACCCAAAAGTCTTATTTTCGCACGAAAATTGTACAAATGGCCGAAAATGCACCACCGGTACCAAAATTGGACCACGGGGCACCTCGGACCTCAAATCTGAAAAGTGCTTCGAGCATTATTGTTTTTTATGCATAAGAATGCACCAGGGATAACGGGGCACCAAAACCCAAAAGTCTTATTTTCGCACGAAAATTGCACAATGGGCGGAAAATGCACCACGGGCACCAAAATTGGACCACGGGGCACCTCGGACCTCAAAACTGAAAAGTTCTATGAGTATTATTGTTTTTTATGCATAAGAATGCACCAGAGATCATGGGGCACCAAAACCCAAAAGTCTTATTTTCGCACGAAAATTCCACAAATGGCCGAAAATGTACCACGAGCACCAAAATTGGACCACGGGGCACCTCGGACCTCAAAACTGAAAAGTGCTCTGGGCATTATGATTTTTTATGGTTAAGAATGCACTATGGATCACGGGGAACCAACACCCAAAAGTCTTTTTTTCGCTCTAAATTGCACAATGGGCCGAAAATGCAACACGGGCACCAAACTTCGTCCACAGGGCACCTCGAACCTCAAAACTGAAAAGTTTTTTGAGCATTGTGGTTTTTTACGGATAAGAATGCACCAGGGCTCAAGGGAACCAAAACCCAAATGTCTTATTTTCGCATGAAAATTGGATAAATGGACGAAAATGTACCACGGGAACAAAAATTCGATCACGGGGAACCTCGGAAGTCAAAACTTAAAAGTGCTCATAGCATTATGGTTTTTTATGCATTAGAATGCACCAGGGATCGCGGGGCACCAACACCCAAAAGTCTTATTTTCGCACGAAGATTGCACAATGTGCCGACAATGCACCACCGGCACCAAAATTGGACCACGGGGCACCTCGGACCTCAAAACTGAAAAGTGCTCCGAGCATTGCGGATTTTATGCATAAGAATGCACCATGGTTCATGGGGCACCAAAATCCGAAAGTCTTATTTTCGCACGAAAATTGCACAAATGGCCGAAAATGCACCATCAGCACCAAAATTGGATCACGGGGCACCTTGGACCTCAAAACTGAAAGGTTCTCCAAGCATTATGGTTTTTTATGCATAAGAATGCACCAGGGATCAAGGGGCACCAAAACCCAAAAGTCTTTTTTTCGCACGAAAATTGCACAATGGGCCGAAAATGCACCACGGGCACCAATATTGGACCACGGGGCACCTCGGACCTCAAAACTAAAAGTCCTCCGAGCATTATGGTTTTTTATGGATAAGAATGCACCTGGGATGACGGGGAACCAAAACCCAAAAGTCTTATTTTCGCACGAAAATTGCACAAAAGGCCGAAAATGCACCACTGACACCAAAATTGGACCACGGGGTACGACGGACCTCAAAACCGAAGAGTGCTCCAAGCTTGATGGTTTTTTATGCATAAGAATGCAGCATGGATCACGGGGCACCAAAATCCAACAGTCTTAGTTTCGCACAAAAATTGAACAAATGGCCAAAAATGCCCCACTGGCATCAAAATTGGACCACGGGGCACCTCGGACCTCAAATCTGAAAAGTCCTCCGAGCATTATGATTTTTTATGGATAAGAATGCACCAGGGATCACAGGGAACCAAAACCCAAAAGTCTTATTTTCGCACGAAAATTGCACAATGGGCGGAAAATGCACCACGGGCACCAATATTGGAGCACGGGGCACCTCGGACCTCAAAACTGAAAGTTCTCCGAGAATTATGGTTTTTTATGGATAAGAATGCACCATGGATCACGGGGAACCAAAACCCAAAAGTATTATTTTCGTACGAAAATTGCACAAATGGCCGAAAATGCACCATCGGCACCAAAATTGGACCACGGGGCACCTCGGACCTCAAAACTGAAAAGTGCTTTGAGCATTGTTCTTTTTTATGCATAAGAATGCACCAGGAATAACGGGGCACCAAAACCCAAAAGTCTTATTTTCGCACGAAAATTGCACAATGGGCGGAAAATGCACCACGGGCACCAAAATTGGACCACGGGGCACCTCGGACCTCAAAACTGAAAAGTGCTCCAAGCATTATGGTTTTTTATGCATAAGAATGGACTAGGTATCATGGGGCGCCAAAACCCAAAAGTCTTATTTTCGTACAAAAATTCCACAAATGGCCGAAAATGTACCAGGAGCATCAAAATTGGACCACGGGGAACCTCGGACCTCAAAACTGAAAAGTGCTCCGAGCATTATGGTTTTTTATGCATTAGAATGCACCAGGGATCACGGGGCACCAAAACCCAAAAGTCTTATTTTCGCATGAAAATTGCACAAATGGCCGAAAATGCACCACCGACAACAAAATTGAACCACGGGGTACGACGGACCTCAAAACTGAAAAGTGCTCCGAGCATGATGGTTTTTTATGCATAAGAATGCAGCATGGATCACGGGACACCAAAATCCAAGAGTCTTAGTTTCGCACAAAAATTGAACAAATGGCCGAAACTGCACCACCGGCACTAAAATTGGATTACGGGGTACCTCGGACCTCAAAACTGAAAAGTCCTCCGAGCATTATGATTTTTTATGGATATGAATGCACCAGGGATCACGGGGAACCAAAACCCAAAAGTCTTATTTTCTCACGAAAATTGCACAATGGGCGGAAAATGCACCACGGGCACCAATATTGGACCACGGGGTACCTCGGACCTCAAAACTGAAAGTCCTCCGAGCATTATGGTTTTTTATGGATAAGAATGCACCAGGGATCACAGGGAACCAAAACCCAAAAGTCTTATTTTCGCACGAAATTGCACAAATGGCCAAAAATGCACCACCGACACCAAAATTAGACCACGGGGTACGACGGACCTCAAAACTGAAAAGTGCTCCGAACATGATGGTTTTTTGTGCATAAGAATGCAGCAGGGATCACGGGGCACCAAAACCGAAAAGTCTTATTTTCACATGCAAATTGCACAAATGGCCGAAAATACACCACCGACACTAAAATTGAACCACGGGGTAGCACGGACCTTAAAACAGAAAAGAGTTCCAAGCATTATGGTTTTTTCTATATAAGAATGCACCAGGAATCACGGGGCACCAAAACCCAAAAGTTTTATTTTCGCACGAAAATTGCACAATGGGCCGAAAATGCACCACGGGCGCCAAAATTGAAAAGTGCTTTGAGCATTATGGTTTTTTATGGATAAGAAAGCACAAGGGATAATGGGGCACCAAAATCCAAAAGTCTTATTTTCGCACGAAAATTTCACAATTGGCCGAATATGCACCATCGGCACCAAAATCGGACCACGGGGCACCACAGACCTCAAAATGAAAAGTGCTCCAAGAATTATGGTTTTTTATGCATAAGAATGCACCAGGGATCACGGGGCACCAAAATCCAAAAGTCTTATTTTTGCACAAAAATTGCACAATGGGCCGAAAATGCACCACGGGCACCAAAATTGGACCACAGGGCACCTCGAACCTCAAAACTGAAAAGTGCTCCGAGCATTATGGTTTTTTATCCATAAGAATGCACCAGGGATGACAGGGCACCAAAACCCAAAAGTCTTATTTTCGCACGAAAATTGTACAAATGGTTGAAAATGCACCACCGGCACCAAAATTGGACCACAGGGCACCACGGACCTCAAAACGGAAAAGGGTTTTGAGCTTTATGGTTTTGTATGCATAAGAATGCACCAGGGATCACGAGGCACCAAAATCCAAAAGTCTTACTTTCGCGCGAAAATTGCGCAAATGGCAAAAAATGCACCACCGGCACGAAAATTGGACCACGGGGCACCACGGACCTCAAAACTGAAAAGTGCTCTGACCATTATGGTTTTTAATACATAAGAATGCACCTGGGATCACGGGGCACCAAAACCCAAAAAGCTTATTTTCGCACAAAAATTTCACAAATGGCCGAAAATGCAACAACGACACCAAAATTTGACCACGGGACACAACGGACCTCAAAACTAAAAAGTGCTCCATGCATTATGGTTTTTTATGCATAAGAATGCACCAGGGATCATGGGGCACGAAAACCCAAAAGTTTTATTTTCGCACGAAAATTGTACAAATGGTCGAAAATGCACCACCGGCACCAAAATTGGACCACGGGGCACCACGGACCTCAAAACTGAAAAGGCTTCCGAGCTTTATGGTTTTTTATGCAGAAGAATGCACCAGGGATCACGTGGCACCAAAAACCTAAAGTCTTATTTTCACACGAAAATTTCACAAATCGCCGAAAATGCACCACGGGCACGAAAATTTGACCACGGTGCACCTCGGACCTCAAAACTGGAGAGTTCTCCAAGCATTATGATTTTTAATGCATAAGAATGCACCAGGGATCACGGGGCACCAAAACCCAAAAGTCTTATTTTCGCACGAAAATTGCACAAATGGCCGAAATGCACCGCCGGCACCAAAATTGGACCACGGCGCACCACGGACCTCAAAACTGAATATTACTCCAAGCATTATGGTTTTTTACGCATAAGAATGCACCTGGGATCAAGGGGCACCAAAACCCAAAAGACTTATTTTCACACGAAAATTGCACAATGGGCCGAAAATGCAAAATAAACATGAAAATTGGACCACGGGGAACCACGAACCTCAAAACTGAAAAAGAGTTCCGAGCATTATCATTTTTTTTGCATAAGAATGCACCAGGGATCACGGGGCACCAAAATCCAAAAGTCTTATTTTCGCACGAAAATTTCACAATTGGCCGAATATGCACCATCGGCACCAAAATCGGACCACGGGGCACCACAGACCTCAAAATGAAAAGAGCTCAAAGAATTATGGTTTTTTATACATAAGAATGCACCAGGGATCACGGGGCACCAAAATCCAAAAGTCTTATTTTCCCACAAAAATTGCACAATGCGCCGAAAATGCACCACGGGCACCAAATTGGGACCACAGGGCACCTCGAACCTCAAAACTGAAAAGTGCTCTGACCATTATGATTTTTTATGCATAAGAATGCACCAGGGATGACAGGGCACCAAAACCCAAAAGTCTTATTTTCGCACGAAAATTGTACAAATGGTCGAAGATGCACCACCGACAACAAAATTGGACCACAGGGCACCACAGACCTCAAAACTGAAAATTGCTCCAAGCATTATGGTTTTTTATGCATAAGAATGCAACAGGGATCATGCGGCACGAAAACCCAAACGTTTTATTTTCGCACGAAAATTGTACAAATGGTCGACAATGCACCACCGGCACCAAAATTGGACCACGGGGCACCACGGACCTCAAAACTGAAAAGGGTTCCGAGCTTTATGGTTTTGTATGCAGAAGAATGCACCAGGGATCACGTGGCACAAAAAACAAAAAGTCTTATTTTCACACGAAAATTTCACAAATCGCCGAAAATGCACCACGGGCACCAAAATTTGACCACGGCGCACCTCGGACCTCAAAACTGGAAAGTTCTCCGAGCATTATGATTTTTAATGCATAAGAATACACCAGGGATCACGGGGCACCAAAACCCAAAAGTCTTACTTTCGCACGAAAATTGCACAAATGGCCGAAATGCACCGCCGGCACCAAAATTGGGCCACGGGGCACCACGGACCTCAAAACTGAAAATTGCTCCAAGCGTTATGGTTTTTTACGCATAAGAATGCACCTGGGATCAAGGGGCAGCAAAACCCAAAAGTCTTATTTTCGCACGAAAATTGCACAAATGGCCGAAATGCACCGCCGGCACCAAAATTGGACCACGGGGCACCACGGACCTCAAAACTGAAAATTGCTCCAAGCATTATGGTTTTTTACGCATAAGAATGCACCTGGGATCAAGGGGCACCAAAACCCAAAAGACTTATTTTCGCACGAAAATTGCACAATGGGCCGAAAATGCAAAATAAACACGAAAATTGGACCACGGGGCACCACGAACCTCAAAACTGAAAAAGAGTTCCGAGCATTATAATTTTTTTTGCATAACAACGCACCAGGGATCACGGGGCACCAAAATCCAAAAGTCTTATTTTCGCACGAAAATTTCACAATTGGCCGAATATGCACCATCGGCACCAAAATCGGACCACGGGGCACCACAGACCTCAAAATGAAAAGTGCTCCAAGAATTATGGTTTTTTATGCATAAGAATGTACCAGGGATCACGGGGCACCAAAATCCAAAAGTCTTATTTTCGCACAAAAATTGCACAATGGGCCGAAAATGCACCACGGGCACCAAAATTGGACCACAGGGCACCTCGAACCTCAAAACTGAAAAGTGCTCCGAGCATTATGGTTTTTTTGCATAAGGTTTTTTATGCAAAAAAATGCACCAGGGATGACAGGGCACCAAAACCCAAAAGTCTTATTTTCGCACGAACATTGTACAAATGGTCGAAAATGCACCACCGACACCAAAATTGGACCACAGGGCACCACGGACCTCAAAACGGAAAAGGGTTTTGAGCTTTATGGTTTTGTATGCATAAGAATGCACCAGGGATCACGAGGCACCAAAATCCAAAAGTCTTATTTTCGCACGGAAATTGCGCAAATGGCAAAAGATGCACCACCGGCACGAAAATTGGACCACGGGGCACCACGGACCTCAAAACTGAAAAGTGCTCTGACCATTATGGTTTTTTATACATAAGAATGCACCTGGGATCACGGGGCACCAAAACCCAAAAGGCTTATTTTCGCACAAAAATTTCACAAATGGCCGAAAATGCAACAACGACACCTAAATTTGACCACGGGACACAACGGACCTCAAAACTGAAAAGTGCTCCATGCATTATGGTTTTTTATGCATAAGAATGCACCAGGGATCATGGGGCACGAAATCCCAATAGTTTTATTTTCGCACGAAAATTGTACAAATGGTCAAAAATGCACCACCGGCACCAAAATTGGACCACGGGGCACCACGGACCTCAAAACTGAAAAGGGTTCCGAGCTTTATGGTTTTGTATGCAGAAGAATGCACCAGGGATCACGTGGCACCAAAAACCAAAAGTCTTATTTTCACACGAAAATTTCACAAATCGCCGAAAATGCACCACGGGCACCAAAATTTGACCACGGCGCACCTCGGACCTCAAAACTGGAAAGTTCTCCGAGCATTATATTTTTAATGCATAAAAATCCACCAGGGGTCACGGGGCACCAAAACCCAAAAGTCTTATTTTCGCACGAAAATTGCACAAACGGCCGAAATGCGTCGCCGGCACCAAAATTGGACCACGGGGCACCACGGACCTCAAAACTGAAAATTGCTCCAAGCATTATGGTTTTTTACGCATAAGAATGCACCTGGGATCAAGGGGCACCAAAACCCAAAAGACTTATTTTCGCACGAAAATTGCACAATGGGCCGAAAATGCAAAATAAACACGAAAATTGGACCACCGGGCACCACGAACCTCAAAACTGAAAAAGAGTTCCGAGCATTATAATTTTTTTTGCATAAGAACGCACCAGGGATCACGGGGCACCAAAATCCAAAAGTCTTATTTTCGCACGAAAATTGCACAATTGGCCGAATATGCACCATCGGCACCAAAATCGGACCACAGGGCACCACAGACCTCAAAATGAAAAGTGCTCCAAGAATTATGGTTTTTTATGCACAAGAATGCACCAGGGATCACGGGGCACCAAAATCCAAAAGTCTTATTTTCACACAAAAATTGCACAATGGGCCGAAAATGCACCACGGGCACCCAAATTGGACCACAGGGCACCTCGAACCTCAAAACTGAAAATTGGTCCGAGCATTATGGTTGTTTATGCATAAGAATGCACCAGGGATGACAGGGCACCAAAACCCAAAAGTCTTATTTTCGCACGAAAATTGTACAAATGGTCGAAAATGCACCACCGGCACCAAAATTGGACCACAGGGCACCACGGACCTCAAAACGGAAAAGGGTTTTGAGCTTTATGGTTTTGTATGCATAAGAATGCACCAGGGATCACGAGGCACCAAAATCCAAAAGTGTTATTTTCGCACGAAAATTGCGCAAATGGCAAAAAATGCACCACCGGCACGAAAATTGGACCACAGGGCACCACGGACCTCAAAACTGAAAAGTGCTCTGACCATTATGGTTTTTTATACATAAGAATGCACCTGGGATCACGGGGTACCAAAACCCAAAAGGCTTATTTTCGCACAAAAATTTCACAAATGGCCGAAAATGCAACAACGACACCAAAATTTGACCACGGGACACAACGGACCTCAAAACCGAAAAGTGCTCCATGCATTATGGTTTTTTATGCATAAGAATGCACCAGGGATCATGGGGCACGAAAACCCAAAAGTTTTATTTTCGCACGAAAATTGTACAAATGGTCGAAAATGCACCACCGGCACCAAAATTGGACCACGGGGCACCACGGACCTCAAAACTGAAAAGGGTTCCGAGCTTTATGGTTTTGTATGCAGAAGAATGCACCAGGGATCACGTGGCACCAAAAACCAAAAGTCTTATTTTCACACGAAAATTTCACAAATCGTCGAAAATGCACCACGGGCACCAAAATTTGACCACGGCGCACCTCGGACCTCAAAACTGGAAAGTTCTCCGAGCATTATATTTTTAATGCATAAAAATCCACCAGGGGTCACGGGGTACCAAAACCCAAAAGTCTTATTTTCGCCCGAAAATTGCACAAATGGCCGAAATGCGTCGCCGGCACCAAAATTGGGCCACGGGGCACCACGGACCTCAAAACTGAAAATTGCTCCAAGCATTATGGTTTTTTACGCATAAGAATGCACCTGGGATCAAGGGGGACCAAAACCCAAAAGACTTATTTTCGCACGAAAATTGCACAATGGGCCGAAAATGCAAAATAAACACGAAAATTGGACAACGGGGCACCACGAACCTCAAAACTGAAAAAGAGTTCCGAGCATTATAATTTTTTTTGCATAAGAACGCACCAGGGATCACGGGGCACCAAAATCCAAAAGTCTTAATTTCGCACGAAAATTTCACAATTGGCCGAATATGCACCATCGGCACCAAAATCGGACCACGGGGCACCAAAGACCTCAAAATGAAAAGTGCTCCAAGAATTATGGTTTTTTATGCACAAGAATGCACCAGGGATCACGGGGCACCAAAATCCAAAAGTCTTATTTTCGCACAAAAATTGCAGAATGGGCCGAAATTGGACCACGGGCACCCAAATTGGACCACAGGGCACCTCGAACCTCAAAACTGAAAAGTGGTCCTAGCATTATGGTTTTTTATGCATAAGAATGCACCAGGGATGACAGGGCACCAAAACCCAAAAGTCTTATTTTCGCACGAAAATTGTACAAATGGTCGAAAATGCACCACCGACACCAAAATTGGACCACAGGGCACCACGGACCTCAAAATGGAAAAGGGTTTTGAGATTTATGGTTTTGTATGCATAAGAATGCACCAAGGATCACGAGGCACCAAAATCCAAAAGTCTTATTTTCGCACGAAAATTGCGCAAATGGCAAAAAATGCACCACCGGCACGAAAATTGGACCACGGGGCACCACGGACCTCAAAAATGAAAAGTGCTCTGACCATTATGGTTTTTTATACATAAGAATGCACCTGGGATCACGGGGCACCAAAACCCAAAAGGCTTATTTTCGCACAAAAATTTCACAAATGGCCGAAAATGCAACAACGACACCAAAATTTGACCATGGCACACAACGGACCTCAAAACTGAAAAGTGCTCCATGCATTATGGTTTTTTATGCATAAGAATGCACCAGGGATCATGGGGCACGAAAACCCAAAAGTTTTATTTTCGCACGAAAATTGTACAAATGGTCGAAAATGCACCACCGGCACCAAAATTGGACCACGGGGCACCACGGACCTCAAAACCGAAAAGGGTTCCGAGCTTTATGGTTTTGTATGCAGAAGAATGCACCAGGGATCACGTGGCACCAAAAACCAAAAGTCTTATTTTCACACGAAAATTTCACAAATCGCCGAAAATGCACCACGGGCACCAAAATTTGACCACGGCGCACCTCAGACCTCAAAACTGGAAAGTTCTCCGAGCATTATGATTTTTAATGCATAAGAATGCACCAGGGATCACGGGGCACCAAAACCCAAAAGTCTTATTTTCGCACGAAAATTGCACAAATGGCCGAAATGCGCCGCCGGCACCAAAATTGGACCACGGGGCACCACGGGCCTCAAAACTGAAAATTGCTCCAAGCATTATGGTTTTTTACGCATAAGAATGCACCTGGGATCAAGGGGCACCAAAACCCAAAAGACTTATTTTCGCACGAAAATTGCACAATGGGCTGAAAATGCAAAATAAACACGAAAATTGGACCACGGGGCACCACGAACCTCAAAACTGAAAAAGAGTTCCGAGCATTATAATTTTTTTTGCATAAGAATGCACCAGGGATCACGGGGCACCAAATTCCAAAAGTCTTATTTTCGCACGAAAATTTCACAATTGGCCGAATATACACCATCGGCACCAAAATCGGACCACGGGGCACCACAGACCTCAAAATGAAAAGTGCTCCAAGAATTATGGTTTTTTATGCATAAGAATGCACCAGGGGTCACGGGGCACGAAAACCCAAAAGTTTTATTTTCGCACGAAAATTGTACAAATGGTCGAAAATGCACCACCGGCACCAAAATTGGACCACGGGGCACCACGGACCTCAAAACCGAAAAGGGTTCTGAGCTTTATGGTTTTGTATGCAGAAGAATGCACCAGGGATCACGTGGCACCAAAAACCAAAAGTCTTATTTTCACACGAAAATTTCACAAATCGCCGAAAATGCACCACGGGCACCAAAATTGGACCACAGGGCACCTCGAACCTCAAAACTGAAAAGTGCTCTGAGCATTATGGTTTTTTATGCATAAGAATGCACCAGGGATGACAGGGCACCAAAACCCAAAAGTCTTATTTTCGCACGAAAATTGTACAAATGGTCGAAAATGCACCACCGGCACCAAAATTGGACCACAGCGCACCACGGACCTCAAAACGGAAAAGGGTTTTGAGCTTTATGGTTTTGTATGCATAAGAATGCACCAGGGATCACGAGGCACCAAAATCCAGAAGTCTTATTTTCGCACGAAAATTGCACAATGGGCTGAAAATGCAAAATAAACACGAAAATTGGACCACGGGGCACCACGAACCTCAAAACTGAAAAAGAGTTCCGAGCATTATAATTTTTTTTGCATAAGAATGCACCAGGGATCACGGGGCACCAAATTCCAAAAGTCTTATTTTCGCACGAAAATTTCACAATTGGCCGAATATACACCATCGGCACCAAAATCGGACCACGGGGCACCACAGACCTCAAAATGAAAAGTGCTCCAAGAATTATGGTTTTTTATGCATAAGAATGCACCAGGGGTCACGGGGCACGAAAACCCAAAAGTTTTATTTTCGCACGAAAATTGTACAAATGGTCGAAAATGCACCACCGGCACCAAAATTGGACCACGGGGCACCACGGACCTCAAAACCGAAAAGGGTTCTGAGCTTTATGGTTTTGTATGCAGAAGAATGCACCAGGGATCACGTGGCACCAAAAACCAAAAGTCTTATTTTCACACGAAAATTTCACAAATCGCCGAAAATGCACCACGGGCACCAAAATTGGACCACAGGGCACCTCGAACCTCAAAACTGAAAAGTGCTCTGAGCATTATGGTTTTTTATGCATAAGAATGCACCAGGGATGACAGGGCACCAAAACCCAAAAGTCTTATTTTCGCACGAAAATTGTACAAATGGTCGAAAATGCACCACCGGCACCAAAATTGGACCACAGCGCACCACGGACCTCAAAACGGAAAAGGGTTTTGAGCTTTATGGTTTTGTATGCATAAGAATGCACCAGGGATCACGAGGCACCAAAATCCAGAAGTCTTATTTTCGCACGAAAATTGCACAATGGGCTGAAAATGCAAAATAAACACGAAAATTGGACCACGGGGCACCACGAACCTCAAAACTGAAAAAGAGTTCCGAGCATTATAATTTTTTTTGCATAAGAATGCACCAGGGATCACGGGGCACCAAATTCCAAAAGTCTTATTTTCGCACGAAAATTTCACAATTGGCCGAATATACACCATCGGCACCAAAATCGGACCACGGGGCACCACAGACCTCAAAATGAAAAGTACTCCAAGAATTATGGTTTTTTATGCATAAGAATGCACCAGGGGTCACGGGGCACGAAAACCCAAAAGTTTTATTTTCGCACGAAAATTGTACAAATGGTCGAAAATGCACCACCGGCACCAAAATTGGACCACGGGGCACCACGGACCTCAAAACCGAAAAGGGTTCTGAGCTTTATGGTTTTGTATGCAGAAGAATGCACCAGGGATCACGTGGCACCAAAAACCAAAAGTCTTATTTTCACACGAAAATTTCACAAATCGCCGAAAATGCACCACGGGCACCAAAATTGGACCACAGGGCACCTCGAACCTCAAAACTGAAAAGTGCTCTGAGCATTATGGTTTTTTATGCATAAGAATGCACCAGGGATGACAGGGCACCAAAACCCAAAAGTCTTATTTTCGCACGAAAATTGTACAAATGGTCGAAAATGCACCACCGGCACCAAAATTGGACCACAGCGCACCACGGACCTCAAAACGGAAAAGGGTTTTGAGCTTTATGGTTTTGTATGCATAAGAATGCACCAGGGATCACGAGGCACCAAAATCCAGAAGTCTTATTTTCGCACGAAAATTGCGCAAATGGCAAAAAATGCACCTCCGGCACGAAAATTGGACCACGGGGCACCACGGACCTCAAAACTGAAAAGTGCTCTGACCATTATGGTTTTTTATACATAAGAATGCACCTGGGATCACGGGGCATCAAAACCCAAAAGGCTTATTTTCGCACAAAAATTTCACAAATGGCCGAAAATGCAACAACGACACCAAAATTTGACCACGAGACACAACGGACCTCAAAATGAAAAGTGCTCCAAGAATTATGGTTTTTTATGCATAAGAATGCACCAGGGGTCACGGGGCACCAAAATCCAAAAGTCTTATTTTCACACGAAAATTTCACAAATCGCCGAAAATGCACCACGGGCACCAAAATTGGACCACAGGGCACCTCGAACCTCAAAACTGAAAAGTGCTCTGAGCATGATGGTTTTTTATGCATAAGAATGCACCAGGGATGACAGGGCACCAAAACCCGAAAGTCTTATTTTCGCACGAAAGTTGTACAAATGGTCGAAAATGCACCACCGGCACCAAAATTGGACCACAGGGCACCACGGACCTCAAAACGGAAAAGGGTTTTGAGCTTTATGGTTTTGTATGCATAAGAATGCACCTGGGATCACGAGGCACCAAAATCCAAAAGTCTTATTTTCGCACGAAAATTGCGCAAATGGAAAAAAATGCACCACCGGCACGAAAATTGGACCACGGGGCACCATGGACCTCAAAACTGAAAAGTGCTCTGACCATTATGGTTTTTTATACATAAGAATGCACCTGGGATCACGGGGCACCAAAACCCAAAAGGCTTATTTTCGCACAAAAATTTCACAAATGGCCGAAAATGCAACAACGACACCAAAATTTGACCACGGCACACAACGGACCTCAAAACTGAAAAGTGCTCCATGCATTATGGTTTTTTATGCATAAGAATGCACCAGGGATCATGGGGCACGAAAACCCAAAAGTTTTATTTTCGCACGAAAATTGTACAAATGGTCGAAAATGCACCACCGGCACCAAAATTGGACCACAGGGCACCACGGATCTCAAAACGGAAAAGGGTTTTGAGCTTTATGGTTTTGTATGCATAAGAATGCACCAGGGATCACGAGGCACCAAAATCCAAAAGTCTTATTTTCGCACGAAAATTGCGCAAATGGCAAAAAATGCACCACCGGCACGAAAATTGGACCACGGGGCACCACAGACCTCAAAACTGAAAAGTGCGCTGACCATTATGGTTTTTTATACATAAGAATGCACCTGGGATCACGGGGCACCAAAACCCAAAAGGCTTATTTTCGCACAAAAATTTCACAAATGGCCGAAAATGCAACAACGACACCAAAATTTGACCACGGCACACAACGGACCTCAAAACTGAAAAGTGCTCCATGCATTATGGTTTTTTATGCATAAGAATGCACCAGGGATCATGGGGCAAGAAAACCCAAAAGTTTTATTTTCGCACGAAAATTGTACAAATGGTCGAAAATGCACCACCGGCACCAAAATTGGACCACGGGGCACCACGGACCTCAAAACCGAAAAGGGTTCCGAGCTTTATGGTTTTGTATGCAGAAGAATGCACCAGGGATCACGTGGCACTAAAAACCAAAAGTCTTATTTTCACACGAAAATTTCACAAATCGCCGAAAATGCACCACGGGCACCAAAATTGGACCACAGGGCACCTCGAACCTCAAAACTGAAAAGTGCTCTGAGCATTATGGTTTTTTATGCATAAGAATGCACCAGGGATGACATGGCACCAAAACCCAAAAGTCTTATTTTCGCACGAAAATTGTACAAATGGTCGAAAATGCACCACCGGCACCAAAATTGGACCACAGCGCACCACGGACCTCAAAACGGAAAAGGGTTTTGAGCTTTATGGTTTTGTATGCATAAGAATGCACCAGGGATCACGAGGCACCAAAATCCAAAAGTCTTATTTTCGCACGAAAATTGCACAAATGGCAAAAAATGCACCTCCGGCACGAAAATTCGACGACGGGGCACCACGGACCTCAAAACTGAAAAGTTCTCTGACCATTATGGTTTTTTATACATAAGAATGCACCTGGGATCACGGGGCATCAAAACCCAAAAGGCTTATTTTCGCACAAAAATTTCACAAATGGCCGAAAATGCAACAACGACACCAAAATTTGACCACGAGACACAACAGACCTCAAAACTGAAAAGTGATCCATGCATTATGGTTTTTTATGCATAAGAATGCACCAGCGATCATGGGGCACGAAAACCCAAAAGTTTTATTTTCGCACGAAAATTGTACAAATGGTCGAAAATGCACCACCGGCACCAAATTGGACCACGGGGCACCACGGACCTCAAAACTGAAAAGGGTTCCGAGCTTTATGGTTTTGTATGCAGAAGAATGCACCAGGGATCACGTGGCACTAAAAACCAAAAGTCTTATTTTCACACGAAAATTTCACAAATCGCCGAAAATGCACCACGGGCACCAAAATTGGACCACAGGGCACCTCGAACCTCAAAACTGAAAAGTGCTCTGAGCATGATGGTTTTTTATGCATAAGAATGCACCAGGGATGACAGGGCACCAAAACCCAAAAGTCTTATTTTCGCACGAAAATTGTACAAATGGTCGAAAATGCACCACCGGCACCAAAATTGGACCACAGCGCACCACGGACCTCAAAACGGAAAAGGGTTTTGAGCTTTATGGTTTTGTATGCATAAGAATGCACCAGGGATCACGAGGCACCAAAATCCAAAAGTCTTATTTTCGCACGAAAATTGCGCAAATGGCAAAAAATGCACCTCCGGCACGAAAATTGGACCACGGGGCACCACGGACCTCAAAACTGAAAAGTTCTCTGACCATTATGGTTTTTTATACATAAGAATGCACCTGGGATCACGGGGCATCAAAACCCAAAGGGCTTATTTTCGCACAAAAATTTCACAAATGGCCGAAAATGCAACAACGACACCAAAATTTGACCACGAGACACAACGGACCTCAAAACTGAAAAGTGCTCCATGCATTATGGTTTTTTATGCATAAGAATGCACCAGCGATCATGGGGCACGAAAACCCAAAAGTTTTATTTTCTCACGAAAATTGTACAAATGGTCGAAAATGCACCACTGGCACCAAATTGGACCACGGGGCACCACAGACCTCAAAACTGAAAAGGGTTCCGAGCTTTATGGTTTTGTATGCAGAAGAATGCACCAGGGATCACGTGGCACCAAAAACCAAAAGTCTTATTTTCACACGAAAATTTCACAAATCGCCGAAAATGCACCACGGGCACCAAAATTTGACCACGGCGCACCTCGGACCTCAAAACTGGAAAGTTCTCCGAGCATTATGATTTTTAATGCATAAGAATGCACCAGGGATCACGGGGCACCAAAACCCAAAAGTCTTATTTTCGCACGAAAATTGCACAAATGCCCGAAATGCACCGCCGGCACCAAAATTGGACCACGGGGCCCCACGGACCTCAAAACTGAAAATTGCTCCAAGCATTATGGTTTTTTACGCATAAGAATGCACCTGGGATCAAGTGGCACCAAAACCCAAAAGACTTATTTTCGCACAAAAATTGTACAATGGGCCGAAAATGCAAAATAAACACGAAAATTGGACCACGGGGCACCACGAACCTCAAAACTGAAAAAGAGTTCCGAGCATTATATTTTTTTTTGCATAAGAATGCACCAGGCATCACGGGTCACCAAATTCCAAAAGTCTTATTTTCGCACGAAAATTTCACAATTGGCCGAATATGCACCATCGGCACCAAACTCGGACCACGGGGCACCACATACCTCAAAATGAAAAGTGCTCCAAGAATTATGGTTTTTTATGCATAAGAATGCACCAGGGATCACGGGGCACCAAAATCCAAAAGTCTTATTTTCCCACAAAAATTGCACAATGCGCCGAAAATGCACCACGGGCACCAAAATGGGACCACAGGGCACCTCGAACCTCAAAACTGAAAAGTGTTCCGAGCATTATGGTTTTTTATGCATAAGAATGCACCAGGGATGACAGGGCACCAAAACCCAAAAGTCTTATTTTCGCACGAAAATTGTACAAATGGCAAAAAATGCACCACCGGCACGAAAATTGGACCACGGGGCACCACGGACCTGAAAAATGAAAAGTGCTCTGACCGTTATGGTTTTTTATACATAATAATGCACCTGGGATCACGGGGCACCAAAACCCAAAAGGCTTATTTTCGCACAAAAATTTCACAAATGGCCGAAAATGCAACAACGACACCAAAATTTGACCACGGGACACAACGGACCTCAAAACTGAAAAGTGCTCCATGCATTATGGTTTTTTATGCATAAGAATGCATCAGGGATCATGGGGCACGAAAACCCAAAAGTTTTATTTTCGCACGAAAATTGTACAAATGGTCGAAAATGCACCACCGGCACCAAAATTGGACCACGGGGCACCACGGACATCAAAATTGAAAAGGGTTCCGAGCTTTATGGTTTTGTATGCAGAAGAATGCACCAGGGATCACGTGGCACCAAAAACCAAAAGTCTTATTTTCACATGAAAATTTCAGAAATCGCCGAAAATGCACCACGGGCACCAAAATTTGACCACGGCGCACCTCGGACCTCAAAACTGGAAAGTTCTCCGAGCATTATGATTTTTAACGCATAAGACTGCACCAGGGATCACGGGGCACCAAAACCCAAAAGTCTTATTTTCGCACGAAAATTGCAGAAATGGCCGAAATGCACCGCCGGTACCAAAATTGGACCACGGGGCACCACTGACCTCAAAACTGAAAATTGCTCCAAGCATTATGGTTTTTTACGCATAAGAATGCACCTGGGATCAAGGGGCACCAATACCCAAAAGACTTATTTTGGCACGAAAATTGCACAATGGGCCGAAAATGCAAAATAAACACGAAAATTGGACCACGGGGCACCACGAACCTCAAAACTGAAAAAGAGTTCCGAGCACTATAATTTTTTTTGCATAAGAATGCACCAGGCATCACGGGGCACCAAATTCCAAAAGTCTTATTTTCGCACGAAAATTTCACAATTGGCCGAATATGCACCATCGGCACCAAAATCGGACCACGGGGCACCACAGACCTCAAAATGAAAAGTGCTCCAAGAATTATGGTTTTTTATGCATAAGAATGCACCAGGGGTCACGGGGCACAAAAATCCAAAAGTCTTATTTTCGGACAAAAATTGCACAATGGGCCAAAAATGCACCACGGGCACCAAAATTGGACCACAGGGCACCTCGAACCTCAAAACTGAAAAGTGCTCCGAGCATTATGGTTTTTTATGCATAAGAATGCACCAGGGATGACAGGGCACCAAAACCCAAAAGTCTTATTTTCGCACGAAAATTGTACAAATGGTCGAAAATGCACCACCGGCACCAAAATTGGACCACAGGGCACCACGGACCTCAAAACGGAAAAGGGTTTTGAGATTTATGGTTTTGTATGCATAAGAATGCACCAGGGATCACGAGGCACCAAAATCCAAAAGTCTTATTTTCGAACGAAAATTGCGCAAATGGCAAAAAATGCACCACCGGCACGAAAATTGGACCACGGGGCCCCACGGACCTGAAAACTAAAAAGTGCTCTGACCATTATGGTTTTTTATACATAAGAATGCACCTGGGATCACGGGGCACCAAAACCCAAAAGGCTTATTTTCGCACAAAAATTTCACAAATGGCCGAAAATGCAACAACGACACCAAAATTTGACCACGGCACACAACGGACCTCAAAACTGAAAAGTGCTCCATGCATTGTGGTTTTTTATGCATAAGAATGCACCAGGGATCATGGGGCACGAAAACCCAAAAGTTTTATTTTCGCACGAAAATTGTACAAATGGTCGAAAATGCACCACCGGCACCAAAATTGGACCACGGGGCACGACGGACCTCAAAACCGAAAAGGGTTCCGAGCGTTATGGTTTTGTATGCAGAAGAATGCACCGGGGATCACGTGGCACCAAAAACCAAAAGTCTTATTTTCACACGAAAATTTCACTAATCGCCGAAAATGCACCACGGGCACCAAAATTTGACCACGGCGCACCTCGGACTTCAAAACTGGAAAGTTCTCCGAGCATTATGATTTTTAATGCATAAGAATGCACCATGGATCACGGGGCACCAAAACCCAAAAGTCTTATTTTCGCACGAAAATTGCACAAATGGCCGAAATGCACCGCCGGCACCAAAATTGGGCCACGGGGCACCACGGACCTCAAAACTGAAAATTGCTCCAAGCGTTATGGTTTTTTACGCATAAGAATGCACCTGGGATCAAGGGGCAGCAAAACCCAAAAGTCTTATTTTCGCACGAAAATTGCACAAATGGCCGAAATGCACCGCCGGCACCAAAATTGGACCACGGGGCACCACGGACCTCAAAACTGAAAATTGCTCCAAGCATTATGGTTTTTTACGCATAAGAATGCACCTGGGATCAAGGGGCACCAAAACCCAAAAGACTTATTTTCGCACGAAAATTGCACAATGGGCCGAAAATGCAAAATAAACACGAAAATTGGACCACGGGGCACCACGAACCTCAAAACTGAAAAAGAGTTCCGAGCATTATAATTTTTTTTGCATAAGAATGCACCAGGGATCATGGGGCACCAAAATCCAAAAGTCTTATTTTCGCACGAAAATTGCACAAATGGCCGAAATGCACCGCCGACACCAAAATTGGACCACGGGGCACCACGGACCTCAAAACTGAAAATTACTCCAAGCATTATGGTTTTTTACGCATAAGAATGCACCTGGGATCAAGGGGCACCAAAACCCAAAAGACTTATTTTCGTACGAAAATTGCACAATGGGCCGAAAATGCAAAATAAACAAGAAAATTGGACCACGGGGCAGCACGAACCTCAAAACTGAAAAAGAGTTCCGAGCATTATAATTTTTTTTGCATAAGAATGCACTAGGGATCACGGGGCACCAAAATCCAAAAGTCTTATTTTCGCACGAAAATTTCACAATTGGCCGAATATGCACCATCGGCACCAAAATCGGACCACGGGGCACCACAGACCTCAAAATGAAAAGTTCTCCAAGAATTATGGTTTTTTATGCATAAGAATGCACCAGGGATCACGGGGAACCAAAATCCAAAAGTCTTATTTTTGCACAAAAATTGCACAATGGGCCAAAAATGCACCACGGGCACCAAAATTGGACCACAGGGCACCTCGAACCTCAAAACTGAAAAATGCTCTGAGCATTATGGTTTTTTATGCATAAGAATGCACCAGGGATGATAGGACACCAAAACCCAAAAGTCTTATTTTCGCACGAAAATTGTACAAATGGTCGAAAATGCACCACCGGCACCAAAATTGGACCACAGGGCACCACGGACCTCAAAACGGAAAAGGGTTTTGAGCTTTATGGTTTTGTATGCATAAGAATGCACCAGGGATCACGAGGCACCAACATCCAAAAGTCTTATTTTCGCACGAAAATTGCGCAAATGGCAAAAAATGCACCACCGGCACGAAAATTGGACCACGGGGCACCACGGACCTCAAAACTGAAAAGTGCTCTGACCATTATGGTTTTTTATGCATAAGAATGCACCAGGGATCATGGGGCACCAAAACCCAAAAGTCTTTTTTACGCACAAAAATTGCACAAATGGCCGACAACGCACCACCGACACCAAAATTGGACCACGGGGCACCACGGACCTCAAAACTGAAAAGTGCTCCAAGAATCATGCATTTTTATGCATAAGAATTCCCCAAGGATCATAGGGCAGCAAAATCCAAAAGTCTTATTTTGGCACGAAAGTTGCACCATGAGCTAAAAATGTACCATGGGGCACCAAAATTGGACCACGGGGCACTACGGAACTCAAAACTGAAAAGTGCTATGAGCATTATAGTTTTTTTATGAATAAGAATGCACCAAGGATCACGGGGCACCAAAACCCAAAAGTCTTATTTTCACAGGAAAATTGCACAATAGGACGAAAATGCACCACCAGCACTAAAATTGGACCACGGGGCTACACAGACCTCAAAACTGAAAAGTGCTATGAGGATTATGGTTTTTTATGCATAAGAATGCACCAGGGATCACATGGCACCAAAATCCAAAAGTCTTATTTTCGCACGAAAATTGCACAAATGGCCAAAAATGCACCACCAGCACCAAAATTGGACCACGGAGCACCACGAACCTCAAGACTATAAAGTGCTCTGAGCATGATGGTTTTTTATGTATAATAAATCACCAGGGATCATGGGGCACCAAAACCCAAAAGTCTTATTTTCGCATGAAAATTTCACAAATGGCCGAAAATGCACCACGGGAAGCAAATTTTGACCACTGGACACCACGGACCTTAAAACTGAAAAGTGCTGCGAGCATTATGGTTTTTTATGCATAAGAATGCACCAAGGATCACGGGGCACCGAAACCCAAAAGTCTTATTTATGCACGAAAATTGCACAAGTGGCTGACAATGCACCACCGACACCAAAATTGGACCACGGAGCACCAAGGACCTCAAGACTGAAAAGTGTTCAAGCATTATGGTTTTTTATGCATAAGAATGCACCAGGTATCACGGGGCACCAAAACCCAAAGGTCTTATTTCCGTACGAAAATTGCACCATGGGAAGCAAAATTTGACCACTGGACACCACGGCCTCAAAACTGGAACGTACTCCGTGCATTATGGTTTTTGATGTATAAAGAATGCACTAGGGATCACGGGGCACATAACCAAAGAGTTTTATTTTCGCACGAAAATTGCACAATGGGAAGAAAATGCACCACAGGCACCAAAATTGGACCACGGGGCACCTCGGACCTCAAAACTGAAAAGTGCTTCGAGCATTATGGTTTTTTATGCATAAGAATGCACCAGGGATCACAGGGTACCAAAACCCAAAAGTCTTATTTTCGCACGAAAATTGGAAAAATGGCCGAAAATGCACCACAGGCACCAAAATTGGACCACGGAGCACCACGGACCTGAAAACTGAAAAGTGTTGCGAGCATTATGGTTTTTTATGCATAAGAATGCACCAGGGATCATGGGGCACCAAAACCCAAAAGTCTTCTTTTCGCACGAAAATTTCACAAATGGCCGAAAATGCACCACGGGAAGCAAATTTTGACCACTTGACACCATGGACCTCAAAACTTAAAAGTGCTCTGAGAATTATGGTTTTTTATGTATAAGAATGCACCAGGGATCATGGGGCACCGAAACCTAAAAGTCTTATTTACGCACGAAAATTGCACAAATGGCCAACAATGCACCACCGACACCAAAATTGGACCACGGGTATCACGGAACTCAAAACTGAAAACTGCTCCAAGCATCATGCATTTTTATGCATAAGAATTCCCCAAGGATCATAGGGCAGCAAAACCCAAAAGTTGCACCATGAGATAAAAATGTACCATGGGGCACCAAAATTTGACCTCGGGGCACCACGAACCTCAAAACTGAAAATTTCTCCGAGCATTACCATTTTTTATGCATCAGAATGCACCAGGGATCACGGGGTACCAAAACCCAAAAGTCTTATTTTCGCATGAAAATTGCGCAATGGGCCGAAAATGCACCACCGGCACCAAAATTGGACCACGGGGCACCACGGACCTCAAAACTGAAAAGTGCTCCGAGAATTATGGTTTTTTATGCATAAGAATGCAGCAGGGATCACGGGAAACCCAAACCCAAAAGTCTTATATTCGTAGAAAATTGCACAAATTGCCAAACATGCACCACCAGCACCAAAATTGGACCATGGAACAGCACAGACCTCAAGACTAAAAAGTGTTCGAGCATTATGGTTTTTTATGCATAAGAATGCACCAGGTATCACGGGGCACCAAATTGCAAAGGTCTTATTTTTGCACGAAAATTGCTCCATGGGAAGCAAAATTTGACCACTAGACACCACGGACCTCAAAATTGGAAAGTACTCCATGCATTATGGTTTTTTATGTATAAAGAATGCACTAGGGATCACGGGGCACTAAAACCAAAGAGTCTTATTTTCGCACGAAAATTGCACAATGGGACGAAAATGCACCACGGGCACCAAAATTGGACCACGGGGCACCTCGGACCTCAAAACTGAAAAGTGCTCCAAGCATTATGGTTTTTTATGCATAAGAATGCACCAGGGATCACAGGGTACCAAAACCCAAAAGTCTTATATTCGCACGAAAATTGGACAAATGGCCGAAAATGCACCACCGGCACCAAAATTGGACCACAGAGCACCACAGACCTGAAAACTGAAAAGTGTTGCGAGCATTATGGTTTTTTATGCATAAGAATGCACCAGGGATCATGGGGCACCAAAACCCAAAAGTCTTATTTTCGCACGAAAATTTCACAAATGGCCGAAAATGCACCACGGGAAGCAAAATTTGACCACTGGACACCACGAACCTCAAAACTTAAAAGTGCTCCGAGCATTATGGTTTTTTATGCTTACGAATGCACCAGGGATCACGGGGGACCGAAACCCAAAAGTCTTATTTACGCACAAAAATTGCACAAATGGCCGACAAGGCACCACCGACACCAAAATTGGACCACGGGGCACCACGAACCTCAAAACTGAAAAGTGCTCCAAGCATCATGCATTTTTATGCATAAGAATTCCCCAAGGATCATAGGGCAGCAAAATCCAAAAGTCTTATTTTGGCACGAAAGTTGCACCATGAGCTAAAAATGTACCATGGGGCACCAAAATTTGACCTCGGGCCACCACAGACCTCAAAGCTGAAAATTTCTCTGAGCATTACCATTTTTTATGCATCAGAATGCACCAGGGATCACGGGGCACCAAAACCAAAAAGTCTTATGTTCGCACGAAAATTGTGCAGTGGGCCGAAAATGCACAACTGGCACTAAATTGGACCATGGGACACCTCGGACCTCACAACTGAAAAGTGCTCTGAGCATTATGGTTTTTTATGCATAAGAATGCACCAGGGATCACGGGGCACCAAAACCCAAAAGACTTATTTACGCACGAAAATTGTACAAATGGCCGACAATGCACCACCGACACCAAAATTGGACCACGGGGCACCACGGACCTCAAAACTGAAAAGTGTTCCAAGCATTATGCATTTTTATGCATAAGAATTCCCCAAGGATCATAGGGCAGCAAAACCCAAAAGTCTTATTTTGGCACAAAAATTGCACCATGAGCTAAAAATGTAACATGGGTCACCAAAATTTGACCTCGGGGCACCATGGACCTCAAAACTAAAAATTACTCCGAGCATTACCATTTTTTATGCATCAGAATGCACCAGGGGTTACGGGGCACCAAAACCCAAAAGTCTTATTTTGGCACGAACATTGTACAATGTGCCAAAAATGCACCCCGGGAACCAAAACTGGACTACGGGACACCTCGGACCTCAGAACTGAAAAGTGCTCCAACAATTATGGTTTTTTATGGATAAGAATGCCCCAAGGATCACGGGGCACCGAAACACAAAAGTCTTATTTTGGCATGAAAATTGCACCATGGGCCAAAAATACACGACGAGGCACCAAAATATGACCACTGGACACCACGGACCTCAAGACAGAAAGGTACTTTGAGCATTATGTTTTTTTATGCATAAGAATGCACCAGGGATCACGGGGCACCTAACCCCCAAAGTCTTATTTTCGCACGAAAATTGCCCAAATGGCCGAAAATTGGACCACGGGGCAACACAAACCTCAAAATTGAAAAGTGCTCCTAGCATTATGGTTTTTTATGCATAGGAATGCTCCAAGGATCACGGGGTACCAAACCCAAAAGTCTTTTTTTCGCACGAAAATTGCATAAATGGCTGAAAATACACCACCGGCACCAAAATTGGACCACGGGGCACCTCGGACCTCAAAATCGAAAAGTGCTCTGAGCATTATGGATTTTCATGCATAAGAATGCACCAGGGATCACGGGGCACGAAAACCCAAAAGTCTTATTTTCGCACGAAAATTGCACAATGGGCCGAAAATGCACCACGAGCAACAAAATATGACCACTGGACACCACAAACCTCAAAACCGAAAAGTGCTACGACCATTTGGTTTTTTATGCATAAGAATGAACCAAGAATCACGGGGCACCAAAACCCAAAATCTTATTTTTGCCCGAAAATTGTAGAAATGGCCAAAAATACACCACCAGCACGAAAATTGGACCAGCGGGCATCAAGGACCTCAAAACTGAAAAGTGCTCCGAGCATTATGGTTTTTTATGCATAAGAATGCTCCGGGGATCACTGGGTACGAAAACCCATAAGTCTTATTTTCGCACAAAAATTGCACAAATGACCGAAAATACACCACTGACACCAAAATTGGACCACGGGGAACCACGGACTTCAAAACTGAAAATGGCTTCGAGAATTATGGATTTTCATGCATAAGAATGCACCAGGGATCACGGGGCAGCAAAACCCAAAAGTCTTATTTTCGCACGAAAATTGCACCATGTGCCGAAAAAGCACCACGGGCAGCAAAATATGACCACCGGACACCACGAACCTCAAAACTGAAAAGTTCTCTGAGCATTATGGATTTTTATGCATAAGAATCCACCAGGGATCACGGGGCACCAAAACCCAAAAGTCTTATTTTCGCACGAAAATTACACAATGGGCCGAAAATGCACCACGGGTACCAAAATTGGACAACTAGACACGACGGACCTCAAAACTAAAAAGTTCCTTGATTATTCTGGTTTTTTATCTATAAGAATGCAGCAGGGATCACGGGGAACCAAAACCCAAAAGTCTTATTTTCGCACGAAAATTGCGCAATGGGCCGAAAATGCACCACGGGCACCAAAATTGGACCACGGGGCACCACAGACCTCAAAACTGAAAAGTGCTCCGATAATTATGGTATTTTACGCATAAGAATGCCCCAAGGATCACGGAGCACCAAAACCCAAAAGTCTTATTTGGGCACGGAAATTACACTATGGGCCAAAAATGCACCTCGAGGCACCAAATTATGACCACTGGACACCACGGACCTCAAAACTGAAATGTGCTCCGAGCATTATGGTTTTTTATGCACAAGAATGCAACAGGGATAACGAGGCACCTAACCCCAATTGTATTATTTTCGCACGAAAATTGTACAAATGGCCGAAAATGCACCACCGGCACGAAAATTGGACCACGGGGAAACACGGACCTCAAAACTGAAAAGTGCTCCGAGCATTATGGTATTTTATGCATAAGAATGCTCCAGGGATCATGGGGCACCGAAACCCAAAACTCTTATTTTTGCACGAAAATTGCACAAATGGCCGAAAATGCACCACTGGCACTAAAATTGGACCACGGGGCACCACGAACCTCAAAAATGAAAAGTGCTCCGAGCATTATGGATTTTAATGCATAAGAATGTACCAGGGATCATGGGGCACCAAAACCCAAAAGTCTTATTTTCGCACGAAAATTTCACAAATGGCCGAAAATGCACCACGGGAAGCAAAATTTGACCACTGGACACGACGGACCTCAAAACTGAAAAGTGCTCCGAGCATTATGGTTTTTTATGTATAAGAATGCATCGGGGATCACTGGGCACCAAAACCCAATATTCTTATTTTCGCACGAAAATTGCACAATGGGCTGGAAATGCCCCATGGGCACCAAAATTGGACCACGGGGCACCACGGACATCAAAACTTAAAAGTGCTCCGAGAATTATGGTATTTTATGCATAAGAATTCCCCAAGGATCACGGAGCACCAAAATCCAAAAGTCTTATTTTGGCACGGAAATTGCAGCATGGGCCAAAAATGCACCACGAGGCACCAAATTATGACCACTGGTCACCACGGACCTCAAAACTGAAAAGTGCTCTGAGTATTATGGTTTTTTATTGATAAGAATGCACCAGGGATGACGGGGCCAGAAAACCCAAAAGTCTTATTTTCGCACGAAAATTGCACATTGGGCCGAAATGCACCACGGGCACCAAAATTGGACCGCGGGACACCTCGGACCTCAAAACTGAAAAGTGCTCCTAGCATTATGGTTTTTTATGCATAAGAATGCACCAGGGATCACGGGGCAGCAAAACCCAAAAGTCTTATTTTCGCACGAAAATTGCACCATGTGCCGAAAAAGCACCACGGGCAGCAAAATATGACCACCGGACACCACGAACCTCAAAACTGAAAAGTGCTCCAAGCATTATGGATTTTTATGCATAAGAATGCACCAGGAATTACGGGGCACCAAAACCCAAAAGTCTTATTTTCGCACGAAAATTACACGATGGGCCGAAAATGCACCACGGGCACCAAAATTGGACCACTGGACACGACGGACCTCAAAACTAAAAAGTTCTATGATTATTACGGTTTTTTATGTATAAGAATGCAGCAGGGATCACGGGGAACCAAAACCCAAAAGTCTTATTTTCGCACGAAAATTGCGCAATGGGCCGAAAATGCACCACGGGCACCAAAATTGGACCACGGGACACCACAGACCTCAAAACTGAAAAGTTCTCTGAGCACTATGGTTTTTTAATGCACCAAGGACAACGGGGCACCCAAACCCAAAAGTCTTACCTTCGCACGAAAATTTCACAATGGGGCGAAAAAGCACCACGGGCACAAAAATTGGACCACGGGGCACCACGGCCCTCAAAACTAAAAAGTGCTCCGAGCATTATGGCTTTTTATGCATAAGAATCCACCAGGGATCACGAGGCACCAAAACCCGAAATTCTTATTTTCGCACGAAAATTGCACAATGGGGCAAAAATTTACCACGGCCACAAAAATTGGACCACGAGGCACCACAGACCTCAAAACGGAAAAGTGCTCCGAGCATTATGGATTGTTATGCATAAGGATGCACCAGGGATCATGGGGCACCAAATCCTAAAAGTCTTATTTTGGCACAAAATTTGCACCATGCGCCGAAAATTCACCACGGGCACCTAAATTGGACCAAGGGGCACCCTGGACCTCCAAAAGTCATATTTAGCACGAAAATTCTATCATGTGCCGAAATTGCACCACGGGCACAAAAATTTTAGCACTAGACACCACGGACCTCAAAACTGAAAAGTGCTCCAAGAATTATGGTTTTTTATGTATAAGAATGCATTAGGGATCACGGGGCCCCAAAACCCAAAAGTCTTTTTGTCGCACGAAAATTGCACAATGGGCCAAAGATGCATGACGGGCACCAAAATTGAACCACGGGGCACCACTGATCTTAAAACTGAAAATTGCTCCGAGCATTATGGATTTTTATGTTTAAGAATTCACCAGGGATCATGGGGCACCAAAACCCAAATGTCTTTTTCTGCACAAAAATGCACCACTGGCACCAAAATTGGACCATAGGGGACCACGGACCTCAAAACATAAAAGTGCTACTAGTATTACGGTCTTCTATGCATAAGAATGCACCAGGGATCATGGGGCACAAAAACCCAAAAGTCTTTTTTTCATACGAAAATTGCATAAATAGCTGAAAATGCACCATCGGCACCAAAATTGGACCACGAGATGCACGGACCTCAAAACTGTAAAGTGCTCCAAGCATTATGGTTTTTTATGCATAAGAATGCACCAGGGATCACGGGGCACCAAAACCCAAAAGTCTTATTTTCGCACGAAAATTGCACAATGGGCCGAAAATGAACCACGGGCACCAAAATTGGACCACGGGGCACCACGGACCTCAAAACTGAAAAGTGCTCCGAGCATTATGGATTTTTATGCATATGGATGCCCCAGGGATCATGGGGCACCAAAACCCAAAAGTCTTATTTTGGCACGAAAATTGCACCAGTGTCGACAATGCACCACGAGGTCCAAAATTGGACCACGGGGCACCACGGACCTCAATACTGAAAAGTTCTCCGAGCATTATGGTCTTTTATGGATAAGGATGAACCAAGGATCACAGTGCACCCAAAACCAAAAGTCTTATGTTGGCACGGAAATTTCTCCATGTGCCAAAAAGGCACCACGGGAACCAAGATTAGACCACGGGGCAACACGGACCTCATACCTAAAAAGTGCTTCGAGCATTATGGTTTCTTTATGCATAAGGATTCCCCAAGGATCATGGGGTACCAAAACCCAAAAGTTTTATTTTGGCACAAAAATTGCATGATGGGCCAAAAATGCACCACGGGCACCAAAATTGGACCACGAGGCACCACGGACCTCAAAACTAAAAGGTGCTCCGAGCATTATGGTTTTTTATGCATAAGGATGCACCAAGGATCACGGGGCACCAAAATCTAGAAGTCTTATTTTTGCACGAAAAATGCACAATGGGCAGAAAATGCACCACAGGCACCAAAATTGGACCACGGGGCACCACAGACCTCAAAACTGAAAAGTGCTCCGAGCACTATGGTGTTTTATGTATAAGAATGCACCAAGGATCACGGGGTACCTAAACCTAAAAGTCTTATTTTGGCACGAAAATTGGACCACAGGCCGAAAATCCACCACGGGCACAAAAGTTGGACCACGGACCTCAAACCTGAAAAGTGCTCCGAGCATTACGGTTTTTTTATGCATAAGAAAGCACTAGGGATCACGGGGCACCAAAACCCAAAAGTCTTATTTTGCGCACGAAAATTGCGCAAATGGCCGAAAATGCACCACTGGCACCAAAATTGAACCACGTGGCACCACAGACCTCAAAACTGAAAGTGCTCCGAGCATTATGGTTTTTTTATGCATAAGAATGCACCAAGGGTCACGGGGGTACCAAAACCCAAAAGTCTTATTTTCGCAAGGAAAATGTACAACGGGCACCAAAATTGGACCATAGGGCACCTCGGACCTCAAACCTGAAAAGTTCTCCGAGCATTATGGTTTTTTATTGATTAGAATGCACCAGGACTCACGGGGTACCAAAACCAAAAAGTCTTATTTTCATACGAAAGTTGCACAAATAGCCGAAATTGCACCACCGGCACCAAAATTGGACCACGGGACACCACAGATCTCAAAACTGAAAAGTTCTCCAAGTATTTTGGTTTTTAATCCATAAGAATGCCCCAAGGATGCCAGGGCACTAAAGCCCAAAAGTCTTATTTTGGGACGAATTGCACCATGGGCAAAATATGCACCACAGGGCACCAAAATTGGACCACTGGATACCACGGACCCCAAAACTGAAAACTACTCCAAGCATTACGGTTTTTTATGTATAAGAATGCACCAGGGATCATGGGGCACCAAAACCCAAAAGTCTTATTTTCGCACAAAAATTGTACAATGGGCCGAAAATGCACCACGGGCACCAAAATTGGACCACGGGGCACCATGGACCTCAAAACACAAACGTGCTCCATGTATTATGGTTTTTTATGCATAAGAATGCACCAGGGATCACGGGGCACCAAAACCCAAAAGTCTTGTTTTCTTACGAAAATTTCACAAATGGCCGAAAATGCACGACTGGCACCAAAATTGGACCATGGGCACCACGGACCTCAAAACTAAAAAGTGCTCCAAGAATTATGGTTTTTTGTGCATAAGAATGCCCTAGGGATCATGGGGCACCAAAACCCAAAAGTCTTATTTTCGCACGAAAATTGCACAATGGGTCGAAAATGCACCACGGGGCACCACGGACCTCAAAACTGAAAAGTGCTCCGACGATTATGGATTTTTATTCATAAGGATTCCCCAGGGATCATGGGGCACCAAAACCCAAAAGTCTTATTTTGGCACGAAAATTGCACAAATGGCTGAAAATGCAACCCCAGCACCAAAATTGGACCACGGGGCACCACGAACCTCAAAACTAAAAAGTGTTCCGAGCATTATGGTTTTTTATGCATAAGAATGCACCAAGGATCATGGGGCACCAAAACCCAAAAGTCTAATTTTCGAATGAAAATTTCACAAATGGCCGAAAATGCACGACCGGCACCAAATTTGGACCACGGGGCACCACGGATCTCAAAACTAAAAAGTGCTCCTAGCATTATGTTTTTTATGCATCAGAATGCACCAGGGATCACGAACACTAGAACCCAAAAGTCTTGTTTTTGCACGAAAACTGCACAAATGGCCGAAAATGCACCACAAACACCAAAATGGGACCACAGGACACCATGAACCTTAAAATTGAAAAGTATTCAGAGCATTATGGGTTTTTATGCATAACAATGCACTAGGGATCACGGGGCACCAAAACCGTAAAGTCTTATTTTCGCACAAAAATTGCACAATGGGCCGAAAATGCACCACGGGCACAAAACTTGGACCACGGGGCACCTCGGACCTCAATACTTAAAAGTGCTCCGAGCATTTTGGTTTTTTATGCATAAGAATGGACCAGGGATCACAGAGCACCAAAAGTCTTATTTTCGACCGAAAACTACACAAATGGCCGGCAATGCACCAAAGGCACCAAAATTGCACCATGGGGCACCACGAGCCTCAAAACTGAAAAGTGTTCCGAGCATTATGGGTTTTTATGCATAAGAATGCACCAGGGATCACGGGGCACCAAAATCGAAAAGTCTTTTATTTCGCATGAAAATTGCACAATGTGCCGAAAATGCACCACGGGCACAAAAATTGGACCACGGGGCACCACGAACCTCGATACTGAAAAGTGTTCCGAGCATTATGGTTTTTTATGCATAAGAATGCACCAAGGATCAAGGGGCAAAAAAACCCAAAAGTCTTATTTTCGTACGAAAATTGAACAAATGGCCGAAAATGCACCACCGGCACCAAAATTAGACCACGAGGCACTACGGACTTCAAGACTGAAAAGTGTTCCGAGCATTATGGTTTTTTATGCATAAGAATGCACCAAGGATCACGGGGCACCAAAACCCAAAAGTCTTACTTTCGCACGGAAATTGGACAATGGGCCGAAAATGCACCACGGGCACAAAAATTAGACCACGGAGCACCTCGGACCTGAAAACCGAAAAGTGCTCCGAGCATTAAGGTTTTTTATGCATAAGAATGCATCACGGATCACAGGACACCAAAACCCAAAAGTCTTATTTTCGCACAAAAAATTCACAAATGTCCGGAAATGTACCCCCGGCATCAAAATTGGACCACAGGGCACCATGAACCTCAAGATTGAAAAGTGTTCCGAGCATTATGATTTTTTTTATGCATAAGAATGCAGCAAGGATCAAGGGGCAAAAAAACCCAAAAGTCTTATTTTCGCACAAAAATTGAACAGTGGACCGAAAATGCACCACAAGCACCAATATTGCATCACGGGGCACCTCGGACCTCAAAACAGAAAAGTGCTATGAGCATTATGGTTTTTTATGCATAAGAATGCACCAGGGTTCACAGGACACCAAAACCCAAAAGTCTTATTTTCGGGCGAAGATTGCACAATGGGCCGAAAATGCACCACGGGCCCAAAATTGGATCACGGGGCACCTGGGAGCTCAAAACTTAAAAGTGCTCCAAGCATTATGGTTTTTTATGCATAAGAATGCACCAGGGATCACGGGGCACCAAAACAAAAAAGTCTTATTTTCGCACGAAAATTTCACAAATGGCCGAAAATGCCCCACAGGCACCAAAATTGGACCACGGGGAACTACGGACCTCAAAACTAAAAAGTGCTCCAAGCATTATGGTTTTTTCTGCATAAGAACGCACCAGGGATCACGGGGCACCAAAACCCAAATGTCTTATTTTGCACAAAAATTACACAAAGCCGAAAATGCACCACCGGCACCAAAATTGGACCACGGGGTAACACGGACCTCAAAACTAAAAAGTGCTCAAAGTATTATGCTTTTCATGCATAAGAATGCACCAGGGATCACGGGGCACCAAAATGCAAAACTCTTATTCTCAAACGAAGACTGCATAATGGGCCCAAAATGCACCACAGGCACCAAAATTGCCCCACGGGGCACCTGGGAGCTCAAAACTTAATAGTGCTCCAAGCATTATGGTTTTTTACGCAAAAGAATGCACTAGGGATCACGGGGCACGAAAACCCAAAAGTCTTATTTTCGCAACGAAAATTTCACAAATGGCCGAAAATTCACCACCGGCACCAAAATTGTACCACGGGGCAACACGGACCTCAAACCTGAAAAGTGCTCCGAGCGTTATGGTTTTTTATCATAAGAATGCACCAGGGATCACGGGGCAATAAAATCCGAAAGTCTTATTTTGGCGCGAAAATTGCACAATGGGCCGAAAATGCACCACGGGCACAAAAGTTAGACCACGGAGCACCTCGGACCTGAAAACTGAAAAGTTCTTTGAGTATTTAGATTTTTTATGCATAAGAATGCACCAGGGATCACGGGGCACCAAAACCCAAAAGTCTTATTTTCGCTCGAAAAATGCACCCCTGGCTCCAAAATTGGACCACGAGGCACCACGAACCTCAAGACTGAAAAGTGTTCCGAGCAACATGGTTTTTTATGCATAAGAATGCACCAAGGATCACGGGGCACCAAAATCCGAAAGTCTTATCTTCGCACGAAAATTGAACAAATGGCCGAAAATGCACCACGGGCACCACAGTCCTCAAAATTGAAAAGTGTTTCGAGCATTATGGTTTTTTATGCATAAGAATGCACCAGGGATCACGAGGCACTAAAACCCAAAAGTCTTATTTTTGCACGAAAATTGCACAGTGGGCCGAAAATGCATCACGGGCACAAAAATTAGACCACGGGGCACCTCGGACCTGAACACTGCAAAGTGCTCCGAGCATTTAGGTTTTTTATGCAAAAGAATGCATCAGGGATTACGGGACACCAAAACCCATAAGTCTTATTTTCGCATGAAAAATGCACAAATGTCCGAAAATGTACCCCCGGCACCAAAATTGGACCACGGGGCACCACGAACCTCAAGACTGAAAACTGTTTTGAGCAGTATGGTTTTTTTATGCATAAGAGTGCACCAAGGATCAAGGGGCAAAAAAACCCAAAAGTCTTATTTTCGCACGAATATTGAACAATGGACCGAAAATGCACCACGGGCAGCAAAATTGGATCACGGGGCACTTCGAACCTCAAAATAGAAAAGTGCTACGAGCGTTATGGTTTTTTATGCATAAGAATGCACCAGGGTTCACAGGGCACCAAAACCCAAAAGTCTTATTTTCAGGCGAAGATTGCACAATGGGCCGAAAATGCACCATGGGCACCAAAATTGGATCACGGGACACCTGGGAGCTCAAAACTTAAAAGTGCTCCAAACATTATGGTTTTTTATGCATAAGAATGCACCAGGGACCACATGGCACCAAAACACAAAAGTCTTATTTTCGCACGAAAATTTCACAAATGGCCGAAAATGCCCCACAGGCACCAAAATTGGACCACGGGGCACTACGGACCTCAAAACTGAAAAGTGCTCCAAGCATTATGGTTTTTTCTGCATAAGAATGCACCAGGGATCACGGGGCACCAAAACCCAAATGTCTTTTTTTTTGCACGAAAATTGGACAAATGGCCGAAAATGCACCCCCGACACCAAAATTGGACAACGGGGCATGACGAACCTCAAGACTGGAAAGTGTTCCAAGCATTATGGTTTTTTATGCATAAGAATCCACCAGTGATCATAGGGCACCAAAACCCAAAAGTCTTTTTTTCGCATGAAAATTACACACATAGACTTATGCACCACCGGCACCAAAATTGGACCACGGGGCAACACGCACCTCAAAACTGAAAAGTGCTCCGACCATTATGCTTTTTTATGCATAAGAATGCACCAGGGATCACGGGGCACAAAAACGCAAAAGTCTTATTCTCACACGAAGATTGCACAATGGTCCCAAAATGCACCACGGGCACCAAAATTGGACCACGGGGCACCTGGGAGCTCAAAACTTAAAAGTTCTCCAAGCATTATGGTTTTTTATGCATAAGAATGCACCAGGGATCACAGGGCACCAAAACCCAAAAGTCTTATTTTTGCAACAAAAATTTCACAATTGGCCGAAAATGCACCACCGGCACCAATATTGTACAACGGGGCAACACGGACCTCAAAACTGAAAAGTGCTTCGAGAATTATGGTTTTTTATCATAAGAATGCACCAGGGATCATAGGGCAATAAAACCCAAAAGTCTTATTTTGGCATGAAAATTGCACAAATGGCCGAAAATGCACCACCGGCACAAAAATTGGACCACGCGGCACCACGGATCGCAAAACTGAAAAGTGTTCCGAGTATTATGGTTTTTTATGCATAAGAATGCACCAGGGATCACGGGGCACCAACACCCAAAAGTCTTATTTTCGCCCAAAAAATGCACAAATGGCCGAAAATGCACCCCTGACACCAAAATTGGACCACGAGGCCCCACGAACTTCAAGACTGAAAAGTCTTCCAAGCATTATGGTTTTTTATGCATACGAATGCACCAAGGATCACGGGGCACCAAAACCCAAAATTCTTATTTTCGCACGAAAATTGCACAAATGGCCAAAAATGCACCACCGACACCAAAATTAGACCACGGTGCACCACAAACTTCAAGACTGAAAAGTGTTCCGTGCATTCTGGTTTTTTATGCATAAGAATGCACCAAGGTTCATGGGGCACCAAAAGCCAAAAGTTTTATTTTCGCATGAAAATTGAACAAATGGCCGAAAATGCACCACCGGCACCAAAAATGGACCACGGGGCACCACATTCGTCAAAACTGAAAAGTGTTTCGAGCATTATTGTTTTTTATGCATAAGAATGCACCAGGGATCACGGGGCACTAAAACCCAAAAGTCTTATTTTTGCACGAAAATTGCACAATGGGCCGAAAATGCACCACGGGCACAAAAATTAGACCACGGGGCACCTCGGACCTGAAAACTGAAAAGTGCTCCGAGCATTAAGGTTTTTTATGCATAAGAATGCTTCAGGAATCACGGGACACCAAAACCCAAAAGTCTTATTTTCGCACGAAAAATGCTCTAATGTCCGAAAATGTACCCCCGACACCAAAATTGGACCATGGGGCACCACAAACCTCATGACTGAAAAGCGTTCTGAGCATTATGGTTTTTTAATGCATAAGAATGCACCAAGGATCAAGGGGTAAAAAACTAAAACTCTTATTTTCGCACAAAAATTTAACAATGGACCGAAAATGCACCACAGGCACCAAAATTGGATCACGGGCACCTCAGACCTCAAAATAGAAAAAGTTCTATGAGCATTATGGTTTTTTATTCATAAGAATGCCCCAGGGTTCACAGGGCACCAAAACCGAAAAGTCTTATTTTCGGGCGAAGATTAAATAATGGGCTGAAAATGCACCACGGGCACCAAAATTGGATCACGGGGCACCTGGGACATCAAAACTTAAAAGTGCTCCAAGCATTATGGTTTCTTATGCATAAGAATGCGCCAGGGATTACGGGGCACCAACACCCAAAAGTCTTATTTTCACACGAAAATTGCACAAATGGTTGAAAATGCATTACCGGCACCAAAATTGTACCACGGGGCTCCATGGACCTCAAAACTGAAAAGTGTTCCATGCATCATGGTTTTTTATGCATAAGAATGCACCAGGGATCACGGGGCACCAAAACCCAAAAGTCCCATTTTCGCATGAAAATTGCACAATGGGCCGAAAATGCATGACGGGCACCAAAATTGGACCACGGGGCACCTCGGACCTCAAAACTGAAAAGTGCTCCAAGCATTATGATTTTTTATGCATAAGAAACCACCAGGGATCACGGGGCACCAAAACCCAAAAGTCTTATTTTGGCATGAAAATTGCACAAATGGCCGAAAATGCACCACCGGCACAAAAATTGGACCACGCGGCACCACGGATCGCAAAACTGAAAAGTGTTCCGAGTATTATGGTTTTTTATGCATAAGAATGCACCAGGGATCACGGGGCACCAACACCCAAAAGTCTTATTTTCGCCCAAAAAATGCACAAATGGCCGAAAATGCACCCCTGACACCAAAATTGGACCACGAGGCCCCACGAACTTCAAGACTGAAAAGTCTTCCAAGCATTATGGTTTTTTACGCATACGAATGCACGAAGGATCACGGGGCACCAAAACCCAAAATTCTTATTTTCGCACGAAAATTGCACAAATGGCCAAAAATGCACCACCGACACCAAAATTAGACCACGGTGCACCACAAACTTCAAGACTGAAAAGTGTTCCGTGCATTCTGGTTTTTTATGCATAAGAATGCACCAAGGTTCATGGGGCACCAAAACCCAAAAGTTTTATTTTCGCATGAAAATTGAACAAATGGCCGAAAATGCACCACCGGCACCAAAAATGGACCACGGGGCACCACATTCGTCAAAACTGAAAAGTGTTTCGAGCATTATTGTTTTTTATGCATAAGAATGCACCAGGGATCACGGGGCACTAAAACCCAAAAGTCTTATTTTTGCACGAAAATTGCACAATGGGCCGAAAATGCACCACGGGCACAAAAATTAGACCACGGGGCACCTCGGACCTGAAAACTGAAAAGTGCTCCGAGCATTAAGGTTTTTTATGCATAAGAATGCATCAGGAATCACGGGACACCAAAACCCAAAAGTCTTATTTTCGCACGAAAAATGCTCTAATGTCCGAAAATGTACCCCCGACACCAAAATTGGACCATGGGGCACCACAAACCTCATGACTGAAAAGCGTTCTGAGCATTATGGTTTTTTAATGCATAAGAATGCACCAAGGATCAAGGGGTAAAAAACTAAAACTCTTATTTTCGCACGAAAATTTAACAATGGACCGAAAATGCACCACATGCACCAAAATTGGATCACGGGCACCTCAGACCTCAAAATAGAAAAAGTTCTATGAGCATTATGGTTTTTTATTCATAAGAATGCCCCAGGGTTCACAGGGTACAAAAACCGAAAAGTCTTATTTTCGGGCGAAGATTAAATAATGGGCTGAAAATGCACCACGGGCACCAAAATTGGATCACGGGGCACATGGGACATCAAAACTTAAAAGTGCTCCAAGCATTATGGTTTCTTATGCATAAGAATGCGCCAGGGATTACGGGGCACCAACACCCAAAAGTCTTATTTTCACACGAAAATTGCACAAATGGTTGAAAATGCATTACCGGCACCAAAATTGTACCACGGGGCTCCATGGACCTCAAAACTGAAAAGTGTTCCATGCATCATGGTTTTTTATGCATAAGAATGCACCAGGGATCACGGGGCACCAAAACCCAAAAGTCCCATTTTCGCATGAAAATTGCACAATGGGCCGAAAATGCATGACGGGCACCAAAATTGGACCACGGGGCACCTCGGACCTCAAAACTGAAAAGTGCTCCAAGCATTATGATTTTTTATGCATAAGAAACCACCAGGGATCACGGGGCACCAAAACCCAAAAGTCTTATTTTGGCATGAAAATTGCACAAATGGCCGAAAATGCACCACCGGCACAAAAATTGGACCACGCGGCACCACGGATCGCAAAACTGAAAAGTGTTCCGAGTATTATGGTTTTTTATGCATAAGAATGCACCAGGGATCACGGGGCACCAACACCCAAAAGTCTTATTTTCGCCCAAAAAATGCACAAATGGCCGAAAATGCACCCCTGACACCAAAATTGGACCACGAGGCCCCACGAACTTCAAGACTGAAAAGTCTTCCAAGCATTATGGTTTTTTACGCATACGAATGCACGAAGGATCACGGGGCACCAAAACCCAAAATTCTTATTTTCGCACGAAAATTGCACAAATGGCCAAAAATGCACCACCGACACCAAAATTAGACCACGGTGCACCACAAACTTCAAGACTGAAAAGTGTTCCGTGCATTCTGGTTTTTTATGCATAAGAATGCACCAAGGTTCATGGGGCACCAAAAGCCAAAAGTTTTATTTTCGCATGAAAATTGAACAAATGGCCGAAAATGCACCACCGGCACCAAAAATGGACCACGGGGCACCACATTCGTCAAAACTGAAAAGTGTTTCGAGCATTATTGTTTTTTATGCATAAGAATGCACCAGGGATCACGGGGCACTAAAACCCAAAAGTCTTATTTTTGCACGAAAATTGCACAATGGGCCGAAAATGCACCACGGGCACAAAAATTAGACCACGGGGCACCTCGGACCTGAAAACTGAAAAGTGCTCCGAGCATTAAGGTTTTTTATGCATAAGAATGCATCAGGAATCACGGGACACCAAAACCCAAAAGTCTTATTTTCGCACGAAAAATGCTCTAATGTCCGAAAATGTACCCCCGACACCAAAATTGGACCATGGGGCACCACAAACCTCATGACTGAAAAGCGTTCTGAGCATTATGGTTTTTTAATGCATAAGAATGCACCAAGGATCAAGGGGTAAAAAACTAAAACTCTTATTTTCGCACGAAAATTTAACAATGGACCGAAAATGCACCACATGCACCAAAATTGGATCACGGGCACCTCAGACCTCAAAATAGAAAAAGTTCTATGAGCATTATGGTTTTTTATTCATAAGAATGCCCCAGGGTTCACAGGGTACAAAAACCGAAAAGTCTTATTTTCGGGCGAAGATTAAATAATGGGCTGAAAATGCACCACGGGCACCAAAATTGGATCACGGGGCACATGGGACATCAAAACTTAAAAGTGCTCCAAGCATTATGGTTTCTTATGCATAAGAATGCGCCAGGGATTACGGGGCACCAACACCCAAAAGTCTTATTTTCACACGAAAATTGCACAAATGGTTGAAAATGCATTACCGGCACCAAAATTGTACCACGGGGCTCCATGGACCTCAAAACTGAAAAGTGTTCCATGCATCATGGTTTTTTATGCATAAGAATGCACCAGGGATCACGGGGCACCAAAACCCAAAAGTCCCATTTTCGCATGAAAATTGCACAATGGGCCGAAAATGCATGACGGGCACCAAAATTGGACCACGGGGCACCTCGGACCTCAAAACTGAAAAGTGCTCCAAGCATTATGATTTTTTATGCATAAGAAACCACCAGGGATCACGGGGCACCAAAACCCAAAAGTCTTATTTTGGCATGAAAATTGCACAAATGGCCGAAAATGCACCACCGGCACAAAAATTGGACCACGCGGCACCACGGATCGCAAAACTGAAAAGTGTTCCGAGTATTATGGTTTTTTATGCATAAGAATGCACCAGGGATCACGGGGCACCAACACCCAAAAGTCTTATTTTCGCCCAAAAAATGCACAAATGGCCGAAAGTGCACCCCTGACACCAAAATTGGACCACGAGGCCCCACGAACTTCAAGACTGAAAAGTCTTCCAAGCATTATGGTTTTTTACGCATACGAATGCACGAAGGATCACGGGGCACCAAAACCCAAAATTCTTATTTTCGCACGAAAATTGCACAAATGGCCAAAAATGCACCACCGACACCAAAATTAGACCACGGTGCACCACAAACTTCAAGACTGAAAAGTGTTCCGTGCATTCTGGTTTTTTATGCATAAGAATGCACCAAGGTTCATGGGGCACCAAAAGCCAAAAGTTTTATTTTCGCATGAAAATTGAACAAATGGCCGAAAATGCACCACCGGCACCAAAAATGGACCACGGGGCACCACATTCGTCAAAACTGAAAAGTGTTTCGAGCATTATTGTTTTTTATGCATAAGAATGCACCAGGGATCACGGGGCACTAAAACCCAAAAGTCTTATTTTTGCACGAAAATTGCACAATGGGCCGAAAATGCACCACGGGCACAAAAATTAGACCACGGGGCACCTCGGACCTGAAAACTGAAAAGTGCTCCGAGCATTAAGGTTTTTTATGCATAAGAATGCATCAGGAATCACGGGACACCAAAACCCAAAAGTCTTATTTTCGCACGAAAAATGCTCTAATGTCCGAAAATGTACCCCCGACACCAAAATTGGACCATGGGGCACCACAAACCTCATGACTGAAAAGCGTTCTGAGCATTATGGTTTTTTAATGCATAAGAATGCACCAAGGATCAAGGGATAAAAAACTAAAACTCTTATTTTCGCATGAAAATTTAACAATGGACCGAAAATGCACCACAGGCACCAAAATTGGATCACGGGCACCTCAGACCTCAAAATAGAAAAGTTCTATGAGCATTATGGTTTTTTATTCATAAGAATGCCCCAGGGTTCACAGGGCACCAAAACCGAAAAGTCTTATTTTCGGGCGAAGATTAAATAATGGGCTGAAAATGCACCACGGGCACCAAAATTGGATCACGAGGCACCTGGGACATCAAAACTTAAAAGTGCTCCAAGCATTATGGTTTCTTATGCATAAGAATGCGCCAGGGATTACGGGGCACCAACACCCAAAAGTCTTATTTTCACACGAAAATTGCACAAATGGTTGAAAATGCATTACCGGCACCAAAATTGTACCACGGGGCTCCATGGACCTCAAAACTGAAAAGTGTTCCATGCATCATGGTTTTTTATGCATAAGAATGCACCAGGGATCACGGGGCACCAAAACCCAAAAGTCCCATTTTCGCATGAAAATTGCACAATGGGCCGAAAATGCATGACGGGCACCAAAATTGGACCACGGGGCACCTCGGACCTCAAAACTGAAAAGTGATCCAAGCATTATGATTTTTTATGCATAAGAAACCACCAGGGATCACGGGGCACCAAAACCCAAAAGTCTTATTTTGGCATGAAAATTGCACAAATGGCCGAAAATGCACCACCGGCACAAAAATTGGACCACGCGGCACCACGGATCGCAAAACTGAAAAGTGTTCCGAGTATTATGGTTTTTTATGCATAAGAATGCACCAGGGATCACGGGGCACCAACACCCAAAAGTCTTATTTTCGCCCAAAAAATGCACAAATGGCCGAAAATGCACCCCTGACACCAAAATTGGACCACGAGGCCCCACGAACTTCAAGATTGAAAAGTCTTCCAAGCATTATGGTTTTTTATGCATACGAATGCACCAAGGATCACGGGGCACCAAAACCCAAAATTCTTATTTTCGCACGAAAATTGCACAAATGGCCAAAAATGCACCACCGACACCAAAATTAGACCACGGTGCACCACAAACTTCAAGACTGAAAAGTGTTCCGTGCATTCTGGTTTTTTATGCATAAGAATGCACCAAGGTTCATGGGGCACCAAAAGCCAAAAGTTTTATTTTCGCATGAAAATTGAACAAATGGCCGAAAATGCACCACCGGCACCAAAAATGGACCACGGGGCACCACATTCGTCAAAACTGAAAAGTGTTTCGAGCATTATTGTTTTTTATGCATAAGAATGCACCAGGGATCACGGGGCACTAAAACCCAAAAGTCTTATTTTTGCACGAAAATTGCACAATGGGCCGAAAATGCACCACGGGCACAAAAATTAGACCACGGGGCACCTCGGACCTGAAAACTGAAAAGTGCTCCGAGCATTAAGGTTTTTTATGCATAAGAATGCATCAGGAATCACGGGACACCAAAACCCAAAAGTCTTATTTTCGCACGAAAAATGCTCTAATGTCCGAAAATGTACCCCCGACACCAAAATTGGACCATGGGGCACCACAAACCTCATGACTGAAAAGCGTTCCGAGCATTATGGTTTTTTAATGCATAAGAATGCACCAAGGATCAAGGGGTAAAAAAACTAAAACTCTTATTTTCGCACGAAAATTTAACAAGGGACCGAAAATGCACCACAGGCACCAAAATTGGATCACGGGCACCTCAAACCTCAAAACAGAAAAGTGCTATGAGCATTATGGTTTTTTATTCATAAGAATGCCCCAGGGTTCACAGGGCACCAAAACCGAAAAGTCTTATTTTTGGGCGAAGATTAAATAATGGGCTGAAAATGCACCACGGGCACCAAAATTGGATCACGGGGCACCTGGGACATCAAAACTTAAAAGTGCTCCAAGCATTATGGTTTCTTATGCATAAGAATGCGCCAGGGATTACGGCGCACCAACACCCAAAAGTCTTATTTTCACACGAAAATTGCACAAATGGTTGAAAATGCATTACCGGCACCAAAATTGTACCACGGGGCTCCATGGACCTCAAAACTGAAAAGTGTTCCATGCATCATGGTTTTTTATGCATAAGAATGCACCAGGGATCACGGGGCACCAAAACCCAAAAGTCCCATTTTCGCATGAAAATTGCACAATGGGCCGAAAATGCATGACGGGCACCAAAATTGGACCACGGGGCACCTCGGACCTCAAAACTGAAAAGTGCTCCAAGCATTATGATTTTTTATGCATAAGAAACCACCAGGGATCACGGGGCACCAAAACCCAAAAGTCTTATTTTGGCATGAAAATTGCACAAATGGCCGAAAATGCACCACCGGCACAAAAATTGGACCACGCGGCACCACGGATCGCAAAACTGAAAAGTGTTCCGAGTATTATGGTTTTTTATGCATAAGAATGCACCAGGGATCACGGGGCACCAACACCCAAAAGTCTTATTTTCGCCCAAAAAATGCACAAATGGCCGAAAATGCACCCCTGACACCAAAATTGGACCACGGGGCACCTCGGACCTCAATACTTAAAAGTGGTCAGAGCATTATGGTTTTTTATGCATAAGAATGCACCAGGGATCACGGGACACCAAAACCCATAAGTCTTATTTTCATTAGCAAATTGCACAATGGGCCGAAAATGCACCACGGGCACAAAAATTGGACCACGAGGCATGTCGGACCTCAATACTTAAAATTGATCCTAGCATTATGGTTTTTTATGCATAAGATTGCACCAGGGATGACGTGGCACCAAATGCTAAAAGTCATATTTTCGCACGAAAATTGCACAATGGGCCAAAAATGCACCATGGATACCAAAATTGGACCACGGGGCACCACAGAGCTCAAAACTAAAAAGTGTTCCAAGCATTATGGTTTTTTATGCATAAGAATGCAACAGGTTTCACGGGGCACCAAAACCCAAAAGTATTATTTTCACAAGAAAATTTCACAAATGGCCGAAAATGCACCACCGGCACCAAATTTTGACCACGAGGCACCGTGGATGTCAAAACTGAAAAGTGCTCTAGGTATTATGGTTTTTTATGCATAAGAATGCACCAGGGATCACGGGGCACCAAAACCCAAAAGTCTTATTTTCGTATGAAAATTGCATAAATGGCCGAAAATGCACCACCGGCACCAAAATTGGACCACGGGGCACCAAAGACGTCAAAATTGAAAAGTGTTGCAAACATTATGATTTTTTATGCGTAAGAATGTGCCAGGGATCACAGGGCACCAAAAACCAAAAGTCTTATTTTTGCACGATTATTGCACAATGTGTCGAAAATGAACCACGAGCACCGAAATATGACCACGGGGCACCACGAACCACAAGATTGAAAAGTGTTCCGAGCGTTATGGTTTTTTATGCATAAGAATGCACCAAGAATCATGGGGCACCAAAACCCAAATGTCTTATTTTGGCATGAAAATTGCACAATGGGCCGAAAATGCACAACATGCACCAAAATTGGATGACGGGGCACGACGGACCTCAAAACTAAAAAGTGCTCCAAGCATTATGGTTTTTTATGCCTAAGAATGCACCAGGGATCACGGGGCACCAAAACCCAAAAGTCTTATTTTCGCACGAAAATTGCACAATGGACCGAAAATGCACCACGGGCACAAAAATTAGACCACGGGGCACCTCGGACCTCAAAACTTAAAAGTGTTCCAACCATTATTGATTTTTATCCATAAGAATTCACCAGGAATCACGGGGCACCAAAACCTAAAAGTCTTATTTTCGCACGAAAATTGCACAATGGGCCGAAAATGCATCACGGGCACCAAAATTGGACCATGGGACACCTCGGAACTCAAAACTTAAATGTTCATCAAGCATTATGGTTTTTTATGCATAAGAATCCACCAGGGATCACAGGGCACCAAAACCCAAAACTCTTATTTTGGCACGAAAATTTGACAAATTGCTAGAAATGCACCACGGGAACCAAAATTGGACCACGGGGCACCGTGGACCTCAAAACTGAAAAGTGCTCCAACTATTATGGTTTTTTATGTATAAGAATGTACTAGCGATCACAGGGCACCAAAACCCAAAAGTCTTATTTTCACAAGAAAATTTCACAAATGGCCGAAAATGCATTATCGACACCAAAATTGGTCCACTGGGCACCACAGACCTCAAAACTGAAAAGTGTTTCGAGCATTATCATTTTTTATGCATAAGAATGCCCCCGGGATCACGGGGAACCAAAACCCAAAAGACTTATTTTCGCATGAAAATTGCACAATGGACCGAAAATGCACCACAAGCGCCAAAATTGGACCACGAGGCACGACAGACCTCAAAACTAAAAAGTTCTCTAAGCATTATGGTTTTTTTTGCATAAGAATGCACTAGGGATCACGGGGCACCAAAACCCAAAAGTCTTATTTTCGCACGAAAATTGCACAAATGGCCGAAAATGCATCACTGACACCAAAATTGGTCCACGGGGCACCACGGAACTCAAAACTTAAAAGTTCTCCAAGCATTATGGTTTTTTATGCATTAGAATGCACCAAAGATCACGGGGAACAAAAACCTAAAAGTCTTATTTTCGCACGAAAATTTCTCAAATGGCCGAAAATGCACCACGGGCACCACGGACCTCAAAACTGAAAAGTGTTCCTAGCATTATGGTTTTTTATGAATAAGAATGCACCAGGGATCACGAGCCACCAAAACCCAAAAGTCTTATTTTCGCACAAAAATTGTACAATGGGCTGACAATTCATTACCGGCACCAAAATTGGACCACGGGGCACCGCAGACCTCAAAACTGAAAAGTGTTCCGAGCAATGTGGCATTTTATGGATAAAATGCACCGGAAATGATGGGGGCACCAATACCCAAAAGTCCTATTTTCGCCCGAAAATTGCACAATGGGCCGAAAATGCACCACGGGCACCAAAATTGGACCATGGGGCACCTCGGACCTCAATACTTAAAAGTGGTCCAGGCATTATGGTTTTTAATGCATAAGAATGCACCAGGGATCACGGAACACCAACACCCAAAAGTCTTATTTTCGCACGAATATTGGACAAATGTCCGAAAATGCAACACCGGCAACAAAATTGGACCATGGGGCTCCACGAACCTCAAAACTGTAAAGTGATTCAAGCATTATGGTTTTCTATGCATAAGAATGCACCAAGGATCACGGGGCACCAAAACACAAAAGTCTTATTTTCGCACGAAACTTACACAAAAGGGTCGAGAATGCACCACGGGCACCAAAATTGAACCACGGGGTACCTCGGACCTCAATGCATAAAAGTGGTCCGAGCATTATGGCTTTTTATGCATAAGAATGCACCAGGGAAACGGGGGCATCAAATCCCAAAAGTCTTATTTTCGCACGAATATTGTACAATGGGCCGAAAATGCACCATCGGCACCAAAATTGGACCACGGGGCACCACGGACCTCAAAACTGAAAAGTGTTATGAGCATTATGGTTTTTTATGCATAAGAATGCAGCAGGGATCACGGGGCACTGAAACCCAAAAGTCTTATTTTCGCACTAAAATTACACAATGGGCCGAAAATGCACCACGAGCACCAAAATTGGACCACGGGGCACCTCAGACCTCAAAACTTAAAAGTTCTCCCAGCATCATGGTTTTTTATGCATAAGAATGCACCATGGATCATGTGGCACCAAAAGCCAAAAGTCTTATTTTCGCACGAAAATTTCACAAATGGCAGAGAATGCACCACCGGCACCAAAATTGGACCACGGGGCACCATGGACCTCAGAACTAAAAAGTGCTTCAAGCATTATGGTTTTTAATGCATAAGAATGCACCAGGGATCACACGGCACCAAAACCCAAAAGTCCTATTTTCGCACAAAAATTTCACATATGGCCGAAAATGCAACACCGGAACCAAAATTGGACCACGGGCACCACGAACCTCAAAATTGAAGAGTGCTCCAAGAATTATAGTTTTTTATGCATAAGAATGCACCAAGGATCACGGGGCACCAAAACCCAAAAGTCTTATTTTTGCACGAAAATTTCACAAATGGCTGAGAATGCACCACCGGCACGAAAATTGGACCTCGGGGCACCATGGACATCAAAACTGAAAAGTGCTCTGAGCATTATGGTTTTTTATGCATAAGAATGCACCATGGATCATGGGGCACCAAAACCCAAAAGTCTTATTTTCGGTCGTAAATTTCACATATGGTCGAAAACGCACCACCGACACCAAAACTGGACCACGGGGCACCATGGAACTCAAAACTTAAAAGTGCTTGAAGCATTATAGTTTTTTATGCATTAGAATGCACCAAGGATGACGGGGCACCAAAACCTAAAAGTCTTATTTTCGCACGAAAATTTCTCAAATGGCCGATAATGCACCACGGTCACCACGGACCTCAAAACTGAAAAGTGTTTCGAGCATTATGGTTTTTTATGAATAAGAATGCACCAGGGATCACGAAGCACCAAAACCCAAAAGTCTTATTTTCGCACAAAAATTGTACAACGGGCTGAAAATGCATTACCGGCACTAAAATTGGACCACGGGGCACCTCGGACCTCAAAACTGAAAAATGCTCCCAGCATTATGGTTTTTTTATGCATAAGAATGCACCATGAATCATGGGGCACCAAAACCCAAAAGTCTTATTTTCGCACGAAAATTACATAATGGGCCGAAAATGCACCACGGGCACCAAAATTGGACCACGGGGCACCTCGGATATCAAAACTTAAAAGTGCTCCGAGCATTATGGATTTTTATTCATAAGAATGAACCAGGGATCACGGTGCACCAAAGCCCAAAAGGCTTACTTTTACACGAAAATTGCACAATGGGCCGAAAATGCATCACGGCCACCAAAATTGGACCACGGGGCACCTCGGACCTCAAAACTGAAAAGTGCTCCAAGCATTATCGTTTTTTATGTATAAGAATGCACCAGGGATCACGGGGCACCAAAACACAAAAGTCATATTTTCGCACGAAAATTGCACAACGGGCAGAAAATGCACCACGGGCACCACAATTGGACCACGGGGCACGTTGGACTTCAAAACTGAAAAGTGCTCCAAGCATTATGGTTTTTTATGCATAAGAATGCACCAGGGATCACGGGGCATCAAAACCCAAAAGTCTTATTTTCGCACGAAAATTGCACCATGGGCTGAAAATGCATCACAGGAACCAAAGTTGGACCACGGGGCACCTCGGACCTCAAAACTGAAAAGTGCCACGAGCAGTGTCGTTTTTATGCATAAGAATGCCCCAGGAATCACGGGCACCAAAACCCAAAAGACTATTTTCGAATGAAAATTGCACAACGGGTCGAAAATGCACCAATGGCACCAAAATTGGACCACGGGGCACGTCGGACTTCAAAACTGAAAGGTGCTCCTAGCATTATGGTTTTTTATGCATAAGAACGCACCAAGGATCACGGGGCACCAAAACCCAAAAGTCTTATTTTCGCCCGAGAATTGTACCATGGGCCGAGAATGCACCACCGGCACCAAAATTGGACCACGGGGCACCATGGACCTCAAAACTGAAAAGTGCTTCAAGCATTATGGTTTTTTATGCATAAGAATGCACCAGGGATCATGGGGCACCAAAACCCAAAACTCTTATTTTCGCACGAAAATTGCACAATGGGCCGAAAATGCACCACGGGCACCAAAATTGGATGACGGGCACCTTGGACCTCAAAACTAAAAACTGCTCCGAGTATAATGGATTTTTATGCATAAGAATGCACTAGGGATTACGGGGCACCAAAACCTAAAAGTCTTATTTTCGCATGAAAATTGCACAATGGGCACCAAAATTAGACCACGGGGCACCTCGGACCTCAAAACTGAAAAGTGCACCGAGCATTATGGTTTTTTATGCATAAGAATGCACCAGGGATCATGGGGCACCAAAACCCAAAAGTCTTATTTTCGCACGAAAATTGCACAATGGGCCGAAAATGCACCACCGGCATAAAAATTGGACCACGGGGCACCTCAGACCTCAAAACTAAAAAGTTCTCCGAGTATAATGGATTTTTATGCATAAGAATGCACCAGGGATTACGGGACACCAAAACCGAAAAGTCATATTTTCGCACGAAAATTGCACAATGGGCCAAAAATGCACCACAAGCACCAAAATTGGACTACGGGGCTCCTCGGACCTCAAAACTGAAAAGTGCAACGAGCATTATCGATTTTTATGCATAAAAAAGCACCAGGGATCACGGGGCACCAAAACCCAAAAGTCTTATTTTCGCACAAAAATTGCACATATGGCCGAAGATGCACCCCCGGCACCAAAATTGGACCACGGTGCACCATGGACCTCAAAACTGAAAAGTGCTCCATGGATTATGATTTTTTATGCATAAGAATGCACCAGCAATCATGGGGCACCAACACCCAAAAGTCTTATTTTCACACGAAAATTTCACATTTGGCCGAAAATGCACCACCGGCACTAAAATTGGACCACAGGGCACCACAGACCTCAAAACTGAAAAGTATTCCAAGCATTATGGTTTTTTATGCATAAGAATGCACCAGGGGTCACGGGGCACCAAAACCCAAAAGTCTAATTTTCGCATGAAAATTGCACAATAGGACGAAAATGCATCACGAGGACCAAAATTGGACCACGGGGCACGTCGGACCTCAAAACATTAAAGTGCTCCGAGCATTATGATTTTTTATACATAAAAATGAACCAGGGATCACGGGGCACCAAAACCCAAAAGTTTTATTTTCGCACGAATATTGCACAATGGGCCGAAAATGCACCACGGGTACCAAAATTGGACCACGGGGCACCTCGGACCTCAAAACTGAAAAGTGGTCCGAGCATTATAGTTTTTTATGCATAAGAATGCACCAGGGATCAAGAGGTGCCAAAACCAAAAAGTCTTATTTTCGAACGAAAATTGCACAATTGGACGAAAATGCACCATTGGCACCAAAATTGGACCACGGGGCACCATCGACCGCAAAACTGGAAAGTGGTCCAAGCATTCTTGTGTTTTATGCATAAGAATGTACCAGGGATCAGGGGGCACAAAAACCCAAAAGTCTTATTTTCGCACGAAAATTGCTCAATGGGCCGAATATGCACCACGGGAACCAAAATTGGACCACGAGGCACCGTGGACCTGAAAACTGAAAAGCGCACCAAGCATTATAGTTTTTTAAGGATAAGAATGCACCAGGGATCACGGGGCACCAAAACCCAAAATTCCTCTTTTCGAATGAAAATTGCACAATGGGTCGAAATGCACCACGGGGCACGTCGGACCTCAAAACTGAAAAATGCTCCGAGTATTACGGTTTTTTATGCATAAAAATGCACCAGGGATCACGGGGCACCAAAACCCAAAAGTCTTATGTTCGCACGAACATTGCACAAATGGTCAAAAATGCACCACCGGCACCAAAATTGGACCACGAGGTAGCACGGACCTCAAAACTGAAAATTGTTACTAGCATTATGGTTTATTCTGTATAAGAATGCACCAGGGATCATGGGGCACCAAAACCCAAAAGTCTTATTTGCGCACGAAAATTGCACAAATGGCCGAAAATGCACCCCCGACACCAAAATTAGACCATGGGGCACCACAGACCTGAAAACTGAAAAGTTTTCCAATAATTATGCTTTTTTTTTTTTTGCAAAAGAATGCACCAAGGATCACGGGGCACCAAAACCCAAAAGTCTTACTTTCGCATGAAAATTTCACAATGGGCCGAAAATGCACCACGGGCACCAAAATTGGACCATGGGGAACGTCGGACCTCATAACTGAAAAATGCTCTGAGCATTATGGTTTTTTATTCATAAAAATGCACCAGGGATCACGGGGCACCAAAACCCAAAAGTCTTATTTTCGCACGAAAATTGCACATTTGGCCGAAAATGCACCACGGGGACCAAAATTGGACCACAAGGCACCTCGGACCTCAATACTTAAAAGTGCTCTGAGCATTATGGTTTTTTATGCATTACAATGCACCAGGGATCATGGAGCACCAAAATGCAAAAGTCTTATTTTCGCACGAAAAATGCACAAATGGCCGAAAATGCACCACCTACAGCAAAATTGGACAACACGGCACCACAGCCTCAAAATTGAAAAGTGTTCCAGCATTATGGTTTTTTATGCATAAGAATGCCCCAAGGATCACGGGTCACCAATACCCAAAAGTCTTATTTTCACATGAAAATTGCACAATGGGCCGAAAAATGCACCACATGCACCAAAATTGGACCACGGGGCACCTCGGACCTCAAAACTGAAAAGTGCTACGAGCATTATGGGTTTTTATGCATAATATTGCACCAGGGATCACGGGGCACCAAAACCCAAAAGTCTTATTTTCGCACAAAAATTGCACAAATGGCCAAAAATACACCACCGTCACCAAAATTGGACCATGGGGCACCATGGACCTCAAAACTGAAAAGTGCTCCAAGCATTATGGTTTTTATGCATAAGAATGCCCCAGGGATCACGGGGCACCGAAACCCAAAAGTCTTATTTTCGCTCGAAAATTGCACAAATGGTCGAAAATGCATTACCGACATCAAAATTGAACCACGGGGCACCACAGACCTCAAAACTGAAAAGTGTTCCGATCATTCTTCTTTTTTATGCATAAGAATCCACCAGGGATCACGGGGAACCAAAACCGAAAAGTCTTATTTTCGTACGAAAATTGCATGATGGGCCAAAAATGCACCACGAGCACCAAAATTGGACCACGGGGCACCTCGGACCTCAGAACTGAAAAGTACTCCGAGCATTATGGTTTTTTATGCATAAGAATGCACTAGGGATCACGGGGGCACCAAAACCCAAAAGTCTTATTTTCGCACGAAAATTGCATAAATGGCCGAAAATGCACCCCGGCACTGAAATAGGACCACGGGGCACCACGAACCACAAGACTGAAGAGTGTTCCGAGCATTATGGTTTTTTTATGCATAAGAATGCACCAAGGATCACGGGGCACCAAAACCCAAAAGTCTTACTTTCGCACGAAAATTGCACAAAGGGTCGGAATTGCACCACGGGGCACGTCGCCCCTCAAAACTTAAAAGTGATACGAGCATTATGATTTTTTATCCATAAGAATACACCAGGGTTCATAAGGCACCAAACCTAACAGTCGTATTTTCGCATGAAAATTGCACTAATGACTGGAAATGAACCACCGACACCAAAATTGGACCACGAGGCACCACAGACCTCAAAACTGAAAGGTGTTCCAAGCATTATGTTTTTCTATGCGTAAGAATGCACAAGGTATCACGGGGCACCAAAACCAAAAAGTCTTATTTTCGCACGAAAATTACACAATGGGCCGAAAATGCACCACGGGCACCAAAATTGGACCACGGGGCACCTTGGACCTCAAAACTCAAAAGTGCTCCGAGCATTATGGATTTTTATGCATAAGAATGAACCAGGGATCACGGTGCACCAAAGCCCAACAGGCTTATTTTTACACGAAAATTGCACAATGGGCCGAAAATGCATCACGGGCACCAAAATTGGACCACAGGGCACCTCGGACCTCAAAACTGAAAAGTGCTCCAAGCATTATCATTTTTTATGTATAAGAATGCACCAGGGATCACGGGGCACCAAAACACAAAAGTCATATTTTCACACAAATATTGGACAAATGTCCGAAAATGCAACACCAGCACAAAAGTTGGACCACGGGGCTCCACGAACCTCAAAACTGTAAAGTGATTCGAGCATTATGTTTTTTTATGCATAAGAATGCACCAAGGATCACGGGGTACCAAAACCCAAAAGTCTTATTTTCGCACGAAAATTGCACAAAGGGTTGAAAATGCACGATGGGCACCAAAATTGGACCACGGGGTACCTCGGACCTCAATACTTAAAAGTGGTCCGAGCATTATGGCTTTTTATGCATAAGAATGCACCAGGGATAACGGGGCACCAAATCCAAAAAGTCTTATTTTCGCACGAAAATTGCACAATGGGCCGAAAATGCACCACCGGCACATTATTGGACCACAAGGCACCTCGGACCTCAAAACTGAAAAATGCTCCGAGCATTATTGTTTTTTTATTCATAAGAATGCACCAGGGATCATGGGGCACCAAAACGCAAAAGTCTTATTTTCGCACGAAAATTACCCAATGGGTCGAAAATGCACCACGGGCACCAAAATTGGACCACAAGGCACCTCGTACCTCAAAACATAAAAGTGCTTCGAGCATTATGGATTTTTATGCATAAGAATGAACCAGGGATCACGGTGCACCAAAGCCCAAAAGGCTTATTTTTACATGAAAATTGCACAATGGGCCGAAAATGCATCACGGGCGCCAACATTGGACCACGGGGCACCTCGAACCTCAAAACTGAAAAGTGCTCCGAGCATTATCGTTTTTTATGTATAAGAATTCACCAAGGATCACGGGGCACCAAAACACAAACGTCATATTTTCGCACGAAAATTGCACAACAGGCCGAAAATGCACCACGGGCACCACAATTGGACCACGGGGCACGTTGGACTTCAAAACTGAAAAGTGCTCCAAGCATTATGGTTTTTTATGCATAAGAATGCACCAGGGATCACGGGGCACCAAAACCCAAAAGTCTTATTTTCGCACGAAAATTGCACCATAGGCTGAAAATGCATCATAGGAACCAAAATTGGACCACGGGGCACCTCGGGCCTCAAAATTGAAAAGTGCTCCGAGCGGTATCGTTTTTATGCATAAGAATGCCCTAGGGATCACGGGGCACCAAAACCAAAAAGACTTATTTTCGTAAGAAAATTGCACAACGGGCTGAAAATGCACCACTGGCACCAAAATTGGACCACGGGGTACGTCGGATCTCAAAACTGAAAAGTGCTCCAAGCATTATGGTTTTTTATGCATAAGAACGCACCAGGGATCACGGGGCACCCAAACCCAAAAGTCTTATTTTCACACGAGAATTGTACCATGGGCTGAAAATGCATCACAGGAACCAAAATTGGACCACGGGGAACCTCGGACGTCAAAAATTAAAATTGCTCCGAGCATTATTGTTTTTCAGGCATAAGAATGAACCAGGGATTACGGTGCACCAAAACCCAAAAGTCTTATTTTCGCATGAAAATTGCACAATGGGCCGAAAATGCAGCACCGACACCAAAATTAGACCACGGGGCACCTCGGACCTCAAAACTGAAAAGTGTTATGAGTAATATGGTTTTTTATGCATAAAAATGCACCAGGGATCACGGGGCACCAAATCCCAAAAGTCTTATTTTCGCACGAAAATTGCACAATGGGCCGAAAATCCACCACTGGCACCAAAATTGGACCACGGGGCACCTCGGACCTCAAAACTGATAAGTGCTCCAAGCATTATGGTTTTTTATGCATAAGAAAGTCCCAAGGATCACGTGGTACCAAAACCTAAAAGTTTCATTTTCGCATGAAAATTGCACAATGGGCCGAAAATGCCCCACAAGCACCAAAATTGGACCAGGGGGCACTTCGGACCTCAAAACTGAAAAGTGCTCCGAGCATTATCATTTTTTATGCATAAGAATGCACAAACGATCATGAGGCCCCAAATCCCAAAAGCCTTATTTTCGCACGAAAATTGCACAATGGGCCAAAAATGCATCATGGGCACCAAAATTGGACCACGGGGCACCTCGAACTTCAAAACTTAAAAGTGCTCCGAGAATTATGGTTTTTTATCCATAAGAATGCACCAGGGATTATGGGGCACCAAAACCCAAAAGTCTTATTTTCGCACGAAAATTGCACAATGGGCCGAAAATGCACCACCGGCACAAAAATTGGACCACGGGGCACCTCAGACCTCAAAACTAAAAAGTTCTCCGAGTATAATGGATTTTTATGCATAAGAATGCACCAGGGATCAGGGGGCACCAAAACCCAAAAGTCTTATTTTCGCATGAACATTGCACAAATGGTAAAAAATGCACCACCGGCACCAAAATTGGACCACGCGGTAGCACGGACCTCAAAACTGAAAAGTGTTACTAGCATTATGGTTTATTCTGTATAAGAATGCATCAGGGATCATGGGGCACCAAAACCCAAATGTCTTATTTTCGCACGAAAATTGCACAAATGGCCGAAAATGCACTCCCGACACCAAAATTAGACCATGGGGCACCACGGACCTGAAAACTGAAAAGTTTTCCAATAATTATGCTTTTTTTTTTGCAAAAGAATGCACCACCGGCACCAAAATTGGACCACGAGGTAGCACGGACCTCAAGACAGAAAAGTGTTCTAAGCAATATGGTTTTTTATGCATAAAAATGCACCAGGGATCACGGGCCACCAAAACCCAAAAGTTTCATTTTCGCATGAAAATTGCACAATGGGCCGAAAATGCCCCACAGGCACCAAAATTGGACCAGGGGGCACTCGGACCTCAAAACCGAAAAGTGCTCCGAGCATTATCATTTTTTATGCATAAGAATGCACAAACGATCATAGGGCCCCAAATCCCAAAAGCCTTATTTTCGCACGAAAATTGCACAATGGGCCAAAAATGCATTATGGGCACCAGAATTGGACCACGGGACACCTCAAACTTCAAAACTTAAAAGTGCTCCAAGAATTATGGTTTTTTATGCATAAGAATGAACCAGGGATCATAGGGCACCAAAACCTAAAAGTCTTATTTTCGCACGAAAATTGCACAATGGGCCGAAAATGCACCACCGGCACAAAAATTGGACCACGGGGCACCTCAGACCTCAAAACTAAAAAGTTCTCCGAGTATAATGGATTTTTATGCATAAGAATGCACCAGGGATCAGGGGGCACCAAAACCCAAAAGTCTTATTTTCGCACGAAAATTGCTCAATCTGCCGAATATGCACCACGGGAACCAAAACTGGATCACGAGCCATCGTGGACCTCAAAACTGAAAAGTGTTACTAGCATTATGGTTTATTCTGTATAAGAATGCACCAGGGATCATGGGGCACCAAAACCCAAAAGTCTTATTTTCGCACGAAAATTGCACAAATGGCCGAAAATGCACTCCCGACACCAAAATTAGACCATGGGGCACCACGGACCTGAAAACTGAAAAGTTTTCCAATAATTATACTTTTTTTTTTGCAAAAGAATGCACCACCGGCACCAAAATTGGACCACGAGGTAGCACGGACCTCAAGACAGAAAAGTGTTCCGAGCATTGTGGTTTTTTATGCATAAGAATGCACCAAGGATCACGAGGCACCAAAACCCAAATCTCTAATTTTCGCACGAAAATTGCACAAACGGCCGAAAATGCACCACGGGCACCAAAATTGGACCACGGGGCACCACGAACCTCAAAACTGAAAAGTACTATGAGTATTATGGTTTTTTATGCAAAAGAATGCACCAGGGATCACAGGGCACCAAAACCCGAAAGTCTTATTTTTGCACGAAAATTTCACAAATGGTTGAAAATGCACCACCGGCACCAAAATTGGACCACAGGGCACCATGGACCTCAAAACTGAAAAGTACTCCAAGCATTATGGTTTTTTATGCACAAGAATGCACCAGGGATCAGGGGGCAGCAAAACCCAAAAGCCTTATTTTCGTACGAAAATTGGAAAATAGGCCGAAAATGCAACACGGGCACCAACACTGGACCACGGGGCACTGTGGACCTGAAAACTGAAAGTGCTCCAAGCATTATGGTTTTTTATGCATAAGACTGCACCTGGGATATTGGGGCACCAAAACCCAAAAGTCCTATTTTCGAATGAAAATTCCACAATGGGCCAACATTGCATGACGGGCACCAAAATTGGACCATGGGGCACCACGGACCTCAAAACTAAAAAGTGTTCCAAGCATTATTGTTTTTTATGCATAAGAATGCACCAGGGATCATGGGGCACCAAAACCCAAAAGTCTTATTTTCGCACGAAAATTGCAGAAAGGGCCGAAAATGCACCACGGGCACCAAAATTGGACCACGGGGCACCTCGGACCTCAAAACTGAAAAGCTCTATGAGCATTATGGTTTTTAATGCATAAGAATGCACCAGGGTTCATAGGGCACAAAAACCCAAAAGTCTTATTTTCGCACGAAAATTTCAGCAATGGCCGAAAATGCACCACGGGCACCAAAATTGGACCACGGGGCACGTCGGACCTCAAAACTGAAAAGTGCTCGAAGCATTATGGCTTTTTATGCTTAAGAATGCACCAGGGATCCTGGGGAATCAAAATCCAAAAGTCTTATTTTCGTACGAAGATTGCACAATGCGCCGAAATTATACCACGAGCACCAAAATTGGACCACGGGGCACCTAGGACCCCAAAACTGAAAAGTGCTTTGAGCATTATGGTTTTTTATGCTTAAGAATGCACCAGGGATCGCGGGGCACCAAAATCCAAAAGTCTTATTTTCGCACGAAAATTGCACAAATGGCTGAAAATGCACCACTTGCACCAAAATTGGACCACGGGGCACCACGGACCTCAAAACTGAAAAGTGCTCCGCCCAAGATGGTTTTTTATGCATAAGAATGCACCAGGGATCACGGGGCACCAAAACCCCAAAGTCTTATTTTCGCACGAAAATTGCACAAATTGTCGAAAATGCACCACCGGCACCGAAATTGGACCACGGGACACCTCGGACCTCAAAACTGAAAAGTTCTCTGAGCATTATGGTTTTTTATGCATAAGAATGCACCAAGGATCACAGGGTACCAAAATCCAAAAGTCTTATTTTCGCACGAAAATTGCACGATGGGCCAAAAAATGCACCACGGGCACCATAATTGGACCGCGGGGCACGTCGGACCTCAAAACTGAAAAGTGCTGCGAGCATGATGGTTTTTTATGCTTAAGAATGCACCAGGGATCACGGGGCACCACAACCAAAAAGTCATATTTTCGCACGAAAATTGCACAGCGGGCCGAAAATGCACGACGGGAACCAAAATTCGACCATGGGACACCCCGGACCTCAATACCTAAAAGTGCTCTGAGAATTATGATTTTTTATGCATAAGAATGCACCAGGGATCTCGAGGCACCAAAACCCAAAAGTCTTATTTTCGCACGAAAATTGCAAAAATGGCCGAAAATGCTCCACCGGCACCAAAATTGGACCACGGGGCACCTCGGACCTCAAAACTGAAAAGTTCTCTGAGCATTATGGTTTTTTATGCGTAAGAATGCACCAGGGATCACATGGCACCAAAACCCAAAAGTCTTATCTTCACACGAAAATTGCACAATGGGCCGAAATTGCACCACGGGCACCAAATTTTGACCAAGGGGCACCTCGGACCTAAATACCTAAAAGTTCTCCGAGCATTATTATTTTTTATGCGTAAGAATGCACCAGGGATTACAGGGCACGAAAACCCAAAAGTCTTATTTTCGCACGAAAATTGCATAATGGGCCGAAAATGTACCACGGGCACCAAAATTGGAGCGCGGGACACGTCGGACCTCAAAACTGATAAGCGCTCTCAGCATTATGGTTTTTTATGCATAACCATGCACCAGGGATCACAGGGCACAAAAACCCAAAAGTTTTATGTTGGCACGAAAATTGCACAATGGGCTGAAATTGCACCACGGGCACCAAAAATTGACCAAGGGGCACCTCGGACCTCAATACGTAAAAGCGATCCGAGCATTATGGTATTTTATGCAAAAGAATGCACCAGGGATTACGGGGCACCAAAACCTAAAAGTCTGATTTTCGCATGAAAATTGCACAAATGGTAGAAAATGCACCACTGACACCAAAATTGGACAACGGGGCACCGCAGACCTCAAAACTGAAAAGAGTTCTGAGCATTATTGTTTTTTATGCATAAGATTGTGCCAGGGATCACGGGGCACCAAAACCCAAAAGTCTTATTTTCGCACGAAAGTTGCCCAATGGGCCGAAAATGCACCACGGAAACCAAAATTGGACCACGGGGCACGTCGGACCTCAAAACTGAAAAGTGCTCGAAGCATTATGGCTTTTTACGCTTAAGAATGCACCAGGGATCATGGGAAATCAAAATCCAAAAGTCTTATTTTCGTACGAAGATTGCACAATGGGCCAAAATTATACCACGAGCACCAAAATTGGACCACGGGGCACCTAGGACCCCAAAACTGAAAAGTGCTCTGAGCATTATGGTTTTTTATGCTTAAGAATGCACCAGGGATCGCGGGGCACCACAACCAAAAAGTCATATTTTCACACGAAAATTGCACAACGGGCCGAAAATGCACGACGGGAACCAAAATTCGACCATGGGACACCCCGGACCTCAATACCTAAAAGTGCTCTGAGCATTATTGTTTTTTATGCATAAGAATGCACCAGGGATCTCGGGGCACCAAAACCCAAAAGTCTTATTTTCGCACGAAAATTGCAAAAATGGCCGAAAATGGTCCACCGGCACCAAAATTGGACCACGGGGCACCTCGGACCTCAAAACTCAAAAGTTCTCTGAGCATTATGGTTTTTTATGTATAAGAATGCACCAGGGATCACATGGCACCAAAACCCAAAAGTCTTATCTTCACACGAAAATTGCACAATGGGCCGAAATTGCACCACGGGCACCAAATTTTGACCAAGGGGCACCTCGGACCTCAATACCTAAAAGTTCTCCGAGCAATATTATTTTTTATGCGTAAGAATGCACCAGGGATCACAGGGCACGAAAACCCAAAAGTCTAATTTTCGCACGAAAATTGCATAATGGGCCGAAAATGTACCACGGGCACCAAAATTGGAGCGCGGGACACGTCGGACCTCAAAACTGAAAAACGCTCTCAGCATTATGGTTTTTTATGCATAACCATGCACCAGGGATCACAGGGCACAAAAACCCAAAAGTTTTATTTTCGCACGAAAATTACACAATGGGCTGAAATTGGACCACGGGCACCAAAATTTGACCAAGGGGCACCTCGGACCTCAATACCTAAAAGCGATCCGACCATTATCGTATTTTATGCAAAAGAATGCACTAGGGATTACGGGGCACCAAAACCTAAAAGTCTTATTTTCGCATGAAAATTGCACATATGGTAGAAAATGCACCACCGGCACCAAAATTGGACAACGGGGCACCGCGGACCTCAAAACTGAAAAGAGTTCCGAGCATTATTGTTTTTTATGCATAAGATTGTGCCAGGGATCACGGGGCACCAAAACCCAAAAGTCTTATTTTCGCACGAAAGTTGCACAATGGGCCGAAAATGCACCACGGGCACCAAAATTGGACCACGGGGCACGTCGGACCTCAAAACTGAAAAGTGCTCGAAGCATTATGGTTTTTTATGCTTAAGAATGCACCAGGGATCATGGGGAATCAAAATCCAAAAGTCTTATTTTCGTACGAAAATTGCACAATGGGCCGAAAATGCACCACGGGCACCAAAATTGGACCACGGGGCACGTCGGACCTCAAAACTGAAAAGTGCTCGAAGCATTATGGCGTTTTATGCTTAAGAATGCACCAGGGATCATGGGGAATCAAAATTCAAAAGTCTTATTTTCGTACGAAGATTGCACAATGGGCCGAAATTATACCACGAGCACCAAAATTGGACCACGGGGCACCTAGGACCCCAAAACTGAAAAGTGCTCTGAGCATTATGGTTTTTTATGCTTAAGAATGCACCAGGGATCGCGGGGCACCAAAACCCAAAAGTCTTATTTTCGCACGAAAATTGCACAAATGGCTGAAAATGCACCACTTGCACCAAAATTGGACCACGGGGCACCACGGACCTCAAAACTGAAAAGTGCTCCGACCAAGATGGTTTTTTATGCATAAGAATGCACCAGGGATCACGGGCCACCAAAACCCCAAAGTCTTATTTTCGCACGAAAATTGCACAAATTGTCGAAAATGCACCACCGGCACCGAAATTGGACCACGGGACACCTCGGACCTCAAAACTGAAAAGTTCTCTGAGCATTATGGTTTTTTATGCATAAGAATGCACCAAGGATCACAGGGTACCAAAATCCAAAAGTCTTATTTTCGCACGAAAATTGCACGATGGGCCAAAAAATGCACCACGGGCACCATAATTGGACCGCGGGGCACGTCGGACCTCAAAACTGAAAAGTGCTGCGAGCATGATGGTTTTTTATGCTTAAGAATGCACCAGGGAGCACGGGGCACCACAACCAAAAAGTCATATTTTCGCACGAAAATTGCACAGCGGGCCGAAAATGCACGACGGGAACCAAAATTCGACCATGGGACACCCCGGACCTCAATACCTAAAAGTGCTCTGAGAATTATGGTTTTTTATGCATAAGAATGCACCAGGGATCTCGGGGCACCAAAACCCAAAAGTCTTATTTTCGCACGAAAATTGCAAAAATGGCCGAAAATGCTCCACCGGCACCAAAATTGGACCACGGGGGACCTCGGACCTCAAAACTGAAAAGTTCTCTGAGCATTATGGTTTTTTATGGGTAAGAATGGACCAGGGATCACATGGCACCAAAACCCAAAACTCTTATCTTCACACGAAAATTGCACAATGGGCCGAAATTGCACCACGGGCACCAAATTTTGACCAAGGGGCACCTTGGACCTCAATACCTAAAAGTTCTCCGAGCATTATTATTTTTTATGCGTAAGAATGCACCAGGGATCACAGGGCACGAAAACCCGAAAGTCTTATTTTCGCACGAAAATTGCATAATGGGCCGAAAATGTACCACGGGCACCAAAATTGGAGCGCGGGACACGTCGGACCTCAAAACTGATAAGCGCTCTCAGCGTTATGGTTTTTTATGCATAACCATGCACCAGGGATCACAGGGCACAAAAAACCAAAAGTTTTATTTTGGCACGAAAATTGCACAATGGGCAGAAATTGCACCACGGGCACCAAAATTTGACCAAGGGGCACCTCGGACCTCAATACCTAAAAGCGATCCGAGCATTATAGTATTTTATGCAGAAGAATGCACCAGGGATTACGGGGCACCAAAACCTAAAAGTCTGATTTTCGCATGAAAATTGCACAAATGGTAGAAAATGCACCACTGACACCAAAATTGGACAACGGGGCACCGCGGACCTCAAAACTGAAAAGAGTTCCGAGCATTATTGTTTTTTATGCATAAGATTGTGCCAGGGATCACGGGGCACCAAAACCCAAAAGTCTTATTTTCGCACGAAAGTTGCCCAATGCGCCGAAAATGCACCACGGGCACCAAAATTGGACCACGGGGCACGTCGGACCTCAAAACTGAAAAGTGCTCGAAGCATTATGGCTTTTTATGCTTAAGAATGCACCAGGGATCACGGGGCACCAAAATCCAAAAGTCTTATTTTCGTACGAAGATTGCACAAATTGTCGAAAATGCACCACCGGCACCGAAATTGGACCACGGGGCACCTCGGACCTCAAAACTGAAAAGTTCTCTGAGCATTATGGTTTTTTATGCATAAGAATGCACCAAGGATCACAGGGTACCAAAATCCAAAAGTCTTATTTTCGCACAAAAATTTCACGATGGGCCGAAAATGCACCACGGGCACCATAATTGGACCGCGGGGCACGTCGGACCTCAAAACTGAAAAGTGCTGCGAGCATGATGGTTTTTTATGCTTAAGAATGCACCAGGGATCACGGGGCACCACAACCAAAAAGTCATATTTTCACACGAAAATTGCACAACGGGCCGAAAATGCACGACGGGAACCAAAATTCGACCATGGGACACCCCAGACCTCAATACCTAAAAGTGCTCTGAGCATTATGGTTTTTTATGCATAAGAATGCACCAGGGATCTCGGGGCACCAAAACCCAAAATTCTTATTTTCGCACGAAAATTGCAAAAATGGCCGAAAATGGTCCACCGGCACCAAAATTGGACCACGGGGCACCTCGGACCTCAAAACTGAAAAGTTCTCTGAGCATTATGGTTTTTTATGGATAAGAATGCAACAGGGATCACATGGCACCAAAACCCAAAAGTCTTATCTTCACACGAAAATTGCACAATGGGCCGAAATTGCACCACGGGCACCAAATTTTGACCAAGGGGCACCTCGGACCTCAATACCTAAAAGTTCTCCGAGCATTATTATTTTTTATGCGTAAGAATGCACCAGGGATCACAGGGCACAAAAACCCAAAAGTCTAATTTTCGCACGAAAATTGCATAATGGGCCGAAAATGTACCACGGGCACCAAAATTGGAGCGCGGGACACGTCGGACCTCAAAACTGATAAACGCTCTCAGCATTATGGTTTTTTATGCATAACCATGCACCAGGGATCACAGGGCACAAAAACCCAAAAGTTTTATTTCCCACGAAAATTGCACAATGGGCTGAAATTGCACCACGGGCACCAAAATTTGACCAAGGGGCACCTCGGACCTCAATACCTAAAAGCGATCCGAGGATTATCGTATTTTATGCAAAAGAATGCACCAGGGATTACGGGGCACCAAAACCTAAAAGTCTTATTTTCGCATGAAAATTGCACAAATGGTAGAAAATGCACCACCGACACCAAAATTGGACAACGGGGCACCGCGGACCTCAAAACTGAAAAGAGTTTCGAGCATTATTGTTTTTTATGCATAAGATTGTGCCAGGGATCACGGGGTACCAAAACCCAAAAGTCTTATTTTCGCACGAAAGTTGCACAATGGGCCGAAAATGCACCACTGGCACCAAAATTGGACCACGGGGCACGTCGGACCTCAAAACTGAAAAGTGCTCGAAGCATTATGGCTTTTTATGCTTAAGAATGCACCAGGGATCATGGGGAATCAAAATCCAAAAGTCTTATTTTCGTACGAAGATTGCACAATGGGCCGAAAATGCACCACGGGCACCAAAATTGGACCACGGGGCACGTCGGACCTCAAAACTGAAAAGTGCTCGAAGCATTATTGCGTTTTATGCTTAAGAATGCACCAGGGATCATGGGGAATCAAAATTCAAAAGTCTTATTTTCGTATGAAGATTGCACAATGGGCCGAAATTATACCACGAGCACCAAAATTGGACCACGGGGCACCTAGGACCCCAAAACTGAAAAGTGCTATGAGCATTATGGTTTTTTATGCTTAAGAAAGCACCAGGGATCGCGGGGCACTAAAACCCAAAAGTCTTATTTTCGCACGAAAATTGCACAAATGGCTGAAAATGCACCACTTGCACCAAAATTGGACCACGGGGCACCACGGACCTCAAAACTGAAAAGTGCTCCGACCAAGATGGTTTTTTATGCATAAGAATGCACCAGGGATCACGGGGCACCAAAACCCCAAAGTCTTATTTTCGCATGAAAATTGCACAAATTGTCGAAAATGCACCACCGACACCGAAATTGGACCACGGGGCACCTCGGACCTCAAAACTGAAAAGTTCTCTGAGCATTATGGTTTTTTATGCATAAGAATGCACCAAAGATCACAGGGTACCAAAATCCAAAAGTCTTATTTTTGCACGAAAATTGCACGATGGCCCAAAAATGCACCACGGGCACCATAATTGGACCGCGGGGCACGTCGGACCTCAAAACTGAAAAGTGCTGCGAGCATGATGGTTTTTTATGCTTAAGAATGCACCAGGGAGCACGGGGCACCACAACCAAAAAGTCATATTTTCGCACGAAAATTGCACAACGGGCCGAAAATGCACGACGGGAACCAAAATTCGACCATGGGACACCCCGGACCTCAATACCTAAAAATGCTCTGAGCATTATGGTTTTTTATGCATAAGAATGCACCAGGGATCTCGGGGCACCAAAACCCAAAAGTCTTATTTTCGTACGAAAATTGCAAAAATGGCCGAAAATGCTCCACCGGCACCAAAATTGGACCACGGGGCACCTCGGACCTCAAAACTGAAAAGTTCTCTGAGCATTATGGTTTTTTATGGATAAGAATGCAACAGGGATCACATGGCACCAAAACCCAAAAGTCTTATCTTCACACGAAAATTGCACAATGGGCCGAAATTGCACCACGGGCACCAAATTTTGACCAAGGGGCACCTCGGACCTCAATACCTAAAAGTTCTCCGAGCATTATTATTTTTTATGCGTAAGAATGCACCAGGGATCACAGGGCACAAAAACCCAAAAGTCTAATTTTCGCACGAAAATTGCATAATGGGCCGAAAATGTACCACGGGCACCAAAATTGGAGCGCGGGACACGTCGGACCTCAAAACTGATAAACGCTCTCAGCATTATGGTTTTTTATGCATAACCATGCACCAGGGATCACAGGGCACAAAAACCCAAAAGTTTTATTTCCCACGAAAATTGCACAATGGGCTGAAATTGCACCACGGGCACCAAAATTTGACCAAGGGGCACCTCGGACCTCAATACCTAAAAGCGATCCGAGGATTATCGTATTTTATGCAAAAGAATGCACCAGGGATTACGGGGCACCAAAACCTAAAAGTCTTATTTTCGCATGAAAATTGCACAAATGGTAGAAAATGCACCACCGACACCAAAATTGGACAACGGGGCACCGCGGACCTCAAAACTGAAAAGAGTTTCGAGCATTATTGTTTTTTATGCATAAGATTGTGCCAGGGATCACGGGGTACCAAAACCCAAAAGTCTTATTTTCGCACGAAAGTTGCACAATGGGCCGAAAATGCACCACTGGCACCAAAATTGGACCACGGGGCACGTCGGACCTCAAAACTGAAAAGTGCTCGAAGCATTATGGCTTTTTATGCTTAAGAATGCACCAGGGATCATGGGGAATCAAAATCCAAAAGTCTTATTTTCGTACGAAGATTGCACAATGGGCCGAAAATGCACCACGGGCACCAAAATTGGACCACGGGGCACGTCGGACCTCAAAACTGAAAAGTGCTCGAAGCATTATTGCGTTTTATGCTTAAGAATGCACCAGGGATCATGGGGAATCAAAATTCAAAAGTCTTATTTTCGTATGAAGATTGCACAATGGGCCGAAATTATACCACGAGCACCAAAATTGGACCACGGGGCACCTAGGACCCCAAAACTGAAAAGTGCTATGAGCATTATGGTTTTTTATGCTTAAGAATGCACCAGGGATCGCGGGGCACTAAAACCCAAAAGTCTTATTTTCGCACGAAAATTGCACAAATGGCTGAAAATGCACCACTTGCACCAAAATTGGACCACGGGGCACCACGGACCTCAAAACTGAAAAGTGCTCCGACCAAGATGGTTTTTTATGCATAAGAATGCACCAGGGATCACGGGGCACCAAAACCCCAAAGTCTTATTTTCGCATGAAAATTGCACAAATTGTCGAAAATGCACCACCGACACCGAAATTGGACCACGGGGCACCTCGGACCTCAAAACTGAAAAGTTCTCTGAGCATTATGGTTTTTTATGCATAAGAATGCACCAAAGATCACAGGGTACCAAAATCCAAAAGTCTTATTTTTGCACGAAAATTGCACGATGGCCCAAAAATGCACCACGGGCACCATAATTGGACCGCGGGGCACGTCGGACCTCAAAACTGAAAAGTGCTGCGAGCATGATGGTTTTTTATGCTTAAGAATGCACCAGGGAGCACGGGGCACCACAACCAAAAAGTCATATTTTCGCACGAAAATTGCACAACGGGCCGAAAATGCACGACGGGAACCAAAATTCGACCATGGGACACCCCGGACCTCAATACCTAAAAATGCTCTGAGCATTATGGTTTTTTATGCATAAGAATGCACCAGGGATCTCGGGGCACCAAAACCCAAAAGTCTTATTTTCGTACGAAAATTGCAAAAATGGCCGAAAATGCTCCACCGGCACCAAAATTGGACCACGGGGCACCTCGGACCTCAAAACTGAAAAGTTCTCTGAGCATTATGGTTTTTTATGGATAAGAATGCAACAGGGATCACATGGCACCAAAACCCAAAAGTCTTATCTTCACACGAAAATTGCACAATGGGCCGAAATTGCACCACGGGCACCAAATTTTGACCAAGGGGCACCTCGGACCTCAATACCTAAAAGTTCTCCGAGCATTATTATTTTTTATGCGTAAGAATGCACCAGGGATCACAGGGCACAAAAACCCAAAAGTCTAATTTTCGCACGAAAATTGCATAATGGGCCGAAAATGTACCACGGGCACCAAAATTGGAGCGCGGGACACGTCGGACCTCAAAACTGATAAACGCTCTCAGCATTATGGTTTTTTATGCATAACCATGCACCAGGGATCACAGGGCACAGAAACCCAAAAGTTTTATTTCCCACGAAAATTGCACAATGGGCTGAAATTGCACCACGGGCACCAAAATTTGACCAAGGGGCACCTCGGACCTCAATACCTAAAAGCGATCCGAGGATTATCGTATTTTATGCAAAAGAATGCACCAGGGATTACGGGGCACCAAAACCTAAAAGTCTTATTTTCACATGAAAATTGCACAAATGGTAGAAAATGCACCACCGACACGAAAATTGGACAACGGGGCACCGCGGACCTCAAAACTGAAAAGAGTTCCGAGCATTATTATTTTTTATGCATAAGATTGTGCCAGGGATCACGGGGCACCAAAATCCAAAAGTCTTATTTTCGCACGAAAGTTGCACAATGGGCCGAAAATGCACCACGGGCACCAAAATTTGACCACGGGGCACGTCGGACCTCAAAACTGAAAAGTGCTCAAAGCATTATGGCTTTTTATGCTTAAGAATGCACCAGGAATCATGGGGAATCAAAATGCAAAAGTCTTATTTTCGTACGAAGATTGCACAATGGGCCGAAATTATACCACGAGCACCAAAATTGGACTACGGGGCACCTATGACCCCAAAACTGAAAAGTACTATGAGCATTATGGTTTTTTATGCTTAAGAATGCACCAGGGATCGCGGGGCACCAAAATCCAAAAGTCTTATTTTCGCACGAAAATTGTAGAAATGGCTGAAAATGCACCACTTGCACCAAAATTGGACCACGGGGCACCACGGACCTCAAAACTGAAAAGTGCTCCGACGAAGATGGTTTTTTATGCATAAGAATGCTCCAGGGATGACGGGGCACCAAAACCCCAAAGTCTTATTTTCGCACGAAAATTGCACAAATTGTCGAAAATGCACCACCGGCACCGAAATTGGACCACGGGGCACCTCGGACCTCAAAACTGAAAAGTTCTCTGAGCATTATGGTTTTTTATGCATAAGAATGCACCAAGGATCACAGGGTACCAAAATCCAAAAGTCTTATTTTCGCACGAAAATTGCACGATGGGCCAAAAATGCACCACGGGCACCATAATTGGACCCCGGGGCACGTCGGACCTCAAAACTGAAAAGTGCTGCGAGCATGATGGTTTTTTATTCTTAGGAATGAACCAGGGATCACGGGGCACCACAACCAAAAAGTCATATTTTCGCACGAAAATTGCACAGCGGGCCGAAAATGCACGACGGGAACCAAAATTCGACCATGGGACACCCCGGACCTCAATACCTAAAAGTGCTCTGAGCATTATGGTTTTTTATGCATAAGAATGCACCAGGGATCTCGGGGCACCAAAACCCAAAAGTCTTATTTTCGCATGAAAATTGCAAAAATGGCCGAAAATGCTCCACCGGCACCAAAATTGGACCATGGGGCACCTCGGACCTCAAAACTGAAAAGTTCTCTGAGCATTATGGTTTTTTATGGATAAGAATGCACCAGGGATCACATGGCACTAAAACCCAAAAGTCTTATCTTCACACAAAAATTGCAAAATGGGCCGAAATTGCACCACGGGCACCAAATTTTGACCAAGGGGCACCTCGGACCTCAATACCTAAAAGTTCTCCGAGCATTATTATTTTTTATGCGTAAGAATGCACCAGGGATCACAGGGCACGAAAACCCAAAAGTCTTATTTTCGCACGAAAATTGCATAATGGGCCGAAAATGTACCACGGGCACCAAAATTGGACCACGGGGCACCTCGGACCTCAAAACTGTAAAGTTCTCTGAGCATTATGGTTTTTTATGCATAAGAATGCACCAGGGATCACATGGCACCAAAACCCAAAAGTCTTATCTTCACACGAAAATTGCACAATGGGCCGAAATTGCACCACGGGCACCAAATTTTGACCAAGGGGCACCTCGGACCTCAATACCTAAAAGTTTTCCGAGCATTATTATTTTTTATACGTAAGAATGCACCAGGGATCACAGGGCACGAAAACCCAAAAGTCTTATTTTTGCTCGAAAATTGCATAATGGGCCGAAAATGTACCACGGGCACCAAAATTGAGGCGCGGGACACGTCGGACCTCAAAACTGATAAGCGCTCTCAGCATTATGGTTTTTTATGCATAACCATGCACCAGGGATCACAGGGCAAAAAAAACCCAAAAGTTTTATTTTCGCACGAAAATTGCACAATGGGCTGAAATTGCACCACGGGCACCAAAATTTGACCAAGGGGCACCTCGGACCTCAATACCTAAAAGCGATCCGAGCATTATGGTATTTTATGTAAAAGAATGTACCAGGGATTATGGGGCACCAAAACCTAAAAGTCTTATTTTCGCATGAAAATTGCACAAATGGTAGAAAATGCACCACCGACACCAAAATTGGACAACGGGGCACCGCGGACCTCAAAACTGAAAAGAGTTCCGAGCATTATTGTTTTTTATGCATAAGATTGTGCCAGGGATCACGGGGCACCAAAACCCAAAAGTCTTATTTTCGCACAAAAGTTGCACAATGGGCCGAAAATGCACCACGGGCACCAAAATTGGACCACGGGGCACGTCGGACCTCAAAACTGAAAAGTGCTCGAAGCATAATGGCTTTTTATGCTTAAGAATGCACCAGGGATCATGGGGAATCAAAATCCAAAAGTCTTATTTTCGTACGAAGATTGCACAATGGGCCGAAATTATACCACGAGCACCAAAATTGGACCACGGGGCACCTAGGACCCCAAAACTGAAAAGTGCTCTGAGCATTATGGTTTTTTATGCTTAAGAATGCACCAGGGATCGCGGGGCACCAAAACCCAAAAGTCTTATTTTCGCACGAAAATTGCACAAATGGCTGAAAATGCACCACTTGCACCAAAATTGGACCACGGGGCACCACGGACCTCAAAACCGAAAAGTGCTCCGACCAAGATGGTTTTTTATGCATAAGAATGCACCAGGGATCACGGGGCACCAAAACCCCAAAGTCTTATTTTCGCACGAAAATTGCACAAATTGTCGAAAATGCACCACCGGCACCGAAATTGGACCACGGGGCACCTCGGACCTCAAAACTGAAAAGTTCTCTGAGCATTATGGTTTTTTATGCATAAGAATGCACCAAGGATCACAGGGTACCAAAATCCAAAAGTCTTATTTTCGCACGAAAATTGCACGATGGGCCAAAAATGCACCACGGGCACCATAATTGGACCGCGGGGCACGTCGGACCTCAAAACTGAAAAGTGCTGCGAGCATGATGGTTTTTTATTCTTAGGAATGCACCAGGGATCACGGGGCACCACAACCAAAAAGTCATATTTTCGCACGAAAATTGCACAGCGGGCCGAAAATGCACGACGGGAACCAAAATTCGACCATGGGACACCCCGGACCTCAATACCTAAAAGTGCTCTGAGCATTATGGTTTTTTATGCATAAGAATGCACCAGGGATCTCGGGGCACCAAAACCCAAAAGTCTTATTTTCGCATGAAAATTGCAAAAATGGCCGAAAATGCTCCACCGGCATCAAAATTGGACCATGGGGCACCTCGGACCTCAAAACTGAAAAGTTCTCTGAGCATTATGGTTTTTTATGCATAAGAATGCACCAGGGATCACATGGCACCAAAACCCAAAAGTCTTATCTTCACACGAAAATTGCACAATGGGCCGAAATTGCACCACGGGCACCAAATTTTGACCAAGGGGCACCTCGGACCTCAATACCTAAAAGTTCTCCGAGCATTATTATTTTTTATGCGTAAGAATGCACCAGGGATCACAGGGCACGAAAACCCAAAAGTCTTATTTTCGCACGAAAATTGCATATTGGCCCGAAAATGTACCACGGGCACCAAAATTGAGGCGCGGGACACATCGGACCTCAAAACTGATAAGCGCTCTCAGCATTATGGTTTTTTATGCATAACCATCCACCAGGGATCACAGGGCAAAAAAAACCCAAAAGTTTTATTTTCGCACGAAAATTGCACAATGGGCTGAAATTGCACCACGGGCACCAAAATTTGACCAAGGGGCACCTCGGACCTCAATACCTAAAAGCGATCCGAGCATTATGGTATTTTATGCAAAAGGGATTACGGGGCACCAAAACCTAAAAGTCTTATTTTCGCATGAAAATTGCACAAATGGTATAAAATGCACCACTGACACCAAAATTGGACAACGGGGCACCACGGACCTCAAAACTGAACAGAGTTCCGAGCATTATTGTTTTTTATGCATAAGATTGTGCCAGGGATCACGGGGCACCAAAACCCAAAAGTCTTATTTTCGCGCGAAAGTTGCACAATGGGCCGAAAATGCACCACGGGCACCAAAATTGGACCACAGGGCACGTCGGACCTCAAAACTGAAAAGTGCTCGAAGCATTATGGCTTTTTATGCTTAAGAATGCACCAGGGATCATGGGGAATCAAAATCCAAAAGTCTTATTTTCGTACGAAGATTGCACAATGGGCCGAAATTATACCACGAGCACCAAAATTGGACCACGGGGCACCTCAAACCTCAAAACTGAAAAGTCCACAAAGCATTATGATTTTTTATGCATAAGAATGCACCAGGGATCACGGGGCACCAAAACCCAAAAGGCTTATTTTCGTACGAAAATTGCAGAAATGGCAAAAAATGCAACACCGGAACCAAAATTGGACCACGAGGCACCACGAACCTCAAAATTGAAAAGTGTTCCGAGCATTATGGCTCTTTATGCATAAGAATGCACCAGGCATCATGGGGCACCAAAACCCAAAAGGCTTATTTTCGCACGAAAATCGTACAAATGGCAAAAAATGCAACATCGGATTTTGGACCACGAGGCACCATGGACCTCAAAATTGAAAAGTGTTCCGAGCGTTATGGTTCTTTATGCATAAGAATGCACCATGGATCACAGGGCACTAAAACCCAAAAAACTTTTTTTCGCACGAAAATTGCACAAATGGTCGAAAATGCACTACCGACACCAAAATTGGACCACGGGGAACCACATACCTCAAATACAAAAAGTCTTCTGAGCATTATGGTTTTATGCATAAGAATGACCCAGGGATCACGGGGTACCAAAACCAAAAGTCTTATTTTCGCATGAAAATTGCACAAATGGCCGAAAATGCACCACCGACACCAAAATTGGACCATGGGGCACCACACACCTTAAAACTGAAAAGAGTTCCAAGCATTATGTTTTTTTATGCATAAGAATGCACCAGGGATCGCTGGGCACCAAAACCCAAAAGTCTTAGCTTCGCATGAAAATTGCACAAATTTCAGAAAATGTACCATGGGCACCAAAATTGGACCACGGGGCACGTTGGACCTCAAAACTGAAAAGTGGTTTGAGCATTATGGTTTTATATTCATAAGAATGCACCAAGGATCGTGGGGCACAAAAACCCAAAAGTCTTACTTTCTCATGAAAATTGCACAATTGGAAGAAAATGTACCACGGGCACAAAAATTGGATCACGGGGCACCTCGGACCTCAAAACTGAAAAGTGCTCCTAGCATTATGGTTTTTTATGCATAAGAATGCACCAGGGATCACGGGGCACCAAAACCCAAAAGTCTTATTTTCGCATCAAGATTGCACAATGTGCCGACAATGCAGCACCGGCACCAAAATTGCACGACGGGGCACCTCGGACCTCAAAACTGAAAAGTGCTCCGAGCATTGTGGTTTTTTATGCATAAGAATGCACTACGGATAACGGGGCACTAAAACCCAAAAGTCTTATTTTCGCACGAAAATTGCACAAATCGCCGAAAACGTACCACGGGTACCAAAATTGGACCACGGGGCACCACGGACCTCAAAACTGAAAAGTGCTCCGAGCATGATGGTTTTTTATGCATAAGAATGCACCAAGGATCACGGGGCACCAAAATCCGAAAGTCTTATTTTCGCACGAAAATTGCATAAATGGCCGAAAATACACCACCAGCACCAAAATTGGACAACAGGGCACCTTGGACCTCAAAACGGAAAGGTTATCCAAGAATTATAGTTTTTTATGCATAAGAATGCACTAGGGATCACGGGGCACCAAAACCCAAAAGTCTTTTTTTCGTACGAAAATTGCACAGTGGGCCGAAAATGCAACACTGGCACCCAAATTCGACCACGGTGCACCTCGAACCCCAAAACTGAAAAGTACTCCGAGCTTTGTGGTTTTTTATGGATAAGAATGCACCAGGGATCACGGGGAACCAGAACCCAAAAGTCTTATTTTCGCATGAAAATTGCACAAATGGCCCAAAATGTACCACGACCACAAAAATTGGATCACGGGGCACCTCAGACCTCAAAACTGAAAAGTGCTCCTAGCATTATGGTTTTTTATGAATAAGAATGCACCAGGGATTACGGGGCACCAAAACCCAAAAGTCTTATTTTCGCACGAAGATGCACAATGGGCCGAAAATGCACCACCGGCACTAAAATTGGACCACGGGCACCTCGGACCTCAAAACTGAAAAGTGCTCCGAGCATTATGGTTTTTTATGCATAAGAATGCACAAGGGTTCATGGGTCACCAAAACCCAAAAGTCTTATTTTCGCACGAAAATTGTACAAATGGCCGAAAATGCATCACCGGTACCAAAATTGGACCACGGGGCACCTCGGACCTCAAATCTGAAAAGTGCTTCGAGCATTATTGTTTTTTATGCATAAGAATGCACCAGGGATAACGGGGCACCAAAACCCAAAAGTCTTATTTTCGCACGAAAATTGCACAATGGGCGGAAAATGCACCACGGGCACCAAAATTGGACCACGGGGCACCTCGGACCTCAAAACTGAAAAGTTCTCTGAGTATTATTGTTTTTTATGCATAAGAATGCACCAGAGATCATGGGGCACCAAAACCCAAAAGTCTTATTTTCGCACGAAAATTCCACAAATGGCCGAAAATGTACCACGAGCACCAAAATTGGACCACGGGGCACCTCGGACCTCAAAACTGAAAAGTGCTCTGGGCATTATGATTTTTTATGGTTAAGAATGCACTATGGATCACGGGGAACCAACACCCAAAAGTCTTTTTTTCGCACTAAATTGCACAATGGGCCGAAAATGCAACACGGGCACCAAACTTCGTCCACAGGGCACCTCGAACCTCAAAACTGAAAAGTTTTCTGAGCATTGTGGTTTTTTACGGATAAGAATGCACCAGGGGTCAAGGGAACCAAAACCCAAATGTCTTATTTTCGCATGAAAATTGGATAAATGGACGAAAATGTACCACGGGAACAAAAATTCGATCACGGGGAACCTCGGACGTCAAAACTTAAAAGTGCTCATAGCATTATGGTTTTTTATGCATTAGAATGCACCAGGGATCGCGGGGCACCAACACCCAAAAGTCTTATTTTCGCACGAAGATTGCACAATGTGCCGACAATGCACCACCGGCACCAAAATTGGACCACGGGGCACCTCGGACCTCAAAACTGAAAAGTGCTCCGAGCATTGCGGATTTTATGCATAAGAATGCACCATGGTTCATGGGGCACCAAAATCCGAAAGTCTTATTTTCGCACGAAAATTGCACAAATGGCCGAAAATGCACCATCAGACCAAAATTGGATCACGGGGCACCTTGGACCTCAAAACTGAAAGGTTCTCCAAGCATTATGGTTTTTTATGCATAAGAATGCACCAGGGATCAAGGGGCACCAAAACCCAAAAGTCTTTTTTTTTCGCACGAAAATTGCACAATGGGCCGAAAATGCAACACGGGCACCAAAATTCAACCACGGGGAACCTCGGACCTCAAAACTGAAAGTCCTCCAAGCATTATGGTTTTTTATGGATAAGAATACACTCGGGATGACGGGGAACCAAAACCCAAAAGTCTTATTTTCGCACGAAAATTGCACAAAAGGCCAAAAATGCACCACTGACACCAAAATTGGACCACGGGGTACGACGGACCTCAAAACTGAAGAGTGCTCCAAGCATGATGGTTTTTTATGCATAAGAATGCAGCATGGATCACGGGGCACCAAAATCCAACAGTCTTAGTTTCGCACAAAAATTGAACAAATGGCCAAAAATGCACCACTGGCATCAAAATTGGACCACGGGGCACCTCGGACCTCAAATATGAAAAGTCCTCCGAGCATTATGATTTTTTATGGATAAGAATGCACCAGGGATCACGGGGAACCAAAACCCAAAAGTCTTATTTTCGTACGAAAATTGCACAATGGGCGGAAAATGCACCACGGGCACCAATATTGGAGCACGGGGCACCTCGGACCTCAAAACTGAAAGTTCTCCGAGAATTATGGTTTTTTATGGATAAGAATGCACCATGGATCACGGGGAACCAAAACCCAAAAGTATTATTTTCGTACGAAAATTGCACAAATGGCCGAAAATGCACCATCGGCACCAAAATTGGACCACGGGGCACCTCGGACCTCAAAACTGAAAAGTGCTTTGAGCATTGTTCTTTTTTATGAATAAGAATGCACCAGGAATAACGGGGCACCAAAACCCAAAAGTCTTATTTTCGCACGAAAATTGCACAATGGGCGGAAAATGCACCACGGGCACCAAAATTGGACCACAGGGCACCTCGGACCTCAAAACTGAAAAGTGCTCCAAGCATTATGGTTTTTTATGCATAAGAATGCACTAGGGATCATGGGGCACCAAAACCCAAAAGTCTTATTTTCGCACAAAAATTCCACAAATGGCCGAAAATGTACCAGGAGGACCAAAATTGGACCACGGGGAACCTCGGACCTCAAAACTGAAAAGTGCTCCGAGCATTGTGGTTTTTTATGCATTAGAATGCACCAGGGATCACGGGGCACCAAATACCAAAAGTCTTATTTTCGCATGAAAATTGCACAAATGGCCGAAAATGCACCACCGACAACAAAATTGAACCACGGGGTACGACGGACCTCAAAACTGAAAAGTGCTCCGAGCATGATGGTTTTTTATGCATAAGAATGCAGCATGGATCACGGGACACCAAAATCCAAGAGTCTTAGTTTCGCACAAAAATTGAACAAATGGCCGAAACTGCACCACCGGCACCAAAATTGGATTACGGGGTACCTCGGACCTCAAAACTGAAAACTCCTCCGAGCATTGTGATTTTTTATGGATATGAATGCACTAGGGATCATGGGGGACCAAAACCCAAAAGTCTTATTTTCTCACGAAAATTGCACAATGGGCAGAAAATGCACCACGGGCACCAATATTGGACCACGGGGTACCTCGGACCTCAAAACTGAAAGTCCTCCGAGCATTATGGTTTTTTATGGATAAGAATGCACCAGGGATCACGGGGAACCAAAACCCAAAAGTCTTATTTTCGCACGAAAATTGCACAAATGGCCGAAAATGCACCACCGACACCAAAATTGGACCACGGGTTACGACGGACCTCAAAACTGAAAAGTGCTCCGAACATGATGGTTTTTTGTGCATAAGAATGCAGCAGGGATCACGGGGCACCAAAACCGAAAAGTCTTATTTTCACATGCAAATTGCACAAATGGCCGAAAATACACCACCGACACTAAAATTGAACCACGGGGCAGCACGGATCTTAAAACAGAAAAGAGTTCCAAGCATTATGGTTTGTTCTATATAAGAATGCACCAGGAATCACGGGGCACCAAAACCCAAAAGTTTTATTTTCGCACGAAAATTGCACAATGGGCCGAAAATGCACCACGGGCACCAAAATTGAAAAGTGCTTTGAGCATTATGGTTTTTTATGGATAAGAAAGCACAAGGGATAACGGGGCACCAATACCCAAAAGTCTTATTTTCGAACGAAAATTGCACAAATTGGCGAAAATGTACCAAGGGCTCCAAAATTTGACCACGGGGCACCTCGGACCTCAAAGTTGAAAAGTGCTCCATTATGGTTTTTTATGCATGAGAATGCAACAGGGTTCACAGGGCACCAAAACCCAAAAGTCTTATTTTTGCACGAAAATTACACAATGGACCGAAAATGCACCACGGGCACCAAAATTGCAACATGGGGCACCTCGGACCTCAAAACTGAAATGTGCTATGAGCATTATGGTTTTTTATTCGTAAGAATGCGCTAGGGTTAACGAGGCACCAAAAACCAAAAGTCTTATTTTCGCACGAAAATTGCACAAATGGCTGAAAATGCACCACTGGCACCAAAATTGTTCCACGAGGCACCACGGACCTCAAAACTGAAAAGTGTTCCAAGCATTACGGTTTTTTATTCATAAGAATGCACTAGGGATCATGGGGCACCAAAATCCAAAAGTCTTATTTTCGCACGAAAATTGCACAAACGACCGAAAATGAACCACGGGCACCAAAATTTGGCCACGGGGCACCTCAGACCTCAAAACTGGAAAGTTCTCCGAGCATTGTGGTTTTTTATGCATAAGAATGCACCAGGGATCACAGGGCACCAAAACCCAAAAGTCTTATTTTCGCATGAAAATTGTACAAATGGCAGAAAATGCACCATCGGCACCAAAATTGGACCACGGGGCACCACGAACCTGAAAACTGAAAAGTGTGTTGAGCATTATGGTTTTTTATGCATAAGAATGCACCATGGATTACGGGGCACCAAAACCCAAAAGTCTTATTTTCGCACTAAGATTGCACAATGGGCCGAAAATGAACAACGGGCACAAAAATTGGACCACGGTGCACCTCGGACCTCAAAACTGAAAAGTGCTTCGAACATTATGGTTTTTTATGCATAAGAATGCACCAGGGATCACGGGCCACCAAAACCCAAAAGTCTTATTTTCACATGAAAATTGCACAAATGGCCGAAAATGCACCACCGACACAAAAATTGGACCACGGGGAAGCACAGACCTTAAAACTGAAAAGAGTTCCAAGCATTATGGTTTTTTATACATATGAATGCCCCAGGGATCACGAGGCACCACAACCCAAAAGTCTTATTTTCGCACGAAAATTGCACAATGCGACGAAAATGCACCACGGGCACCAAAATTGAAAAGTACTCTGAGCATTATGGTTTTTTTATGGATAAGAAAGCACCAGGGATCACGCGGCACCAATACCCAAAAGTCTTATTTTTGCATGAAAATTGCACAAAAGGCCGAAAATGCACCATTGACACCAAAATTGGACCACGGGGTACCTCGGACCTTAAAACTGAAAAGTGCTCCAAGCATTATGGTTTTTTATGCATAAGAATGCACTAGGGATCATGGGGCACCAAAACCCAAAAGTCTTATTTTCGCACAAAAATTGAACAAATTGCCGAAACTGCACCACCGGCACCAAAATTGGATTACGGGCACCTCGGACCTCAAAACTAAAAAGTCCTCCGAGCATTATGATTTTTTATGGATATGAATGCACCAGGGATCACGGGGAACCAAAACCCAAAAGTCTTATTTTCTCGCAAAAATTGCACAATGGGCGGAAAATGCACCACGGGCACCAATGTTGGACCACGGGGTACCTCGGACCTCAAAACTGAAAGTCCTCCGAGCATTATGGTTTTTTATGGATAAGAATGCACCAAGGATCACGGGGAACCAATACCCAAAAGTCTTATTTTCGCACGAAAATTGCACAAAAGGCCGAAAATGCACCACCGGCACCAATATTGGACCATGGGGTACGACGGACCTCAAAACTGAAAAGTGCTCTGAACATGATGGTTTTTTGTGCATAAGAATGCAGCAGGGATCACGGGGCACCAAAACCTAAAAGTCTTATTTTCTCACGAAAATTGTACAAATGGTCGAAAATGCACCCCCGGCACCAAAATTGGACCACAGGGAACCATGGACCTCAAAACGGAAAAGGGTTTTGAGCTTTATGGTTTTGTATGCATAAGAATGCACCAGGGATCACGAGGCACCAAAATCCAAAAGTCTTATTTTCGCACGAAAATTGCGCAAATGGCAAAAAATGCACCACCAGCACGAAAATTGGAGCACGGGGCACCACGGACCTCAAAACTGAAAAGTGCTCTGACCATTATGGTTTTTTATACATAAGAATGCACCTGGGATCACGGGGCACCAAAACCCAAAAGGCTTATTTTCGCACAAAAATTTCACAAATGATCGAAAATGCAACAATGACACCAAAATTTGACCACGGGACACAACGAACCTCAAAACTGAAAAGTGCTCCATGCATTATGGTTTTTTATGCATAAGAATGCACCAGGGATCATGGGGCACGAAAACCCAAAAGTTTTATTTTCGCACGAAAATTGTACAAATGGTCGAAAATGCACCACCGGCACCAAAATTGGACCACGGGGCACCACGGACCTCAAAACTGAAAAGGGTTCCGAGCTTTATGGTTTTGTATGCAGAAGAATGCACCAGGGATCACGTGGCACCAAAAACCAAAAGTCTTATTTTCACACGAAAATTTCACAAATCGTAGAAAATGCACCACGGGCACCAAAATTTGACCACGGCGCACCTCAGACCTCAAAACTGGAAAGTTCTCCGAGCATTATGATTTTTAATGCATAAGAATGCACCAGGGATCACGGGGCACCAAAACCCAAAAGTCTTATTTTCGCACGAAAATTGCACAAATGGCCGAAATGTACCGCCGGCACCAAAATTGGACCACGGGGCACCACGAACCTCAAAACTGAAAATTGCTCCAAACAATATGGTTTTTTACGCATAAGAATGCACCTAGGATCAAGGGGCACCAAAACCCAAAAGACTTATTTTCGCACAAAAATTGCACAATGGGCCGAAAATGCAAAATAAACACGAAAATTGGACCACGGGGCACCACGAACCTCAAAACTGAAAAAGAGTTCCGAGCATTATAATTTTTTTTGCATAAGAACGCACCAGGGATCACGGGGCACCAAAATCCAAAAGTATTATTTTCGCACGAAAATTTCACAATTGGCCGAATATGCACCATCGGCACCAAAATCGGACCACGGGGCACCACAGACCTCAAAATGAAAAGTGCTCCAAGAATTATGGTTTCTTATGCATAAGAATGCACCAGGGATCACGGGGCACCAAAATCCAAAAGTCTTATTTTCGCACAAAAATTGCACAATGGGCCGAAAATGCACCACGAGCACCAAAATTGGACCACAGGGCACCTCGAACCTCAAAACTGAAAAGTGCTCCGAGCATTATGGTTTTTTATGCATAAGAATGCACCAGGGATGACAGGGCACCAAAACCCAAAAGTCTTATTTTCGCACGAAAATTGTACAAATGGTCGAAAATGCACCACCGGCACCAAAATTGGACCACAGGGCACCACAGACCTCAAAACGGAAAAGGATTTTGAGCTTTATGGTTTTGTATGCATAAGAATGCACTAGGGATCACGAGGCACCAAAATCCAAAAGTCTTATTTTCGCATGAAAATTGCACCAATGGCAAAAAATGCACCACCGGCACGCAAATTGGACCACGGGGCACCACAGACCTCAAAACTGAAAAGTGCTCTGACCATTATGGTTTTTTATACATAAGAATGCACCTGGGATCACGGGGCACCAAAACCCAAAAGGCTTATTTTTGCACTAAAATTTCACAAATGGCCGAAAATGCAACAACGACACCAAAATTTGACCACGGGACACAACGGACCCCAAAACTGCAAAGTGCTCCATGCATTATGTTTTTTTATGCATAAGAATGCACCAGGGATCATGGGGCACGAAAACCCAAAAGTTTTATTTTCGCACGAAAATTGTACAAATGGTGGAAAATGCACCACCGGCACCAAAATTGGACCACGGGGCACCACGGACCTCAAAACTGAAAAGGGTTCCGAGCTTTATGGTTTTGTATGCAGAAGAATGCACCAGGGATCATGTGGCACCAAAAACCAAAAGTCTTATTTTCACACGAAAATTTCACAAATCGCCGAAAATGCACCACGGGCACCAAAATTTGACCACGGCGTACCTCGGACCTCAAAACTGGAAAGTTCTCCGAGCATTATGATTTTTAATGCATAAGAATGCACCAGGGATCACGGGGCACGGAAACCCAAAAGTCTTATTTTCGCACGAAAATTGTAGAAATGGCCGAAATGCACCGCCAGCACCAAAATTGGACCACGGGGCACCACGGACCTCAAAACTGAAAATTGCGCCAAGCATTATTGTTTTCTACGCATAAGAATGCACCTGGGATCAAGGGGCACCAAAACCCAAAAGACTTATTTTCGCACAAAAATTGCACAATGGGCCGAAAATGCAAAATAAACACGAAAATTGGACCACGGGGAACCACGAACCTCAAAACTGAAAAAGAGTTCCGAGCATTATAATTTTTTTTTGCATAAGAATGCACCAGGGATCACGGGGCACCAAAATCCAAAAGTCTTATTTTCTCACGAAAATTTCACAATTGCCCGAATATGCACCATCGGCACCAAAATCGGACCACGGGGCACCACAGAACTCAAAATGAAAAGTGCTCCAAGAATTATGGTTTTTTATGCATAAGAATGCACCAGGGATCACGGGGCACCAAAATCCAAAAGTCTTATTTTCTCACAAAAATTGCACAATGGGCCGAAAATGCACCACGGGCACCAAAATTGGACCACAGGGCACCTCGAACCTCAAAACTGAAAAGTGCTCTGAGCATTATGGTTTTTTATGCATAAGAATGCACCAGGGATGACAGGGCACCAAAACCCAAAAGTCTTATTTTCGCACGAAAATTGTACAAATGGTCGAAAATGCACCACCGGCACCAAAATTGGACCACAGGGCACCACGGACCTCAAAACGGAAAAGGGTTTTGAGCTTTATGGTTTTGTATGCATAAGAATGCACCAGGGATCACGGGGCACCAAAATCCAAAAGTCTTATTTTCTCACGAAAATTTCACAATTGGTCGAATATGCACCATCGGCACCAAAATCGGACCACGGGGCACCACAGACCTCAAAATGAAAAGTGCTCCAAGAATTATGGTTTTTTATGCATAAGAATGCACCAGGGATCACGGGGCACCAAAATCCAAAAGTCTGATTTTCTCACAAAAATTGCACAATGGGCCGAAAATGCACCACGGGCACCAAAATTGGACCACAGGGCACCTCGAACCTCCAAACTGAAAAGTGCTCTGAGCATTATGGTTTTTTATGCATAAGAATGCACCAGGGATGACAGGGCACCAAAACCCAAAAGTCTTATTTTCGCACGAAAATTGTACAAATGGTCGAAAATGCACCACCGGCACCAAAATTGGACCACAGGGCACCACGGACCTCAAAACGGAAAAGGGTTTTGAGCTTTATGGTTTTGTATGCATAAGAATGCACCAGGGATCACGGGGCACCAAAATCCAAAAGTCTTATTTTCTCACGAAAATTTCACAATTGGTCGAATATGCACCATCGGCACCAAAATCGGACCACGGGGCACCACAGACCTCAAAATGAAAAGTGCTCCAAGAATTATGGTTTTTTATGCATAAGAATGCACCAGGGATCACGGGGCACCAAAATCCAAAAGTCTGATTTTCTCACAAAAATTGCACAATGGGCCGAAAATGCACCACGGGCACCAAAATTGGACCACAGGGCACCTCGAACCTCCAAACTGAAAAGTGCTCTGAGCATTATGGTTTTTTATGCATAAGAATGCACCAGGGATGACAGGGCACCAAAACCCAAAAGTCTTATTTTCGCACGAAAATTGTACAAATGGTCGAAAATGCACCACCGGCACCAAATTGGACCACGGGGCACCACGGACCTCAAAACTGAATAGGGTTCCGAGCTTTATGGTTTTGTATGCAGAAGAATGCAGCAGGGATCACGTCGCACCAAAAACCAAAAGTCTTATTTTCACACGAAAATTTCACAATTGGTCGAATATGCACCACGGGCACCAAAATTTGACCACGGCGCACCTCGGACCTCAAAACTGGAAAGTTCTCCGAGCATTGTGATTTTTAATGCATAAGAATGCACCAGGGATCACGGGGCACCAAAACCCAAAAGTCTTATTTTCGCACGAAAATTGCACAAATGGCCGAAATGCACCGCCGGCACCAAAATTGGACCACGGGGCACCACGGACCTCAAAACTGAAAATTGCGCCAAGCATTATGGTTTTTTACGCATAAGAATGCACCTGGGATCAAGGGGCACCAAAACCCAAAAGACGTATTTTCGCACGAAAATTGCACACCGAAAATGCAAAATAAACACGAAAATTGGACCACGGGGAACCACGAACCTCAAAACTGAAAACGAGTTCCGAGCATTATAATTTTTTTTGCATAAGAATGCACCAGGGATCACGGGGCACCAAAATCCAAAAGTCTTATTTTCTCACGAAAATTTCACAATTGGCCGAATATGCACCATCGGCACCAAAATCGGACCACGGGGCACCACAGACCTCAAAATGAAAAGTGCTCCAAGAATTATGGTTTTTTATGCATAAGAATGCACCAGGGATCACGGGGCACCAAAATCCAAAACTCTTATTTTCGCACAAAAATTGCACAATGGGCCGAAAATGCACCACGGGCACCAAATTTGGACCACAGGGCACCTCGAACCTCAAAACTGAAAAGTTCTCCGATCATTATGGTTTTTTATGCATTAGAATGCACCAGGGATGACAGGGCACCAAAACCCAAAAGTCTTATTTTCACACGGAAATTGTACAAATGGTCGAAAATACACCACCGGCACCAAAATTGGACCACAGGGCACCACGGACCTCAAAACGGAAAAGGGTTTTGAGCTTTATAGTTTTGTATGCATAAGAATGCACCATGGATCACGAGGCACCAAAATCCAAAAGTCTTATTTTCGCACGAAAATTGCGCAAATGGAAAAAAATCCACCACCGGCACGAAAATTTGACCACGGGGCACCACGGACCTCAAAACTGCAAAGGGTTCCGAGCTTTATGGTTTTGTATGCAGAAGAATGCACCAGGGATCACGTCGCACCAAAAACCAAAAGTCTTATTTTCACACGAAAATTTCACAAATCGCCGAAAATGCACCACGGGCACCAAAATTGGACCACGGGGCACCACGGACCTCAAAACTGAAAAGTGCTCTGACCATTATGGTTTTTTATACATAAGAATGCACCTGGGATCACGGGGCACCAAAACCCAAAAGGCTTATTTTCGCACAAAAATTTCACAACTGGCCAAAAATGTAACAACGACACCAAAATTTGACCACGGGACACAACGGACCTCAAAACTGAAAAGTGCTCCATGCATTATGGTTTTTTATGCATAAGAATGCACCAGCGATCATGGGGCACGAAAACCCAAAAGTGTTATTTTCGCACGAAAATTGTACAAATGGTCGAAAATGCACCACCGGCACCAAAATTGGACCACGGGGCACCACGGACCTCAAAACTGAAAAGGGTTCCGAGCTTTATGGTTTTGTATGCAGAAGAATGCACCAGGGATCACGTGGCACCAAAAACCAAAAGTCTTATTTTCACACGAAAATTTCACAAATCTCCGAAAATGCACCACAGGCACCAAAATTTGACCATGGCGCACCTCGGACCTCAAAACTGGAAAGTTCTCCGAGCATTATGATTTTTAATGCATAAGAATGCACCAGGGATCACGGGGCACGAAAACCCAAAAGTCTTACTTTCGCACGAAAATTGCACAAATGGCCGAAATGCACCGCCGGCACCAAAATTGGACCACGGGGCACCACGGATCTCAAAACTGAAAATTGCTCCAAGAATTATGGTTTTTTATGCATAAGAATGCACCTGGGATCAAGGGGCACCAAAACCCAAAAGACTTATTTTCGCACGAAAATTGCACAATGGGCCGAAAATGCAAAATAAACACGAAAATTGGACCACGGGGAACCACGAACCTCAAAACTGAAAAAGAGTTCCGAGCATTATAATTTTTTTTGCATAAGAATGCACCAGGGATCACGGGGCACCAAAATCCAAAAGTCTTATTTTGTCACGAAAATTTCACAATTGGCCGAATATGCACCATCGGCACCAAAATCGGGCCACGGGGCACCACAGACCTCAAAATGAAAAGTGCTCCAAGAATTATGGTTTTTTATGCATAAGAATGCACCAGGGATCACGGGGCACCAAAACCCAAAAGTCTTATTTTTGCACAAAAATTGCACAATGGGCCGAAAATGCACCACGGGCACCAAAATTGGACCACAGGGCACCTCGAACCTCAAAACTGAAAAGTGCTCCGAGCATTATGGTTTTTTATGCATAAGAATGCACCAGGGATGACAGGGCACCAAAACCCAAAAGTCTTATTTTCGCACGAAAATTGTACAAATGGTCAAAAATGCACCACCGGCACCAAAATTGGACCACAGGGCACCGCGGACCTCAAAACGGAAAAGGGTTTTGAGCTTTATAGTTTTGTATGCATAAGAATGCACCATGGATCACGAGGCACCAAAATCCAAAAGTCTTATTTTCGCACGAAAATTGCGCAAATGGCAAAAAATGCACCACCGGCACGAAAATTTGACCACGGGGCACCACGGACCTCAAAACTAAAAAGTGCTCTGACCATTATGGTTTTTTATACATAAGAATGCACCTGGGAACACGGGGAACCAAAACCCAAAAGGCTTATTTTCGCCCAAAAATTTCACAAATGGCCGAAAATGCAACAACGACACCAAAATTTGACCAAGGGACACAACGGACCTCAAAACTGAAAAGTGCTCCATGCATTAGAGTTTTTTATGCATAAGAATGTACCAGGGATCATGGGGCACGAAAACCCAAAAGTTTTATTTTCGCACGATTTGTACAAATGGTCGAAAATGCACCACTGGCACCAAAATTGGACCATGGGGCACCACGGACCTCAAAACTGAAAAGGGTTCCGAGCTTTATGGTTTTGTATGCAGAAGAATGCACCAGGGATCACGTGGCACCAAAAATCTAAAGTCTTATTTTCACACAAAAATTTCACAAATCGCCGAAAATGCACCACGGGCACCAAAATTTGACCACGGCGCACCTCGGACCTCAAAACTGGAAAGTTCTCCGAGCATTATGATTTTTAATGCATAAGAATGCACCAGGGATCATGGGGCACCAAAATCGGAAAGTCTTATTTTTGCACGAAAATTGCACAAATGGCCGAAATGCACCGCCAGCACCAAAATTGGACCACGGGGCACCACGGACCTCAAAACTGAAAATTGCTCCAAGCATTATGGTTTTTTACCCATAAGAATGCACCTAGGATCAAGGGGCACCAATACCCAAAAGACTTATTTTCGCACGAAAATTGCACAATGGGCCGAAAATGCAAAATAAACACGAAAATTGGACCACGGGGCACCACGAACCTCAAAACTGAAAAAGAGTTCCGAGCATTATATTTTTTTTTGCATAAGAACGCACCAGGGATCACGGGGCACCAAAATCCAAAAGTCTTATTTTCGCACGAAAATTTCACAATTGGCCGAATATGCACCATCGGCGTCAAAATCGGACCACGGGGCACCACAGACCTCAAAATGAAAAGTGCTCCAAGAATTATGGTTTTTTATGCATAAGAATGCACCAGGGATCACGGGGCACCAAAATCCAAAAGTCTTATTTTCGCACAAAAATTGTACAATGGGCCAAAAATGCACCACGGGCACCAAAATTGGACCACAGGGCACCTCGAACCTCAAAACTGAAAAGTGCTCCGAGCATTATGGTTTTTTATGCATAAGAATGCACCAGGGATGACAGGGCACCAAAATCCAAAAGTCTTATTTTCGCACGAACATTGTACAAATGGTAGAAAATGCACCACCAGCACCAAAATTGGACCACAGGGCACCACGGACCTCAAAACAGAAAAGGGTTTTGAACTTTATGGTTTTGTATGCATAAGAATGCACCAGGGATCACGAGGCACCAAAATCCAAAAGTCTTATTTTCGCACGAAAATTGCGCAAATGGCAAAAAATGCACCACCGGCACGAAAATTGGACCATGGGGCACCACGGACCTCAAAACTAAAAAGTGCTCTGACCATTATGGTTTTTTATACATAAGAATGCACCTGGAATCACGGGGCACCAAAACGCAAAAGGCTTATTTTCGCACAAAAATTTCACAAATGGCCAAAAATGTAACAACGACACCAAAATTTGACCACGGGACACAACGGACCTCAAAACTGAAAAGTGCTCCATGCATTATGGTTTTTTATGCATAAGAATGCACCAGCGATCATGGGGCACGAAAACCCAAAAGTGTTATTTTCGCACGAAAATTGTACAAATGGTCGAAAATGCACCACCGGCACCAAAATTGGACCACGGGGCACCACGGACCTCAAAACTGAAAAGGGTTCCGAGCTTTATGGTTTTGTATGCAGAAGAATGCACCAGGGATCACGTGGCACCAAAAACCAAAAGTCTTATTTTCACACGAAAATTTCACAAATCTCCGAAAATGCACCACAGGCACCAAAATTTGACCACGGCGCACCTCGGACCTCAAAACTGGAAAGTTCTCCGAGCATTATGATTTTTAATGCATAAGAATGCACCAGGGATCACGGGGTACCAAAACCCAAAAGTCTTACTTTCGCACGAAAATTGCACAAATGGCCGAAATGCACCGCCGGCACCAAAATTGGACCACGGGGCACCACGGACCTCAAAACTGAAAATTGCTCCAAGCATTATGGTTTTTTACGCATAAGAATGCACCTGGGATCAAGGGGCACCAAAACCCAAAAGACTTATTTTCGCACGAAAATTGCACAAAGGGCCGAAAATGCAAAATAAACTCGAAAATTGGACCACGGGGAACCACGAACCTCAAAACTGAAAAAGAGTTCCGAGCATTATAATTTTTTTTGCATAAGAATGCACCAGGGATCACGGGGCACCAAAATCCAAAAGTCTTATTTTGTCACGAAAATTTCACAATTGGCCGAATATGCACCATCGGCACCAAAATCGGGCCACGGGGCACCACAGACCTCAAAATGAAAAGTGCTCCAAGAATTATGGTTTTTTATGCATAAGAATGCACCAGGGATCACGGGGAACCAAAACCCAAAAGTCTTATTTTCGCACAAAAATTGCACAATGGGCCGAAAATGCACCACGGGCACCAAAATTGGACCACAGGGCACCTCGAACCTCAAATTTGAAAAGTGCTCCGAGCATTATGGTTTTTTATGCATAAGAATGCACCAGGGATGACAGGGCACCAAAACCCAAAAGTCTTATTTTCGTATGAAAATTGTACAAATGGTTGAAAATGCACCACCGGCACCAAAATTGGACCACAGGGCACCACGGACCTCAAAACGGAAAAGGGTTTTGAGCTTTATGGTTTTGTATGCATAAGAATGCACCATGGATCACGAGGCACCAAAATCCAAAAGTCTTATTTTCGCACGAAAATTGCGCAAATGGCAAAAAATGCACCACCGGCACGAAAATTGGACCACGGGGCTCCACGGACCTCAAAACTGAAAAGTGCTCTGACCATTATGGTTTTTTATACATAAGAATGCACCTGGGATCACGGGGCACCAAAACCCAAAAGGCTTATTTTCGCACAAAAATTTCACAAATGGCCGAAAATGCAACAACGACACCAAAATTTGACCACGGGACACAACGGACCTCAAAACTGAAAAGTGCTCCATGCATTATAGTTTTTTATGCATAAGAATGCACCAGGGATCATGGGGCACGAAAACCCAAAAGTTTTATTTTCGCACGATTTGTACAAATGGTCGAAAATGCACCACTGGCACCAAAATTGGACCATGGGGCACCACGGAGCTCAAAACGGAAAAGGGTTCCGAGCTTTATGGTTTTGTATGCAGAAGAATGCACCAGGGATCACGTGGCACCAAAAATCTAAAGTCTTATTTTCACACAAAAATTTCACAAATGGCCGAAAATGCCACGGGCACCAAAATTTGACCACGGCGCACCTTGGACCTCAAAACTGGAAAGTTCTCCGAGCATTATGATTTTTAATGCATAAGAATGCATCAGGGATCACGGGGCACCAAAACCCAAAAGACTTATTTTCGCACGAAAATTGCACAAATGGCCGAAATGCACCGCCGGCACCAAAATTGGACCACGGGGCACCACAGACCTCAAAACTGAAAATTGGTCCAAGCATTATGGTTTTTTACGCATAAGAATGCACCTGGGATCAAGGGGCACCAAAACCCAAAAGACTTATTTTCGCACGAAAATTGCACAATGGGCCGAAAATGCAAAATAAACACGAAAATTGGACCACGGGGCACCACGAACCTCAAAACTGAAAAAGAGTTTCGAGCATTATAATTTTCTTTGCATAAGAACGCACCAGGGATCACGGGGCACCAAAATCCAAAAGTCTTATTTTCTCACGAAAATTTCACAATTGGCCGAATATGCACCATCGGCACCAAAATCGGACCACGGGGCACCATAGACCTCAAAATGAAAAGTGCTCCCAGAATTATGGTTTTTTATGCATAAGAATGCACCAGGGATCACGGGGCACCAAAATCCAAAAGTCTTATTTTCGCACAAAAATTGCACAACGGGCCGAAAATGCACCACGGGCACCAAAATTGGACCATAGGGCACCTCGAACCTCAAAACTGAAAAGTGCTCCGAGCATTATGGTTTTTTATGCATAAGAATGCACCAGGGATGACAGGGCACCAAAACCCAAAAGTCTTATTTTCGCACGAAAATTGTACAAATGGTCGAAAATGCACTGCCGGCACCAAAATTCGACCACGGGGCACCACGGACCTCAAAACTGAAAAGTGCTCCATGCATTATGGTTTTTTATGCATAAGAATGCACCAGCGATCATGGGGTACGAAAACCCAAAAGTTTTATTTTCGAACGAAAATTGTACAAATGGTCGAAAATGCACCACCGGCACCAAAATTGGACCACGGGGCACCACGGATCTCAAAACTGAAAAGGGTTCCGAGCTTTATGGATTTGTATGCAGAAGAATGCACCAGGGATCACGTGGCACCAAAAACCAAAAGTCTTATTTTCACACGAAAATTTCACAAATCGCCGAAAATGCACCACGGGCACCAAAATTTGACCACGGCGCACCTCGGACCTCAAAACTGGAAAGTTCTTCGAGCATTATGATTTTTAATGCATAAGAATGCACCAGGGATCACTGGGCACCAAAACCCAAAAGTCTTATTTTCGCACGAAAATTGCACAAATGGCCGAAATGCACCGCCGGCACCAAAATTGGACCATGGGGCACCACGGACCTCAAAACTGAAAATTGCTCCAAGCATTATGGTTTTTTACGCACATAAGAATGCACCTGGGATCAAGGGGCACCAAAACCCAAAAGACTTATTTTCGCACGAAAATTGCACAATGGGCCGAAAATGCAAAATAAACACGACAATTGGACCACGGGGCACCACGAGCCTCAAAACTGAAAAAGAGTTCCGAGCATTAAAATTTTTTTTGCATAAGAATGCACCAGGGATCATGGGGCACCAAAATCCAAAAGTCTTATTTTCGCACGAAAATTTCACAATTGGCCGAATATGCACCATCGGCACCAAAATCGGACCACGGGGCACCACAGACCTCAAAATGAAAAGTGCTCCAAGAATTATGGTTTTTTATGCATAAGAATGCACCAGGGATCACGGGGCACCAAAATCCAAAAGTCTTATTTTCGCACAAAAAATTGCACAATGGGCCGAAAATGCACAACGGGAACCAAAATTGGACCACAGGGCACCTCGAACCTCAAAACTGAAAAGTGCTCCGAGCATTATGGTTTTTTATGCATAATAATGCACCAGGGATGACAGGGCACCAAAACCCAGAAGTCTTATTTTCGCACGAAAATTGTACAAATGGTCGAAAATGAACCACCGGCACCAAAATTGGACCACGGGGCACCACGGATCTCAAAACTGAAAAGGGTTCCGAGCTTTATGGATTTGTATGCAGAAGAATGCACCAGGGATCACGTGGCACCAAAAACCAAAAGTCTTATTTTCACACGAAAATTTCACAAATCGCCGAAAATGCACCACGGGCACCAAAATTTGACCACGGCGCACCTCGGACCTCAAAACTGGAAAGTTCTCCGAGCATTATGATTTTTAATGCATAAGAATGCACCAGGGATCACGGGGTACCAAAACCCAAAAGTCTTACTTTCGCACGAAAATTGCACAAATGGCCGAAATGCACCGCCGGCACCAAAATTGGACCACGGGGCACCACGGACCTCAAAACTGAAAATTGCTCCAAGCATTATGGTTTTTTACGCATAAGAATGCACCTGGGATCAAGGGGCACCAAAACCCAAAAGACTTATTTTCGCACGAAAATTGCACAAAGGGCCGAAAATGCAAAATAAACTCGAAAATTGGACCACGGGGAACCACGAACCTCAAAACTGAAAAAGAGTTCCGAGCATTATAATTTTTTTTGCATAAGAATGCACCAGGGATCACGGGGCACCAAAATCCAAAAGTCTTATTTTGTCACGAAAATTTCACAATTGGCCGAATATGCACCATCGGCACCAAAATCGGACCACGGGGCACCACAGACCGCAAAATGAAAAGTTCTCCAAGAATTATGGTTTTTTATGCATAAGAATGCACCAGGGATCACGGGGCACAAAAATCCAAAAGTCTTATTTTCGCACAAAAATTGCACAATGGGCCGAAAATGCACCACGGGCACCAAAATTGGACCACAGGGCACCTCGAACCTCAAAACTGAAGAGTGCTCTGAGCATTATGGTTTTTTATGCATAAGAATGCACCAGGGATGACAGGGCACCAAAACCCAAAAGTCTTATTTTCGCACGAAAATTGTACAAATGGTCGAAAATGCACCACCGGCACCAAAATTGGACCACAGGGCACCATGGACCTCAAAACTGAAAAGTGCTCGAAGCATTATGGCATTTTATGCTTAAGAATGCACCAGGGATCATGGGGAATCAAAATCCAAAAGTCTTATTTTCGTGCGAAGATTGGACAATGGGCCGAAATTATACCACGAGCACCAAAATTGGACCACGGGGCACCTAGGACCCCAAAACTGAAAAGTGCTATGAGCATTATTGTTTTTTACGCTTAAGAATGCACTAGGGATCGCGGGGCACCAAAACCCAAAAGTCTTATTTTCACACGAAAATTGCACAAATGGCTGAAAATGCACCACTTGCACCAAAATTGGACCACGGGGCACCACGGACCTCAAAACTGAAAAGTGCTCCGACCAAGATGGTTTTTTGTGCATAAGAATGCACCAGGGAACACGGGGCACCAAAACCCCAAAGTCTTATTTTCGCACGAAAATTGCACAAATTGTCGAAAATGCACCACCGGCACCGAAATTGGACCACGGGGCACCTCGGACCTCAAAACTGAAAAGTTCTCTGAGCATTATGGTTTTTTATGCATAAGAATGCACCAAGGATCACAGGGTACCAAAATCCAAAAGTCTTATTTTCGCACGAAAATTGCACGATGGGCCAAAAATGCACCACGGGCACCATAATTGGACCGCGGGGCACGTCGGACCTCAAAACTGAAAAGTGCTGCGAAGCATTATGGCTTTTTATGCTTAAGAATGCACTAGGGATCACGGGGCACCAAAACCCCAAAGTGTTATTTTCGCACGAAAATTGCACAAATTGTCAAAAATGCACCACCGGCACCGAAATTGGACCACGGGGCACCTCGGACGTCAAAACTAAAAAGTTCTCTGAGCATTATGGTTTTTTATGCTTAAGAATGCACCAAGGATCACAAGGTACCAAAATCCAAAAGTCTTATTTTCGCACAAAAATTGCACGATGGGCCAAAAATGCACCACGGGCACCATAATTGGACCGCGGGGCACGTCGGACCTCAAAACTGAAAAGTGCTGCGAGCATGATGGTTTTTTATGCTTAAGAATCCAGCAGGGATCACGGGGCACCACAACCAAAAAGTCATATTTTCGCACGAAAATTGCACAACGGGCCGAAAATGCACGACGGGAACCAAAATTCGACCATGGGACACCCCGGACCTCAATACCTAAAAGTGATCCGAGCATTATGGTTTTGTATGCATAAGAATGCACCAGGGATCTCGGGGCACCAAAACCCAAAAGTCTTATTTTCGTACGAAAATTGCAAAAATGGCCGAAAATGCTCCACCGGCACCAAAATTGGACCACGGGGCACCTCGGACCTCAAAACTGAAAAGTTCTCTGAGCATTATGGTTTTTTATGCATAAGAATGCACCAGGGATCACATGGCACCAAAACCCAAAAGTCTTATTTTCACACAAAAATTGCACAATGGGCCGAAATTGCACCACGGGCACCAAATTTTGACCAAGGGGCACCTCGAACCTCAATACCCAAAAGTTCTCCGAGCATTATTAGTTTTTATGCGCAAGAATGCACCAGGGATCACAGGGCACGAAAACCCAAAAGTCTTATTTTCGCACGAAAATTGCATAATGGGCCGAAAATGTACCACAGGCACCAAAATTGGAGCGCGGGACACATCGGACCTCAAAACTGATAAGTGCTCTCAGCATTATGGTTTTTTATGCATAACCATGCACCAGGGATCACAGGGCACAAAAACCCAAAAGTTTTATTTTCGCACGAAAATTGCACAATAGGCTGAAATTGCACCACGGGCACCAAAATTTGACCAAGGGGCAACTCGGACCTCAATACCTAAAAGCGATCCGAGCATTATGGTATTTTATGCAAAAGAATGCACCAGGGATTACGGGGCACCAAAACCTAAAAGTCTTATTTTCGCATGAAAATTGCACAAATGGTAGAAAATGCACCACCGACACCAAAATTGGACAACGGGGCACCGCGGACCTCAAAACTGAAAAGACTTCCGAGCATTATTGTTTTTTATGCATAAGATTGTGCCAGGGAGCACGGGGCACCAAAACCCAAAAGTCTTATTTTCGCACGAAAGTTGCACAATGGGCCGAAAATGCACCACGGGCACCAAAATTGGACCACGGGGCACGTCGGACCTCAAAACTGAAAAGTGCTCGAAGCATTATGGCTTTTTATGCTTAAGAATGCACCAGCGATCATGGGGAATCAAAATCCAAAAGTCTTATTTTCGTACGAAGATTGCACAATGGGCCGAAATTATACCACGAGCACCAGAATTGGACCACGGGGCACCTAGGACCCCAAAACTAAAAAGTGCTATGAGCATTATGGTTTTTTATGCTTAAGAATGCACCAGGGATCGCGGGGCACCAAAACCCAAAAGTCTTATTTTCGCACGAAAATTGCACAATGGGCCGAAAATGCACCACGGGCACCAAAATTGGACCACGGAGCACCTCGGACCTCAAAATTGAAAAGTTCTCTGAGCATTATGGTTTTTTATGCATAAGAATGCACCAAGGATCACAGGGTACCAAAATCCAAAAGTCTTATTTTCGCACGAAAATTGCACAATAGGCCAAAAATGCACCACGGGCACCATAATTGGACCGCGGGGCACGTCAGACCTCAAAACTGAAAAGTGCTGCGAGCATGATGGTTTTTTATGCTTAAGACTGCATCAGGGATCACGGGGCACCACAACCAAAAAGTCATATTTTCGAACAAAAATTGCGCAACGGGCCGAAAATGCACGACGGGAACCAAAATTCGACCATGGGACACCCCGGACCTCAATACCTAAAAGTGCTCCGAGCATTATGGTTTTTTATGCATAAGAATGCACCAGGGATCTCGGGGCACCAAAACCCAAAAGTCTTATTTTCGCACTAAAATTGTAAAATATGGCCGAAAATGCACCAGCGGCACCAAAATTGGACCAAGGGGCACCACAGACCTCAAAACTGAAAAGTGCTCTGAGCATGATGGTTTTTATGCATAAGAATGCACCAGGGATCACAGGGCACCAAAATCCAAAAGTCTTATTTTCGAACGAAAGTTGCACAATGGGTCGAAAATGCACCACGGGACACCAAAATTGGACCACGGGACACCTCCGACCTCAAACACTTTAAAGTGGTCCAAGCATTATGGCTTTTTATACATAAGAGTGCACCAAGGATCATGGGGCACCAAAACCCAAAAGTCTTATTTTCGCACGAAAATTGCAACAATGACCGAAATTTCACCACTAGCACCAAAATTAGACCACGGGACACCACGGACCTCAAAACTGAAAAGTGCTCTAAGCATGATGGTTTTTTATGCATAAGAATGCACCAGGGATCACGGGGCACCAAAACCCAAAAGTCTTATTTTTGCATGAAAATTGCACAAATGGCCGAAAATGCACCACCGACACCAAAATTGGACCACGGGGAACCATGGACCACAAAACTAAAAAGATTTCTGAGCATTATTGTTTTTTATGCATAAGAATGCACCAGGGATCACGGGGCACCAAAACCCAAAAGTCTTACATTCGCACGAAAATTGCATAATGGACCGAAAATGCTCCACAAGCACCAAAGTTGGACCACGGGGCACCTCGGACCTCAACACTGAAAAGTGGTCTAACCTTTATGGTTTTTATGGATAAGAATGCACCAGGGATCACGGGGCACCAAAACCCAAAATTCTTATTTTCGAACGAAAATTGCATAATGGGCCGAAAATGCACCACCGGCAGCAAAATTGGACCACGGGACACCACGAACCTCAAAACTGAAAAGTGCTTCAAGCATTACGATTTTTTATGCATAAGAATGCACCAGGCATCGCGGGGCAGCAAAACCCAAAATTCTTATTTTCACACGAAAATTGCACAATGGGCCGAAAATGCACCACCGGCACCAAAATTGGACCACGGGGCACCACGGACCTCAAAACTAAAGAGTGCTCCAAGAATTATGGTTTTATGCATAAGAATACACCATGGATCATAGGGCACCAAAACCGAAAAGTCCTATTTTTGCTCGGAAATTGCAAATGGGTCGAAAATGCACCACGGGCACCAAAATTGGACCGCGGGGAACGTCGGACCTCAAAACTGAAAAGTGGTTCGAGCATTATGGTTTTTTATGCATAAGAATGCGCCAGGGATCACGGGGTACCAAAACCCAAAAGTCTTATTTTCGCACGAAAATTGCACAATGGGCCGAAAATGCACCACCGACACCAAAATTGGACCACGGAGCACCTCAGACCTCAAAAATGAAAAGTTCTCTGAACATTATGGTTGTTTATGCATAAGAATGCACCATGGATCACGGGACACCAAAATCCAAAAGTCCTATTTTCGCACAAAAATTGCACAATGGGCTGAAGATGCACCACGGGCACCAAAATTGGACCATGGGGCATGTCGGACCTCAAAACTGAAAAGTTCTTCGGGCATTATGGGTTTTTATGCATAAGAATGCACCAGGGTTCACGGCGCACCAAAACCCCAAAGTCTTATTTTCCCACGAAAATTGCACAATGGGCCGAAAATGCACCACGGGCACCAAAATTGGACCATGGGGCACCTCGGACCTCAAAACTGAAAAGTGTTATGAGCATTATGGTTTTTTTATGCATAAGAATGCACCAGGGGTCACGGGGCACCAAAACCCAAAAGTCTTATTTTCGCACGAAAATTGCACAATGGGCCAAAAATGCTCACCGGGCACAAAAATTGGACCACGGGGCACCTCGGACCTCAAAACTGAAAAGTGTTCCGAGAATTATGGTTTTTTTATGGATAAGAATGCACCAGGGATGACGGATTACCCAAACCCAAAAGTCTTATTTTCGCATGAAAATTGCACAAACGGCTGAAAATGTACCACTGGAACCAAAATTGGACCACGAGTCACCTCGGACCTCAAAACTTAAAAGTGCTCTGAGCATTTTGGTTTTTTATGCATAAGAATGCACCAGGGATCATGGGGCACTAAAACCCAATAGTCTTATTTTTGCACGAAAATTGCACAATGGGCCGAAAATGCACCACCGGTACCAAAGTTAGACCACGGGGCACCTCGGACCTCAAAACTGAAAAGTGCTCTGAGCATTATGGTATTTTATGCATAAGAATGCACCAGGGATCACGGGCCACCAAAACCCAAAAGTCTTATTTTCGCCTGAAAAATGCACAAATGCCCGAAAATGTACCACGGGCACCAAAATTGGACCACGGGCACCTAGGACATCAAAACTGAAAAGTGCTCCGAGCATTATGCTTTTTTATGCATAAGAATGCGCCAGGGATCACAGGGAACCAAAACCCAACAGTCTTATTTACACACTAAAATTGCAAAATATGGCCGAAAATGCACCAGCGGCACCAAAATTGGACCACGGGACACCACGGACCTCAAAACTGAAAAGTGCTCTGAGCATGATGGTTTTTTATGCATAAGAATGCACCAGGGATCACGGGGCACCAAAACCCAAAAGTCTTATTTTCGCGCGAAAGTTTCACAATGGGCCGAAATGCACCACGGGACACCAAAATTGGACCACGGGACACCTCGGACCTCAAACACTTTAAAGTGGTCCAAGCATTATGGTTTTTTATGCATAAGAATGCACCAAGGATCACGGGGCACCGAAATCCAAAAGTCTTATTTTCGCACGAAAATTGCAAAAATGACTGAAAATGCACCACTAGCACCAAAATTAGACCACGGGACACCACAGACCTCAAAACTGAAAAGTGCTCTGAGCATGATGGGTTTTTATGCATAAGAATGCACCAGGGATCACGGGGCACCAAAACCCAAAAGTCTTATTTTCGCATGAAAATTGCACAAATGGCCGAAAATGCACCACTGAAACCAAAATTGGACCACGGGACACCTCCAACCTCAAACACTTTAAAGTGGTCCAAGCATTATGGTTTTTTATACATAAGAGTGCACCAAGGATCATGGGGCACCAAAACCCAAAAGTCTTATTTTTGCACGAAAATTGCACAATGGGCTGAAAATGCACAACGGGCACCAACATTGGACCACAGTGCACCTCGAACCTCAAAAATGAAAAGTACTCCGAGTATTATGGTTTTTTATGCATAAGAATGCACCAGGGATCACGGGGCACCAAAACCCAAAAGTCTTATTTTCGCACGAAAATGACACAACGGGCCGAAAATGCACTACGGGCACCAAAATTGGACCACAGGGAACCTCGGACCTCAAAACCGAAAAGTGCTCCAAAGGATTATGGCATATTATTTATAAGAATGCGCCAGGGATCACGGGGCACCAAAACCCAAAAGTCTTATTTTCGCACGAAAATTGCACAAATGGCCAAAAATGCACCACCAGCACCAAAATGGGACCACGGGGCACCATGGACCTCAAAACTAAAAAGTGCTCCAAGAATTATGGTTTTATGCATAAGAATACACCATGGATCACGGGGCACCAAAACCCAAAAGTCCTATTTTTGCACGGAAATTGCACAATGGGTCGAAAATGCACCACGGGCACCAAAATTGGACCGCGGGGCACGTCAGACCTCAAAACTGAAAAGTGCTTCGAGCATTATGGTTTTTTATGCATAAGAATGCGCCAGGGATCACGGCGTACCAAAACCCAAAAGTCTTATTTTCGCATTAAAATTGCACAAATGGCCAAAAATGCATCACCGATACCAAAATTGGACCACGGGGCACCATGGACCTCCAAACTGAAAAGAGTTTCGAGCATTATGGTTTTTTGTGCATAAGAATGCACCAGGGATCACTCGGCACCAAAATCCAAAAGTCTTATTTTCGCACAAAAAATGTACAATGTGCCGAAAATGCACCACGGGAACCGAAATTGGACCACGGGGCACCTCGGACCTCAAAACTGAAAAGTGCTATGAAGTATTATGGTATATTATGAATAAGAATGCACCAGGGATCACATGGCACCAAAACCCAAAAGTCTTACTTTCGCGCGAAAATTGTACAATGGGCCAAAAATGCACCACCGGCATTAGAATTGGACTCAAAACTAAAAAACCATGGTCCCCGTTTTGAGGTCCATGGTGCATTTTTGGCCCATTGTGCAATTTTGTTGCCAAAATAAGGCTTTTGGGTTTTGGTGCCCCGTGATTCCTTTTGCATTCTTATGCATAAAAACCATAATGCTCATAGCACTTTTAGGTTTTTAGGTCCGTGGTGCCCCGTGGTCCAATTTTGGTGCCCGTGGTGCATTTTCGGCACATGGTGCAATTTTCGTGCCAAAATAAGACTTTTGCGTTTTGGGGCCCCGTGATCCTTGGGACACCAAAATTGGACCACTGGACACCACGGACCTCAAAAATGAAAAGTGCTCAAAGCATTAGGGTTTTTTTAGGGATAAGGATGCACCAGGGATCGCGGGGCACCAAAACCCAAAACTCTTACTTTGGCACGAAAATTGCACCATTTGCCGAAAATGCACCACGGGTTCCAAAATTGGACCACGGGGAACCATGGACCTCAAAACTGAAAAGTGGTCGAAGCATTATGGTTTTTTATGCATAAAAATGCTCAATGGATCATGGGGCACAGAAACCCAAAAGTCTTATTTTTGCACGAAAATTGCATAATAGGCCGAAAATGCACCACGGGCACCAAAATTGAACCACGGGGCACCACGTACCTCAAAACTGAAAAGTGCTTAGAGAATTATGGTTTTTTATGCATCAGGATGCACCAAGGATCACAGGGTACCAAAATCCAAAAGTCTTATTTTGGAATGAAAATTGACCCATGTGCCGAAAATGCACCACAGGCACCAAAGTTGGATCACGGGGAACCATGGACCTCAAAATTGAAAAGTGTTGCGAGCATGATGGTTTTTTATTCATAAGAATGCACCAGGGATAACGTGGCATGAAAAACCAAAAGTCTGATTTTGGCATGAAAATTGCACCATATGCCAAAAAGACACCAATGGGCACCAAAATTGGACCACTGGACACCACGGACCTCAAAACCTAAAAGAGATCCGAGCATGATGGGTTTTTACGCATAAGAATGCACTAGGGATAACAGGGCACCAAAAACCAAAAGTCTTATTTTGGCACGAAAATTAAACCATGTGGCGAAAAATGCACCACGAGCATCAAAATTGGACCACGGGGCACCACGGACCTCAAAACTGAAAAGTGCTCTGAGCATTATGGTTTTTTATGCATAAGAATGCACCAGGGATCACGGGGCACCAAAACCCAAAAGTCTTATTTTGGGACGAAAATTAAGGCATGTGCCGAAATGCACCACGAGCACAAAAATTGAACCACGGGGCACCACGGACCTCAAAATTGAAAAGTGCTCCGAGCATTATGGTTTTTTATGCATAAGAATGCACCAGGGATCACGGGGCACCAAAACCCAAAAGTCTTATTTTGGCACTAAAATTGGACCATGTGCCGAAAATGCACCACGGGCACCAAAAATGGACCACGGGGCACCACGGACCTCAAAACTGAAAAGTGCTTAGAGCATTATGGTATTTTATGCATAAGAATGCTCCAGGGATCAATGGGCACCAAAACCCAAAAGTCTTATTTTGGCACAAAAATTAGACCATGTGCCGAAAATCGACCACGGGCACCAAAAATGGACCACGGGGCACCACGGACCTCAAAAGTGAAAAGTGCTCCGAGCTTTATGGTATTTTATGCGTAAGAATACTCAGGGATCAATAAGCACCGAAACCCAAAAGTATTATTTTGGCACGAAAATTGGACAATATGCCGAAAATGCACCACAGGCACCAAAATTGGACCACAGGACACCACGGACCTCAAAACTGAAAAGTGCTCCGAGCATAATGGTTTTTTATGCATAAGAATGCACCACGGATCACGGGGAACCAAAACCCAAAAGTCTTATTTTGGCACGAAAATTACACCATGTGCAGAAAATGCACCACGGGCACCAAATTTGGACCACGGGGCACTACGTACCTCAAAACCAAAAAGTGCTCCGAGTAAGATGGTTTTTTATGCATAAGAATGAACCAGGGATAACGGGGCACCAAAACCCAAAAGTCAGATTTTGGCACGAAAATTGCACCATTTGCCAAAAAAGCACCACGGGGTTCGAAAATTGGACCACTGGACACCATGGACCTCAAAACCTAAAAGTGTTCCGAGCATGATGGTTTTTTATGCATAAGAATGCACTAGGGATAACAGAGCACCAAAAATCAAAAGTCTTATATTGGCACGAAAATTAAACCACGTGCCAAAAAATGCAACACGAGCACCAAAATTGGACCACCGGGCACCACAGACCTCAAAACTGAAAAGTGCTCTGAGCATTATGGTTTTTTTGTGCATAAGAATGAACCAGGGATCACGGGGAACCAAAACCCAAAAGTCTTATTTTGGCACGAAACTTAAGCCATGTGCCGAAATGCACCATCGGCACCAAAATTAGACCACGGGGCACCACGGACCTCAAAACTAAAAAGTGCTCCGAGAATTATGGTTTTTTATGCATAAGAATGCACTAGGGATAACGGGGCACCAAAACCCAAAAGTCTTATTTTGGCACTAAAATTGGACCATGTGCCGATAATGCACCACGGGGACCAAAAATGGACCACGGGGCTCCATGGACCTCAAAACTGAAAAGTGCTCTGAGCATTATGGTTTTTTATGCATAAGAATGCTCCAGGGATCACGGGGCACCAAAACCCAAAAGTCTTATTTTGGCACAGAAATTGCACTATGTGCCGAAAATTCACCACGGGGGACCACGAACCTCAAAACTGAAAAGTGCTTCGAGCATTATGGTTATTAATGCGTAAGAATGCACCAGGGATCACGGGGCACCAAAACCCAAAAGTCTTATTTTCGGACGAAAATTGCACAAATGGCCGAAAATGCACCACCGGCACCAAAATTGTACCACGGGGCAGCACAGACCTCAAAACTGAAAAGTGCTCCAAGCGTTATAGTTTTTTATGCATAACAATACACTAGGGATCACGGGGCACCAATACCCAAAAGTCTTATTTTCGCACGAAAATTGCGCAATGGGCCGGAAATGCACTACTGGCACCAAAATTGGACCACGGGGGACCACGAACCTCAAAACTTAAAAGTGCTCCGAGCATTATGGTTATTTATGCGTAAGAATGCACCAGGGATCACGGGTACCAAAACCCAAAAGTCTTATTTTCGGACGAAAATTGCACAAATGGCCAAAAATGCACCACCGGCACCAAAATTGTACCACGGGGCACCACAGACCTCAAAACTGAAAAGTGCTCCAAGCGTTATAATTTTTTATGCATAACAATACACTAGGGATCACGGGGCACCAATACCCAAAAGTCTTATTTTCGCACGAAAATTGCGCAATGGGTCGAAAATGCACTACTGGCACCAAAATTGGACCACGGGGAACCAGGAACCTCAAAACTGAAAAGTGCTCCGAGCGTTATGGTTATTTATGCGTAAGAATGCACCAGGCATCACGGGGCACCAAAACCCAAAAGTCTTATTTTTAGACGAAAATTGCACAAATGGGTGAAAATGCACCACCGACACCAAAATTGGACCACGAGGCACCACGAACCTCAACATTGAAAAGTGCTCTGAGAATTATGGTTTTTTATGCCTAAGAATGCCCCAACGATCACTGGGAACAAAAAGCTAAAAGTCTTATTTTGTCGCGGAAATTGCACCATAGGCCAAAAATGCACAACGGGGCACCAAAATATGACTACTGGACACGGCGAACCTCAAAATTGAAAAGTCCTCCGAGCATTATTGTTTTTTATGTATAAGAATGCACCAGGGATCTTGGGGCACCAAAACCCAAAAGTCTTATTTTGGCACGACAGTTGCATTATGTGCCGAAAATGCACCACGGGGCACCACGGACCTCAAACCTGAAAAGTGCTCCAAGCATTATTTTTTTTATGCATAAGAATGCACCACGGATCATGGGGCACCAATACCCAAACGTGTTATTTTCGCACGAAAATTGCACAAATGGCAGAAAATGCACCACCGGCACCAAATTTGGATAACGGGGCACCACGGACATCAAAACTGAAAAGTGCTACAAGCATTATGGTTTTTTATGCATAAGAATGCTCCAGGGATCATGAGGCACCAAAACCGAAAGGTCTTATATTCGCACTAAAATTGCACAATGGGTCGGAAATGCACCACAGCCACCAAAATTGGACCACGGAGCACCACATACCTCAAAACTTAAAAGTGCTCAGAGCATTATGGTTTTTTATGCATAAGGGTGCACCAGGGATCATGGAGCACCAAAACCCAAAAGTCTTATTTTGGCACGAAAATTTCACCATGTGTTGAAAATTCACCACAAGCACCAAAATTGGACCACGGGGCACCATGGACCTCAAAACTGAAAAGTGCTCAGAGCATTATGGTTTTTTATGCATAAGGGTGCACCAGTGATCATGGAGCACCAAAACCCAAAAGTCTTATTTTGGCACAAAAATTTCACCATGTGTTGAAAATTCACCACAAGCACCAAAATTGGACCACGGGGCACCATGGACCTCAAAACTGAAAAGTGTTCCGAGCATTACCGTTTTTTATGTATAAGAATCAACCAGGGATCACGGGGCACCAAAACCCAGAAAGTCATATTTTCGCACAAAAATTGCACAACGAAAATTGCACAATGAAAAGTGCTCCAAGCATTATGGATTGTTATGCATAAGGATGCACCAGGGATCACGGGGCAGGGATCACGGGGCACCAAAACCTAATAGTCTTATTTTGGCACGAAATTTGCACCATGTGCCGAAAATTCACTACGGACACCTAAATTGCACCACTGGGCACCACGGACCTCCAAACTTAAAAGTGCTCCGAGCATTATGGTTTTTTATGCATAAGAATGCACCAGGGATCATGGGGCACGAAAACCCAAAAGTTTTATTTTCGCACGAAAATTGTACAAATGGTCGAAAATGCACCACCGGCACCAAAATTGGACCACGGGGCACCACGGACCTCAAAACTGAAAAGGGTTTCAAGCTTTATGGTTTTGTATGCAGAAGAATGCACCAGGGATCACGTGGCACCAAAAACCAAAAGTCTTATTTTCGCACGAAAATTGTACAAATTGCCGAAAATGCTCCATCGGCACCAAAATTGGACCACCGGGCACAACGGATCTCAAAACTGAAAAGTGCTCCAAGCATGATGGTTTTTTATGCATAAGAATGCTCCAGGGATCATGGGGCACCAAAACCCAAAAGTCTTATTTTCCGACTAAAATTGTACAAATGGCCGAAAATGTACCACCGACACCAAAATTGGACCACCGAGCACCTCGGACCTCAAAACTGAAAAGTTCTCTAAGCATGATGGTTTTTTATGCATAAGAATGCACCAGGGATCACGGGGCAACAAAACCCAAACTCTTTTTTTCCCACAAAAATTGCACAATGGGCCGAAAAGGCACCTCCGGAACCAAAATTGGACCACGGGGCACCACGGACCTCAAAACTGAAAAGGGTTTCAAGCTTTATGGTTTTGTATGCAGAAGAATGCACCAGGGATCACGTGGCACCAAAAACCAAAGGTCTTATTTTCGCATGAAAATTGTACAAATGGCAGAAAATGCACCATCGGCACCAAAATTGGACCACGGTGTACCACGAACCTGAAAACTGAAAAGTGTGTTGAGCATTATGGTTTTTTATGCATAAGAATGCACCATGGATTACGGGGCACCAAAACCCAAAAGTCTTATTTTCGCACTAAGATTGCACAATGGGCCGAAAATGAACAACGGGCACAAAAATTGGACCACGGTGCACCTTGGACCTCAAAACTGAAAAGTGCTTCGAACATTATGGTTTTTTATGCATAAGAATGCACCAGGGCTCACGGGCCACCAAAACCCAAAAGTCTTATTTTCACATGAAAAATGCATAAATGGCCGAAAATGCACCACCGACACAAAAATTGGACCACGGGGAAGCACGGACCTTAAAACTTAAAAGAGTTCCAAGCATTATGGTTTTTTATACATATGAATGCACCAGGGATCACGAGGCACCACAACCCAAAAGTCTTATTTTCGCACGAAAATTGCACAATGCGACGAAAATGCACCACGGGCACCAAAATTGAAAAGTACTCTGAGCATTATGGTTTTTTTATGGATAAGAAAGCACCAGGGATCACGCGGCACTAATACCCAAAAGTCTTATTTTTGCACGAAAATGCACCACTGACACCAAAATTGGACCACGGGGTACCTCGGACCTTAAAACTGAAAAGTGCTCCAAGCATTATGGTTTTTTATGCATAAGAATGCACTAGGGATCATGGGGCACCAAAAGCCAAAAGTCTTATTTTCGCACAAAAATTGAACAAATGGCCGAAACTGCACCGCCGGCACCAAAATTGGATTACGGGCACCTCGGACCTCAAAACTGAAAAGTCCTCCGAGCATTATGATTTTTTATGGATATGAATGCACCAGGGATCACGGGGAACCAAAACCCAAAAGTCTTATTTTCTCACGAAAATTGCACAATGGGCGGAAAATGCACCACGGGCACCAATATTGGACCACGGGATACCTCGGACCTCAAAACTGAAAGTCCTTCGAGCATTATGGTTTTTTATGGATAAGAATGCACCAAGGATCACGGGGAACCAATACCCAAAAGTCTTATTTTCGCACGAAAATTGCACAAAAGGCCGAAAATGCACCACCAGCACCAATATTGGACCACGGGGTACGACGGACCTCAAAACTGAAAAGTGCTCTGAACATGATGGTTTTTTGTGCATAAGAATGCAGCAGGGATCACGGGGCACCAAAACCCAAAAGTCTTATTTTCGTATGAAAATTGCACAAATGGCCGAAAATGCACCACCGACAACAAAATTGAACCATGGGGTACGACGGACCTCACAACAGAAAAGTGCTCCGAGCATGATGGTTTTTTATGCATAAGAATGCGGCATGGATCACGGGGCACCAAAATCCAATAGTATTAGTTTCGCACAAAAATTGAACAAATGGCCGAAACTGCACCACCGACACCAAAATTGGATTACGGGCACCTCGGACCTCAAAACTGAAAAGTCCTCCGAGCATTATGATTTTTTGTGGATATGAATGCACCAGGGATCACGGGGAACCAAAACCCAAAAGTCTTATTTTCTCACGAAAATTGCACAATGGGCGGAAAATGCACCACGGGCACCAATATTGGACCACGGGGTACCTCGGACCTCAAAACTGAAAGTCCTCCGAGCATTATGGTTTTTTATGGATAAGAATGCACCAAGGATCACGGGGAACCAATACCCAAAAGTCTTATTTTCGCACGAAAATTGCACAAAAGGTCGAAAATGCACCACCGGCACCAAAATTGGACCACGGGGTACGACGGACCTCAAAACTGAAAAGTGCTCTGAACATGATGGTTTTTTGTGCATAAGAATGCAGCAGGGATCACGGGACACCAAAATCGAAAAGTCTTATTTTCACATGCAAATTGCACAAATGGCCGAAAATGCACCACCGACACCAAAATTGAACCACGGGGTAGCACGGACCTTAAAACATAAAAGAGTTCCAAGCATTATGGTTTTTTCTATATAAGAATGCACAAGGAATCACGGGGCACCAAAACCCAAAAGTCTTATTTTCGCACGAAAATTGCACAATGGGCCGAAAATGCACCACGGGCACCAAAACTGAAAAGTGCTCTGAGCATTATGGTTTTTTATGGATAACAAAGCACAAGGGATCATGGGGCACCAATACCCAACAGTCTTATTTTCGCACGAAAATTGCACAAATGGGCGAAAATGTACCAAGGGCACCAAAATTTGACCACGGGTCACCTCGGACCTCAAAGTTGAAAAGTGCTCCGAGCATTATGGTTTTTTATGCATGAGAATGCAACAGGGTTCACGGGGCACCAAAACCCAAAAGTCTTATTTTCGCACAAAAATTACACAATGGGCCGAAAATGTACCACGGGCACCAAAATTGCAACATGGGGCACCTCGGACCTCAAAACTGAAATGTGCTATGAGCATTATGGTTTTTTATTCGTAAGAATGCGCCAGGGTTAACGAGGCACAAAAAACCAAAAGTCTTATTTTCGCACGAAAATTGCACAAATGGCTGAAGATGCACCACTGGCACCAAAATTGGACCACGAGGCACCACGGACCTCAAAACTGAAAAGTGTTCCAAGCATTACGGTTTTTTATGCATAAGAATGCACCAGGGATCATGGGGAACCAAAACCCAAAAGTCTTATTTTCGCACAAAAATTGCACAAACGACCGAAAATGAACCACGGGCACCAAAATTTGGCCACAGGGCACCTCGGACCACAAAACTACAAAGTTCTCCGAGCATTGTGGTTTTTTATGCATAAGAATGCACCAGGGATCACAGGGCACCAAAACCCAAAAGTCTTATTTTCGCATGAAAATTGTACAAATGGCAGAAAATGCACCATCGGCACCAAAATTGGACCACGGGACACCACGAACCTCAGAACTGAAAAGTCCTCCAGGCATTATGGTTTTTTATGCATATGAATACACCAGGGATCATGGGGCACCAAAACCCAAAGTCTTGTTTCCGCACAAAAATTGTACAAATGGCCGAAAATGCACCACCGACACAAAAATTGGACCACGGGGCACGACGAACCTGAAAACTGAAAAGTGTTTTGAGCATTATGGTTTTTTATGCATAAGAATGCACCAGGGATTACGGGGCACCAAAACCCAAAAGTCTTATTTTCGCACTAAGATTGCACAATGGGCCGAAAATGAACAACGGGCACAAAAATTGGACCACGGTGCACCTCGGACCTCAAAACTGAAAAGTGCTTTGAACATTATGGTTTTTTATGCATAAGAATGCACCGGGGATCACGGGCCACCAAAACCCAAAAGTCTTATTTTCACGTGAAAATTGCACAAATGGCCAAAAATGCACCACCGACACCAAAATTGGACCACGAGGCACCACGGACCTCAAAACTGAAAAGTGTTCCAAGCATTACGGTTTTTTATGCATAAGAATGCACCAGGGATCATGGGGAACCAAAACCCAAAAGTCTTATTTTCGCACAAAAATTGCACAAACGACCGAAAATGAACCACGGGCACCAAAATTTGGCCACAGGGCACCTCGGACCACAAAACTAGAAAGTTCTCCGAGCATTGTGGTTTTTTATGCATAAGAATGCACCAGGGATCACAGGGCACCAAAACCCAAAAGTCTTATTTTCGCATGAAAATTGTACAAATGGCAGAAAATGCACCATCGGCACCAAAATTGGACCACGGGACACCACGAACCTCAAAACTGAAAAGTCCTCCAGGCATTGTGGTTTTTTGTGCATAAGAATACACCAGGGATCACGGGGCACCAAAACACAAAGTCTTGTTTCCGCACGAAAATTGTACAAATGACCGAAAATGCACCACCGACACAAAAATTGGACCACGGGGCACCACGAAACTGAAAACTGAAAAGTGTTTTGAGCATTATGGTTTTTTATGCATAAGAATGCACCAGGGATTACGGGGCACCAAAACCCAAAAGTCTTATTTTCGCACTAAGATTGCACAATGGGCCGAAAATGAACAACGGGCACAAAAATTGGACCACGGTGCACCTCGGACCTCAAAACTGAAAAGTGCTTTGAACATTATGGTTTTTTATGCATAAGAATGCACCGGGGATCACGGGCCACCAAAACTCAAAAGTCTTATTTTCACATGAAAATTGCACAAATGGCCGAAAATGCACCACCGACACCAAAATTGGACCACGGGGCAGCACAGACCTTAAAACTGAAAAGAGATCCAAGCATTATGGTTTTTTATACATATGAATGCACCAGGGATCACGAGCCACCAAAACCCAAAAGTCTTATTTTCGCACGAAAATTGCAAAATGCGACGAAAATGCACCAGGGGCCCCAAAATTGAAAAGTACTCTGAGCATTATGGTTTTTTATCGATAAGAAAGCACCAGGGATCACGCGGCACCAATACCCAAAAGTCTTATTTTCGCACGAAAATTGCACAAATGGGCGAAAATGTACCACGGGGACCAAAATTTGACCACGGGGCACCTCGGACCTCAAAACTTAAAAGTGCTCCGAGCATTATGGTTTTTTATGCGTGAGAATGCGACAGGGATCACGGGGCACCAAAACCCAAAAGTCTTATTTTCGCACGAAAATTGCACAATGGGCCGAAAATGCACCATGGGCAATAAAATTTGGCCACGGGGCACCTCGGACCTCAAAACTGGAAAGTTCTCCGAGCATTATGGTTTTTTATGCATGAGAATGCAACAGTGATCACGGGGCACCAAAACCAAAAAGTCTTATTTTCGCACGAAAATTGCACAATGGGTCAAAAATGCACCACGGGCACCAAAATTGGAACATGAGGCACCTCGGACCTCAAAACTGAAAAGTGCTATGAGCTTTATTGTTTTTTATTCATAGGAATGCACCAGGGTTAACGAGGCACCAAAAACCAAAAGTCTTATTTTCGCACGAAAATTGCACAAATGGCTGAAAATGCACCACTGGCTCCAAAATTGGACCACGAGGCACCACGGACCTGAAAATTGATATGTATTCCGAGCATTACGGTTTTTTATGCATAAGAATGCACCAGGTATCACGGGGCAGCAAAACCCAAAAGTCTTATTTTCGCACGAAAATTGCACAAATGGCTGAAAATGCACCACTGGCACCAAAATTGGACCACGAGGGACCACAAACCTGAAAACTGAAAAGTGTTCTGAGCAGTACTGTTTTTTATGCATAAGAATGCACCAGGGGTCACAGGGTACCAAAACCCAAAAGTCTTATTTTCGCACGAAAATTGCACAATGTGCCGAAAATGAACCACAAGCACGAAAATTTGGCCACGGGGCACCTCGGACCTCAAAACTGGAAAGTTCTCCGAGCATTATGGTTTTTTATGCATGAGAATGCAACAGGGATCACGGGGCACCAAAACCAAAAAGTCTTATTTTCGCACGAAAATTGCACAATGGGTCAAAAATGCACCACGGGCACCAAAATTGGAACATGAGGCACCTCGGACCTCAAAACTGAAAAGTGCTATGAGCTTTATTGTTTTTTATTCATAAGAATGCACCAGGGTTAACGAGGCACCAAAAACCAAAAGTCTTATTTTCGCACGAAAATTGCACAAATGGCTGAAAATGCACCACTGGCTCCAAAATTGGACCACGAGGCACCATGGACCTGAAAATTGATGTGTGTTATGAGCATTACGGTTTTTTATGCATAAGAATGCACCTGGGATCACGGGGCAGCAAAACCCAAAAGTCTTATTTTCACACGAAAATTGCACAAAGGGCCGAAAATGAACCACGGGCACCAAAATTTGGCCACGGGGCACCTCGGACCTCAAAACTGGAAAGTTCTCCGAGCATTGTGGTTTTTTATGCATAAGAATGCACCAGGGATCACGGGGCACCAAAACCCAAAAGTCTTATTTTCGCACGAAAATTTCACAATGGGCTGAAAATGCACCACGGGCACCAAAATTTGACCACGGGGAACCTCGGAACTCAAAACTGGAAAGTTCTCTGGGCATTAAGGTTTTTTATGCATAATAATGCGCAAGGGATCAAGGGGCACTAAAACCCAAAAGTCTAATTATCGCAAGAATATTGCACAATGGGACGAAAATGCACCACGGGCACCAAAATTGGAACACGGGGCACCTCGGACCTCAAAAATGACAAGTGCTATGAGCATTATGGTTTTTTATTCTTAAGAATGCACCACAGATCACGGGCCACCAAAAACATAAAATCTTATTTTCGCACGAAAATTGCACAAATGGCTGAAAATGCACCACTAGCACCAAAATTGGACCAAGTGCACCACGGACCTTAAAACTTAAAAGTGTTCCGAGCATTATGGTTTTTTATGCATAATAATGCACCAGGGATCACAGGGCACCAAAACCCAAAAGTCTTATTTTCGAACGAAAATTGCACAATAGGCTGAAAATGCACCACGGGCACCAAAGTTGGACCACACCACGGACCTCAAAACTGAAAAGTGTTCCAAGAATTATAGTTTTTTATGCATAAGAATGCACCAGGGATCATGGGTCACCAAAACCCAAAAGTCTTATTTTCGCATGAAATTGCACAATGGACCGAAAATGCACCACAGGAACCAAAATTCGACCACGGGGCACCTTGGACCTCAAAACTGAGAAGTGCTACGAAGCATTATGGTATTTTATGCATAAAAATGCACTAGGGATCACAGGGCACCAAAACCCAAAGGTCTTATTTTCGCATGAAAATTGCACAAATTGTCGAAAGTGCACCATCGACACCAAAATTGGACCACGGGACACCACGGACCTCAAAATTGAAAAGTCCTCCAGGCATTATGGTTTTTTATGCATAAGAATTCAACAGGGATCACGGGGCACCAAAATCCAAAAGTCTTCTTTCCGCACGAAAATTGGACAAATGCCGGAAATTGCACCACTGGCACAAAAATTGGACCACGAGGCACCGCAAACCTCAAAACTGAAAAGTGTGTCGAGGATTATGGTTGTTTATGCATAAGAATGAACCAGGGATTACGGGGCACCAAAACCCAAAAGTCTTATTTTTGCACTAAGATTGCACAATGGGCCGAAAATGCACAACGAGCACAAAAATTGGACCACGGTGCACCTCGGACCTCAAAACTGAAATGTGCTTCGAAAATTATGGTTTTTTATGCATAAGAATGCACCAGGGATCATGGGGCACCAAAACCCAAAAGTCTTATTTTCACATGAAAATTGCACAAATGGCCGAAAATGCACCACCGACACCAAAATTGGACCACGGGGCAGCACGAACCTTAAAACTGAAAAGAGTTCCAAGCATTATGGTATTTTATTCATAAGAATGCACCAGGGATCACGGGGCACCAAAACCCAAAAGTCTAATTTTCGCAAGAATATTGCACAATGGGACGAAAATGCACCACGGGCACCAAAATTGGAACATGGGACACCTCGGACCTCAAAACTGAAAAGTGCTGTGAGCATTATAGTTTTTTATTCATAAGAATGCACTAGGGTTAACGGGACACCAATAACCAAAAGTCTTATTTTCGCACGAAAATTGCACAAATGGCTGAAAATGCACGACTGGCACCAAAATTGGACCACGAGGCACCACGAACCTCAAAACAGAAAAGTGTTTTGAGCAAGATGGTTTTTCATGCATAGAATGCACCAGGGATCAAGGGGCACCAAAACCCAAAAGTTTTATTTTCGCAAGAAAATTGCACAATAGGCCGAAAATGAACCACGGGCACCAAAATTATACCACGGGGCACCTTGGACCTCAAAACTGGAAAGTTCTCTGAGCATTATGGTTTTTTATGCATAAGAATGCACTAGGGGTCACGGGGAACCAAAACCCAAAAGTATTATTTTCGTGCGAAAATTTCACAATGGGCTGAAAATGCACCAAGTGCACCAAAATTTTGCCACGGGGCACCTCGAACTCAAAACTGGAAAGTTCTCCGAGCATTATGGTTTTTTAAGATTAAGAATACGCCAGGGATCAAGGGGCACCAAAACCCAAAAGTCTTATTTTCGCCCGAAAATTTCACAATGGGCTGAAAATGCACCAAGTGCACCAAAATTTGGCAACGGGGCACCTCGAACTCAAAACTGGAAAGTTCTCTGAGCATTATGGTTTTTTAAGATTAAGAATACGCCAGGGATCAAGCGGCACCGAAACCCAAAAGTTTTCTTTTCGCATGAAAATTGCACAAATGGCCGAAAATGCACCACCGGCACCAAAATTGGACCACGGGGTACCACGGACCTCAACTGAAAAAGAGTTCCGAGCATTATAATTTTTTTTGCATAAGAATGCACCAGGGATCACGGGGCACCACGAACCTCAAAACGGAAAAGGGTTTTGAGCTTTATGGTTTTTTATGCATAAGAATGCACCAGGGATCATGGGGCACGAAAACCCAAAAGTTTTATTTTCGCACGAAAATTGTACAAATGGTCGAAAATGCACCACTGGCACCAAAATTGGACCACGGGGCACCACGGACCTCAAAACTGAAAAGGGTTTCAAGCTTTATGGTTTTGTATGCACCAGGGATCACGTGGCACCAAAAATCAAAAGTCTTATTTTCACACGAAAATTTCACAAATCGCCGAGAATGCACCACGGGCACCAAAATTTGACCACGGCGCACCTCGGACCTCAAAACTGGAAAGTTCTCCGAGCATTATGATTTTTAATGCATAAGAATGCACCAGGGATCACGGGGCACCAAAACCGAAAAGTCTTATTTTCGCACGAAAATTGCAAAAATGGCCGAAAATGCTCCACCGGCACCAAAATTGGACCACGGGGCACCTCGGACCTCAAAACTGAAAAGTTCTCTGAGCATTATGATTTTTTATGCATAAGAATGCACCAGGGATTACATGGCACCAAAACCCAAAAGTCTTATTTTCACACAAAAATTGCACAATGGGCCGAAATTGCACCACGGGCACCAAAATTTGACCAAGGGGCACCTCGGACCTCAATACCTAAAAGTTCTCCGAGCATTATTATTTTTTATGCGTAAGAATGCACCAGGGATCACAGGGCACGAAAACCCAAAAGTCTTATTTTCGCACGAAAATTGCGTAATGGGCCGAAAATGTACCACGGGCACCAAAATTGAGGCGCGGGACACATCGGACCTCAAAACTGATAAGCGCTCTCAGCATTATGGTTTTTTATGCATAACCATGCACCAGGGATCATAGGGCACAAAAACCCAAAACTTTTATTTTCGCAAGAAAATTGCACAATAGGCTGAAATTGCACCGCGGTCACCAAAATTTGACCAAGGGGCACCTCGGACCTCAATACCTAAAAGTGATCCGAGCATTATGGTATTTTATGCAAAAGAATGCACCAGGGATTATGGGGCACCAAAACCTAAAAGTCTTATTTTCGCATGAAAATTGCACAAATGGTAGAAAATGCACCACCGACACCAAAATTGGACAACGGGGCACCGCGGACCTCAAAACTGAAAAGAGTTCTGAGCATTATTGTTTTTTATGCATAAGATTATGCCAGGGAGCACGGGGCACCAAAACCCAAAAGTCTTATTTTCGCACGAAAGTTGCACAATGGGCCGAAAATGCACCACGGGCACCAAAATTGGACCACGGGGCACGTCGGACCTCAAAACTGAAAAGTGCTCGAAGCATTATGGCTTTTTATGGTTAAGAATGCACCAGGGATCATGGGGAATCAAAATCCAAAAGTCTTATTTTCATACGAAGATTGCACAATGGGCCGAAATTATACCACGAGCACCAGAATTGGACCACGGGGCACCTAGGACCCCAAAACTGAAAAGTGCTATGAGCATTATGGTTTTTTATGCTTAAGAATGCACGAGGGATCGCGGGGCACCAAAACCCAAAAGTCTTATTTTCGCACGAAAATTGCACAATGGGCCGAAAATGCACCACGGGCACCAAAATTGGACCACGGAGCACCTCGGACCTCAAAATTGAAAAGTTCTCTGAGCATTATGGTTTTTTATGCATAAGAATGCACCAAGGATCACAGGGTACCAAAATCCAAAAGTCTTATTTTCGCACGAAAATTGCACAATAGGCCAAAAATGCACCACGGGCACCATAATTGGACCGCGGGGCACGTCGGACCTCAAAACTGAAAAGTGCTGCGAGCATGATGGTTTTTTACGCTTACGAATGCATCAGGGATCACGGGGCACCACAACCAAAAAGTCATATTTTCGAACGAAAATTGCGCAACGGGCCGAAAATGCACGACGGGAACCAAAATTCGACCATGGGACACCCCGGACCTCAATACCTAAAAGTGCTCCGAGCATTATGGTTTTTTATGCATAAGAATGCACCAAGGATCTCGGGGCACCAAAACCCAAAAGTCTTATTTTCGCACTAAAATTGCAAAATATGGCCGAAAATGCACCAGCGGCACCAAAATTGGACCACGGGGCACCACAGACCTCAAAACTAAAAAGTGCTCTGAGCATGATGGTTTTTATGCATAAGAATGCACCACGGATCACGGGGCACCAAAACCCAAAAGTCTTATTTTCGAACGAAAGTTGCACAATGGGTCGAAAATGCACCACGGGACACCAAAATTAGACCACGGGACACCTCCGACCTCAAACACTTTAAAGTGGTCCAAGCATTATGGTTTTTTATACATAAGAGTGCACCAAGGATCATGGGGCACCAAAACCCAAAAGTCTTATTTTCGCACGAAAATTGCAACAATGACCGAAATTTCACCACTAGCACCAAAATTAGACCACGGGACACCACGGACCTCAAAACTGAAAAGTGCTATGAGCATGATGGTTTTTTATGCATAAGAATGCACCAGGGATCACGGGGCACCAAAACCCAAAAGTCTTATTTTCGCATGAAAATTGCACAAATGGCCGAAAATGCACCACCGACACCAAAATTGGACCACGGGGAACCATGGACCACAAAACTAAAAAGATTTCTGAGCATTATTATTTTTTATGCATAAGAATGCACCAGGGATCACGGGGCACCAAAACCCAAAAGTCTTACATTCGCACGAAAATTGCATAATGGACCGAAAATGCTCCACAAGCACCAAAGTTGGACCACGGGGCACCTCGGACCTCAACACTGAAAAGTGGTCTAACCTTTATGGTTTTTATGGATAAGAATGCACCAGGGATCACGGGGCACCAAAACCCAAAATTCTTATTTTCGAACGAAAATTGCATAATGGGCCGAAAATGCACCACCGGCAGCAAAATTGGACCACGGGACACCACGAACCTCAAAACTGAAAAGTGCTTCAAGCATTACGATTTTTTATGCATAAGAATGCACCAGGCATCGCAGGGCAGCAAAACCCAAAATTCTTATTTTCGCACGAAAATTGCACAATGGGCCGAAAATACACCACCGGCACGAAAATTGGACCACGGGGCACCACGGACCTCAAAACTAAAAAGTGCTCCAAGAATTATGGTTTTATGCATAAGAATACACCATGGATCACGGGGCACCAAAACCGAAAAGTCCTATTTTTGCACGGAAATTGCACAATGGGTCGAAAATGCACCACGGGCACCAAAATTGGACCGCGGGGAACGTCGGACCTCAAAACTGAAAAGTGGTTCGAGCATTATGGTTTTTTATGCATAAGAATGCGCCAGGGATCACGGGCACCAAAACCCCAAAGTCTTATTTTCCCACGAAAATTGCACAATGGGCCGAAAATGCACCACCGGCACCAAAATTGGACCACGGAGCACCTCAGACCTCAAAAATGAAAAGTTCTCTGAACATTATGGATGTTTATGCATAAGAATGCACCATGGATCACGGGGCACCAAAACCCAAAAGTCCTATTTTCGCACAAAAATTGCACAATGGGCTGAAGATGCACCACGGGCACCAAAATTGGACCATGGGGCATGTCGGACCTCAAAACTAAAAAGTTCTTCGGGCATTATGGGTTTTTATGCATAAGAATGCACCAGGGTTCACGGCGCACCAAAACCCCAAAGTCTTATTTTCCCACGAAAATTGCACAATGGGCCGAAAATGCACCACGGGCACCAAAATTGGACCATGGGGCACCTCGAACCTCAAAACTGAATAGTGCTATGAGCATTACGGTTTTTTTATGCATATGAATGCACCAGGGATCACAGGGAACCAAAACCAAAAAGTCTTATTTTCTCACGAAAATTGCACAATGGGCGGAAAATGCACCACGGGCACCAATATTGGACCACGGGATACCTCGGACCTCAAAACTGAAAGTCCTCCGAGCATTATGGTTTTTTATGGATAAGAATGCACCAAGGATCACGGGGAACCAATACCCAAAAGTCTTATTTTCGCACGAAAATTGCAGAAAAGGCCGTAAATGCACCACCGACACCAATATTGGACCACGGGGTACGACGGACCTCAAAACTGAAAAGTGCTCTGAACATGATGGTTTTTTGTGCATAAGAATGCAGCAGGGATCACGGGGCACCAAAATCCAAAAGTCTTATTTTCGCATGAAAATTGCACAAATGGCCGAAAATGCACCACCGACAACAAAATTGAACCATGGGGTACGACGGACCTCAAAACTGAAAAGTGCTCCGAGCATGATGGTTTTTTATGCATAAGAATGCGGCATGGATCACGGGGCACCAAAATCCAAGAGTATTAGTTTCGCAAAAAAATTGAACAAATGGCCGAAACTGCACCACCGACACCAAAATTGGATTACGGGCACCTCGGACCTCAAAACTGAAAAGTCCTCCGAGCATTATGATTTTTTATGGAAATGAATGCACCAGGGATCACGGGGAACCAAAACCAAAAAGTCTTATTTTCTCACGAAAATTGCATAATGGGCGGAAAATGTACCACGGGCACCAATATTGGACCACGGGGTACCTTGGACCTCAAAACTGAAAGTCCTCCGAGCATTATGGTTTTTTTATGGATAAGAATGCACCAAGGATCACGGGGAACCAATACCCAAAAGTCTTATTTTCGCACGAAAATTGCACAAAAGGCCGCAAATGCACCACCGGCACCAAAATTGGACCACTGGGTACGACGGACCTCAAAACTGAAAAGTGCTCTGAACATGATGGTTTTTTGTGCATAAGAATGCAGCAGGGATCACGGGGCACCAAAATCGAAAAGTCTTATTTTCACATGCAAATTGCACAAATGGCCGAAAATGCACCACCGACACCAAAATTGAACCACGGGGTAGCACGGACCTTAAAACATAAAAGAGTTCCAAGCATTATGGTTTTTTCTATATAAGAGTGCACTAGGAATCACGGGGCACCAAAACCCAAAAGTCTTATTTTCGCACGAAAATTGCACAATGGGCCAAAAATGCACCACGGGCACCAAAACTGAAAAGTGCTCTGAGCATTATGGTTTTTTATGGATAAGAAAGCACAAGGGATCACGGGGTACCAATACCCAACAGTCTTATTTTCGCACGAAAATTGCACAAATGGGCGAAAATGTACCAAGGGCACCAAAATTTGACCACGGGTCACCTCGGACCTCAAAGTTGAAAAGTGCTCCGAGCATTATGGTTTTTTATGCATGAGAATGCAACAGGGTTCACGGGGCACCAAAACCCAAAAGTCTTATTTTCGCATGAAAATTATACAATGGGCCGAAAATGTACCACGAGCACCAAAATTGCAACATGGGGCACCTCGGACCTCAAAACTGAAAAGTGCTGTGAGCATTATGGTTTTTTATTCGTAAGAATGCACCAGTGTTAACGAGGTACCAAAAGCCAAAAGTTTTATTTTCGCACGAAAATTGCACAAATGGCTGAAAATGCACCACTGGCACCAAAATTGGACCACGAGGCACCACGGACCTCAAAACTGCAAAGTGTTCCAAGCATTACGGTTTTTTATGCATAAGAATGCACCAGGGATCATGGGGCACCAAAACCCAAAAGTCTTATTTTTGCACAAAAATTGCACAAACGACCGAAAATGAACCACGGGCACCAAAATTTGGCCACAGGGCACCTCGGACCACAAAACTAGAAAGTTCTCCGAGCATTGTGGTTTTTTATGCATAAGAATGCACCAGGGATCACAGGGCACCAAAACCCAAAAGTCTTATTTTCGCATGAAAATTGTACAAATGGCAGAAAATGCACCATCGGCACCAAAATTGGACCACGGGACACCACGAACCTCAAAACTGAAAAGTCCTCCAGGCATTATGGTTTTTTGTGCATAAGAATACACCAGGGATCACGGGGCACCAAAACCCAAAGTCTTGTTTCCGCAAGAAAATTGTACAAATGGCCAAAAATGCACCACCGACACAAAAATTGGACCACGGGGCACCACGAACCTGAAAACTCAAAAGTGTGTTGAGCATTATGGTTTTTTATGCATTAGAATGCACCAGGGATTACGGGGCACCAAAACCCAAAAGTCTTATTTTCGCACTAAGATTGCACAATGGGCCGAAAATGAACAACGGGCACAAAAATTGGACCACGGTGCACCTCGGACCTCAAAACTGAAAAGTGCTTTGAACATTATGGTTTTTTATGCATAAGAATGCACCGGGGATCACGGGCCACCAAAACCCAAAAGTCTTATTTTCACATGAAAATTGCACAAATGGCCGAAAATGCACCACCGACACCAAAATTGGACCACGGGGCAGCACGGACCTTAAAACTGAAAAGAGTTCCAAGCATTATGGTTTTTTATACATATGAATGCACCAGGGATCACGAGCCACCAAAACCCAAAAGTCTTATTTTCGCACGAAAATTGCAAAATGCGACGAAAATGCACCACGGGCCCCAAAATTGAAAAGTACTCTGAGCATTATGGTTTTTTATCGATAAGAAAGCACCAGGGATCACGCGGCACCAATACCCAAAAGTCTTATTTTCGCACGAAAATTGCACAAATGGGCGAAAATGTAGCACGGGGACCAAAATTTGACCACGGGGCACCTCGGACCTCAAAACTTAAGAGTGCTCCGAGCATTATGGTTTTTTATGCGTGAGAATGCAACAGGGATCACGGGGCACCAAAACCCAAAACTCTTATTTTCGCACGAAAATTGCACAAATGGGCGAAAATATACCACGGGGACCAAAATTTGACCACGGGGCACCTCGGACTTCAAAACTTAAAAGTGCTCCAAGCATTATGGTTTTTTATGCGTGAGAATGCAACAGGGATCACGGGGCACCAAAACCCAAAAGTCTTATTTTCTCACGAAAATTGCACAATGGGCCGAAAATGCAGCATGGGCAATAAAATTTGGCCACGGGGCACCTCGGACCTCAAAACTGGAAAGTTCTCCGAGCATTATGGTTTTTTATGCATGAGAATGAAACAGGGATCACGGGGCACCAAAACCAAAAAGTCTTATTTTCGCACGAAAATTGCACAATGGGTCAAAAATGCACCACGGGCACCAAAATTGGAACATGAGGCACCTCGGACCTCAAAACTGAAAAGTGCTATGAGCTTTATTGTTTTTTATTCATAAGAATGCACCAGGGTTAACGAGGCACCAAAAACCAAAAGTCTTATTTTCGCACGAAAATTGCATAAATGGCTGAAAATGCATCACTGGCTCCAAAATTGGACCACGAGGCACCATGGACCTGAAAATTGATATGTGTTCCGAGCATTACGGTTTTTTATGCATAAGAATGCACCAGGGATCACGGGGCAGCAAAACCCAAAAGTCTTATTTTCACACGAAAATTGCACAAAGGGCCGAAAATGAACCATGGGCACCAAAATTTGGCCACGGGGCACCTCGGACCTCAAAACTGGAAAGTTCTCCGAGCATTGTGGTTTTTTATGCATAAGAATGCACCAGGGATCATGGGGCACCAAAACCCAAAAGTCTTATTTTCGCACGAAAATTTCACATTGGGCTGAAAATGCACCACGGGCACCAAAATTTGACCACGGGGAACCTCGGAACTCAAAACTGGAAAGTTCTCTGGGCATTAAGGTTTTTTATGCATAATAATGCGCAAGGGATCAAGGGGCACTAAAACCCAAAAGTCTAATTATCGCAAGAATATTGCACAATGGGACGAAAATGCACCACGGGCACCAAAATTGGAACACGGGGCACCTCGGACCTCAAAAATGACAAGTGCTATGAGCATTATGGTTTTTTATTCTTAAGAATGCACCACAGATCACGGGCCACCAAAAAAATAAAATCTTATTTTCGCACGAAAATTGCACAAATGGCTGAAAATGCACCACTAGCACCAAAATTGGACCAAGTGCACCACGGACCTCAAAACTGAAAAGTGTTCCGAGCATTATGGTTTTTTATGCATAATAATGCACCAGGGATCACAGGGCACCAAAACCCAAAAGTCTTATTTTCGCACGAAAATTGCACAATAGGCTGAAAATGCACCACGGGCACCAAAGTTGGACCACACCACGGACCTCAAACTGAAAAGTGTTCCAAGAATTATAGTTTTTTATGCATAAGAATGCACCAGGGATCATGGGTCACCAAAACCCAAAAGTCTTATTTTCGCATGAAATTGCACAATGGACCGAAAATGCACCACAGGAACCAAAACTGAGAAGTGCTACGAAGCATTATGGTATTTTATGCATAAAAATGCACTAGGGATCACAGGGCACCAAAACCCAAAGGTCTTATTTTCGCATGAAAATTGCACAAATTGTCGAAAATGCACCATTGACACCAAAATTGGACCACGGGACACCACGGACCTCAAAATTGAAAAGTCCTCCAGGCATTATGGTTTTTTATGCATAAGAATTCAACAGGGATCACGGGGCACCAAAATCCAAAAGTCTTCTTTCCGCACGAAAATTGTACAAATGCTGGAAAATGCACCACCGGCACAAAAATTGGACCACGGGGCACCGCAAACCTCAAAACTGAAAAGTGTGTCGAGCATTATGGTTGTTTATCCATAAGAATGAACCAGGGATTACGGGGCATCAAAACCCAAAAGTCTTATTTTTGCACTAAGATTGCACAATGGGCCGAAAATGCACAACGAGCACAACAATTGGACCACGGTGCACCTCGGACCTCAAAACTGAAAAGTGGTTCGAAAATTATGGTTTTTTATGCATAAGAATGCACCAGGGATCATGGGGCACCAAAACCCAAAAGTCTTATTTTCGCACGAAAATTTCACAATGGGCTGAAAATGCACCACGGGCACCAAAATTGGACCACGGGGAACCTCGGAACTCAAAACTGGAAAGTTCTCTAGGCATTAAATTTTTTTATGCATAATAATGCGCAAGGGATCAAGGGGCACTAAAACCCAAAAGTCTAATTATCGCAAGAATATTGCACAATGGGACGAAAATGCACCACGGGCACCAAAATTGGAACACGGGGCACCTCGGACCTCAAAAATGACAAGTGCTATGAGCATTATGGTTTTTTATTCTTAAGAATGCACCACAGATCACGGGCCACCAAAAAAATAAAATCTTATTTTCGCACGAAAATTGCACAAATGGCTGAAAATGCACCACTAGCACCAAAATTGGACCAAGTGCACCACGGACCTCAAAACTGAAAAGTGTTCCGAGCATTATGGTTTTTTATGCATAATAATGCACCAGGGATCACAGGGCACCAAAACCCAAAAGTCTTATTTTCGCACGAAAATTGCACAATAGGCTGAAAATGCACCACGGGCACCAAAGTTGGACCACACCACGGACCTCAAAACTGAAAAGTGTTCCAAGAATTATAGTTTTTTATGCATAAGAATGCACCAGGGATCATGGGTCACCCAAACCCAAAAGTCTTATTTTCGCATGAAATTGCACAATGGACCGAAAATGCACCACAGGAACCAAAACTGAGAAGTGCTACGAAGCATTATGGTATTTTATGCATAAAAATGCACTAGGGATCACAGGGCACCAAAACCCAAAGGTCTTATTTTTGCATGAAAATTGCACAAATTGTCGAAAATGCACCATTGACACCAAAATTGGACCACGGGACACCACGGACCTCAAAATTGAAAAGTCCTCCAGGCATTATGGTTTTTTATGCATAAGAATTCAACAGGGATCACGGGGCACCAAAATCCAAAAGTCTTCTTTCCGCACGAAAATTGTACAAATGCCGGAAAATGCACCACCGGCACAAAAATTGGACCGCGGGGCACCGCAAACCTCAAAACTGAAAAGTGTGTCGAGCATTATGGTTGTTTATGCATAAGAATGAACCAGGGATTACGGGGCACCAAAACCCAAAAGTCTTATTTTTGCACTAAGATTGCACAATGGGCCGAAAATGCACAACGAGCACAAAAATTGGACCACGGTGCACCTCGGACCTCAAAACTGAAAAGTGGTTCGAAAATTATGGTTTTTTATGCATAAGAATGCACCAGGGATCATGGCGCACCAAAACCCAAAAGTCTTATTTTCACATGAAAATTGCACAAATGGCCGAAAATGCACCACCGACACCAAAATTGGACCACGGGGAACCTCGGAACTCAAAACTGGAAAGTTCTCTGGGCATTAAATTTTTTTATGCATAATAATGCGCAAGGGATCAAGGGGCACTAAAACCCAAAAGTCTAATTATCGCAAGAATATTGCACAATGGGACGAAAATGCACCACGGGCACCAAAATTGGAACACGGGGCACCTCGGACCTCAAAAATGGCAAGTGCTATGAGCATTATGATTTTTTATTCTTAAGAATGCACCACAGATCACGGGGCACCAAAAACATAAAATCTTATTTTCGCACGAAAATTGCACAAATGGCTGAAAATGCACCATTAGCACCAAAATTGGACCAAGTGCACCACGGACCTCAAAACTGAAAAGTGTTCCGAGCATTATGGTTTTTTATGCATAATAATGCACCAGGGATCACAGGGCACCAAAACCCAAAAGTCTTATTTTCGCAGGAAAATTGCACAATAGGCTGAAAATGCACCACGGGCACCAAAGTTGGACCACACCACGGACCTCAAAACTGAAAAGTGTTCCAAGAATTATAGTTTTTTATGCATAAGAATGCACCAGGGATCATGGGTCACCAAAACCCAAAAGTCTTATTTTCGCATGAAATTGCACAACGGACCGAAAATGCACCACAGGAACCAAAACTGAGAAGTGCTACGAAGCATTATGGTATTTTATGCATAAAAATGCACTAGGGATCACAGGGCACCAAAACCCAAAGGTCTTATTTTCGCATGAAAATTGCACAAATTGTCGAAAATGCACCATTGACACCAAAATTGGACCACGGGACACCACGGACCTCAAAATTGAAAAGTCCTCCAGGCATTATGGTTTTTTATGCATAAGAATTCAACAGGGATCACGGGGCACCAAAATCCAAAAGTCTTCTTTCCGCACGAAAATTGTACAAATGCCGGAAAATGCACCACCGGCACAAAAATTGGACCACGGGGCACCGCAAACCTCAAAACTGAAAAGTGTGTCGAGCATTATGGTTGTTTATGCATAAGAATGAACCAGGGATTACGGGGCACCAAAACCCAAAAGTCTTATTTTTGCACTAAGATTGCACAATGGGCCGAAAATGCACAACGAGCACAAAAATTGGACCACGGTGCACCTCGGACCTCAAAACTGAAAAGTGGTTCGAAAATTATGGTTTTTTATGCATAAGAATGCACCAGGGATCATGGGGCACCAAAACCCAAAAGTCTTATTTTCACATGAAAATTGCACAAATGGCCGAAAATGCACCACCGACACCAAAATTGGACCACGGGGAACCTCGGAACTCAAAACTGGAAAGTTCTCTGGGCATTAAATTTTTTTATGCATAATAATGCGCAAGGGATCAAGGGGCACTAAAACCCAAAAGTCTAATTATCGCAAGAATATTGCACAATGGGACGAAAATGCACCACGGACACCAAAATTGGAACACGGGTCACCTCGGACCTCAAAAATGACAAGTGCTATGAGCATTATGGTTTTTTATTCTTAAGAATGCACCACAGATCACGGGGCACCAAAAACATAAAATCTTATTTTCGCACGAAAATTGCACAAATGGCTGAAAATGCACCACTAGAACCAAAATTGGACCAAGTGCACCACGGACCTCAAAACTGAAAAGTGTTCCGAGCATTATGGTTTTTTATGCATAATAATGCACCAGGGATCACAGGGCACAAAAACCCAAAAGTCTTATTTTCGCACGAAAATTGCACAATAGGCTGAAAATGCACCACGGGCACCAAAGTTGGACCACACCACGGACCTCAAAACTGAAAAGTGTTCCAAGAATTATAGTTTTTTATGCATAAGAATGCACCAGGGATCATGGGTCACCAAAACCCAAAAGTCTTATTTTCGCATGAAATTGCACAATGGACCGAAAATGCACCACAGGAACCAAAACTGAGAAGTGCTACAAAACATTATGGTATTTTATGCATAAAAATGCACTAGGGATCACAGGGCACCAAAACCCAAAGGTCTTATTTTTGCATGAAAATTGCACAAATTGTCGAAAATGCACCATTGACACCAAAATTGGACCACGGGACACCACGGACCTCAAAATTGAAAACTCCTCCAGACATTATGGTTTTTTATGCATAAGAATTCAACAGGGATCACGGGCACCAAAATCCAAAAGTCTTCTTTCCGCACGAAAATTGTACAAATGCCGGAAAATGCACCACCGGCACAAAAATTGGACCACGGGGCACCGCAAACCTCAAAACTGAAAAGTATGTCGAGCATTATGGTTGTTTATGCATAAGAATGAACCAGGGATTACGGGGCACCAAAACCCAAAAGTCTTATTTTTGCACTAAGATTGCACAATGGGCCGAAAATGCACAACGAGCACAAAAATTGCACCATGGTGCACCTCGGACCTCAAAACTGAAAAGTGGTTCAAAAATTATGGTTTTTTATGCATAAGAATGCACCAGGGATCATGGGGCACCAAAACCCGTAAGTCTTATTTTCACATGAAAATTGCACAAATGGCCGAAAATGCACCACCGACACCAAAATTGGACCACGGGGAACCTCGGAACTCAAAACTGGAAAGTTCTCTGGGCATTAAATTTTTTTATGCATAATAATGCGCAAGGGATCAAGGGGCACTAAAACCCAAAAGTCTAATTATCGCAAGAATATTGCACAATGGGACGAAAATGCACCACGGGCACCAAAATTGGAACACGGGGCACCTCGGACCTCAAAAATGACAAGTGCTATGAGCATTATGATTTTTTATTCTTAAGAATGCACCACAGATCACGGGGCACCAAAAACATAAAATCTTATTTTCGCACGAAAATTGCACAAATGGCTGAAAATGCACCACTAGCACCAAAATTGGACCAAGTGCACCACGGACCTCAAAACTGAAAAGTGTTCCGAGCATTATGGTTTTTTATGCATAATAATGCACCAGGGATCACAGGGCACAAAAACCCAAAAGTCTTATTTTCGCACGAAAATTGCACAATAGGCTGAAAATGCACCACAGGCACCAAAGTTGGACCACACCACGGACCTCAAAACTGAAAAGTGTTCCAAGAATTATAGTTTTTTATGCATAAGAATGCACCAGGGATCATGGGTCACCAAAACCCAAAAGTCTTATTTTCGCATGAAATTGCACAACGGACCGAAAATGTACCACAGGAACCAAAACTGAGAAGTGCTACGAAGCATTATGGTATTTTATGCATAAAAATGCACTAGGGATCACAGGGCACCAAAACCCAAAGGTCTTATTTTCGCATGAAAATTGCACAAATTGTCGAAAATGCACCATTGACACCAAAATTGGACCACGGGACACCACGGACCTCAAAATTGAAAAGTCCTCCAGGCATTATGGTTTTTTATGCATAAGAGTTCAACAGGGATCACGGGGCACCAAAATCCAAAAGTCTTCTTTCCGCACGAAAATTGTACAAATGCCGGAAAATGCACCACCGGCACAAAAATTGGACCACGGGGCACCGCAAACCTCAAAACTGAAAAGTGTGTTGAGCATTATGGTTGTTTATGCATAAGAATGAACCAGGGATTATGGGGCACAAAAACCCAAAAGTCTTATTTTTGCACTAAGATTGCACAATGGGCCGAAAATGCACAACGAGCACAACAATTGGACCACGGTGCACCTCGGACCTCAAAACTGAAAAGTGGTTCGAAAATTATGGTTTTTTATGCATAAGAATGCACCAAGGATCATGGGGCACCAAAACCCAAAAGTCTTATTTTCACATGAAAATTGCACAAATGGCCGAAAATGCACCACCGACACCAAAATTGGACCACGGGGCAGCACGAACCTTAAAACTGAAAAGAGTTCCAAGCATTATGGTTTTTTATTCATAAGAATGCACCATGGATCACGGGGCACCAAAACCCAAAAGTCTTATTTTCGCACGAAAATTGCACAATGGGCTGAAAATGCACCACGGGCACCAAAATTGAAAAGTGCTATGAGCATGATGGTTTTTTATGGATAAGAAACCACCAGGGATCACGGGGCACCAATACCCAAAACTCTTATTTTCGCACGAAAATTGCACAAATGGGCGAAAATGTACCACGAGCACTAAAATTTGACCACGGGGCACCTCAAAAGTTAAAAGTGCTCCGAGCATTACGGGTTTTTATGCATAAGAATGCACTAGGGATCACGGGGCACCAAAACCCAAAAGTCTTATTTTCGCACGAAAATTTCACAATAGGCTGAAAATGCACCACGGGCACCAAAATTTGACCACGGGGAACCTCGGAACTCAAAATTGAAAAGTTCTGTGAGCATTATGGTTTGTTATGCATAATAATGCGCAAGTGATCAAGGGGCACTAACACCCAAAAGTCTAATTTTTGCAAGAATATTGCACAATGGGACGAAAATGCACCACGGGCACCAAAATTGGAACACGGGACACCTCGGACCTCAAAACTGAAAAGTGCTGTGAGCATTATAGTTTTTTATTCATAAGAATGCACTAGGGTTAACGGGACACCAATAACCAAAAGTCTTATTTTCGCACGAAAATTGCACAAATGGCTGAAAATGCACGACTGGTACCAAAATTGGACCACGAGGCACCACGAACCTCAAAACAGAAAAGTGTTTTGAGCAAGATGGTTTTTCATGCATAAGAATGCACCAGGGATCAAGGGGCACCAAAACCCAAAAGTTTTATTTTCGCAAGAAAATTGCACAATAGGCCGAAAATGAACCACGGGCACCAAAATTATACCACGGGGCACCTTGGACCTCAAAACCGGAAAGTTCTCTGAGCATTATGGTTTTTTATGCATAAGAATGCACTAGGGATCACGGGGAACCAAAACCCAAAAGTATTATTTTCGTGCGAAAATTTCACAATGGGCTGAAAATGCACAAGTGCACCAAAATTTGGCCACGGGGCACCTCGAACTCAAAACTGGAAAGTTCTCCGAGCATTATGGTTTTTTAAGATTAAGAATACGCCAGGGATCAAGGGGCACCAAAACCCAAAAGTCTTATTTTCGCGTGAAAATTTCACAATGGGCTGAAAATGCACCAAGTGCACCAAAATTTGGCCACGGGGCACCTCGAACTCAAAATTGGAAAGTTCTCTGAGCATTATGGTTTTTTAAGATTAAGAATACGCCAGGGATCAAGCGGCACCGAAACCCAAAAGTTTTATTTTCGCACGAAAATTGCACAAATGGCCGAAAATGCACCACCGGCACCAAAATTGGACCACGGGGTACCACGGACCTCAAAACTGAAATTTGCTCCAAGCATTATGATTTTTTACGCATAAGAATGCACCTGGGATCACGGGGCACCCAAACCCAAAAGTCTTATTTTCGCACGAAAATTGCACAATGGGCCGAAAATGCACCACGGGCACCAAAATTGGACCACAGGGCACCTCGAACCTCAAAACTGAAAAGTGCTCCGAGCATTATGGTTTTTTATGAATAAGAATGCACCAGGGATGACAGGGCACCAAAACCCAAAAGTCTTATTTTCGCACGAAAATTGTACAAATGGTCGAAAATGCACCACCAGCACCAAAATTGGACCACAGGGCACCACGGACCTCAAAATGGAAAAGGGTTTTGAGCTTTATGGTTTTGTATGCATAAGAATGCACCAGGGATCACGAGGAACCAAAATCCAAAAGTCTTATTTTCGCACGAAAATTGCGCAAATGGCAAAAAGTGCACCACCGGTACGAAAATTGGACCACGGGGCACCACGGACCTCAAAACTGAAAAGTTGTCCGACCATTATGGTTTTTTATACATAGGAATGCACCTGGGATCACGGGGCACCAAAACCCAAAAGGCTTATTTTCGTACAAAAATTTCACAAATGGCCGAAAATGCAACAACGACACCAAAATTTGACCACGGGACACAACGGACCTAAAATCTGAAAAGTGCTCCATGCATTATGGTTTTTTATGCATAAGAATGCACCAAGGATCATGGGGCACGAAAACCCAAAAGTTTTATTTTCGCATGAAAATTGTACAAATGGTCGAAAATGCACCACCGGCACCAAAATTAGACCACGGGGCACCACGGACGTCAAAACTGAAAAGGGTTCCGAGCTTTATGGTTTTGTATGCAGAAGAATGCACCAGGGATCACGTGGCAGCAAAAACCAAAAGTCTTATTTTCACACGAAATTTCATAAATCGCCGAAAATGCACCACGGGCACCAAAATTTGACCACGGCGCACCTCGGACCTCAAAACTTGAAAGTTCTCTGAGCAATTTGATTTTTAATGCATAAGAATGCACCAGAGATCATGGGGCACCAAAACCCAAAAGTCTTATTTTCGCACGAAAATTGCACAAATGGCCGAAATGCACCGCCGGCACCAAAATTGGACCACGGGGCACCACGGACCTCAAAACTGAAAATTGCTCCAAGCATTATGGTTTTTCACGCATAAGAATGCACCTGGGATCAAGGGGAACCAAAACCCAAAAGACTTATTTTCGCACGAAAATTGCACAATGGGCCGAAAATGCAAAATAAACACGAAAATTGGACCACGGGGCACCACGAACCTCAAAACTGAAAAAGAGTTCCGAGCATTATAATTTTTTTTGCATAAGAATGCACCAGGGATCACGGGGCACCAAAATCAAAAAGTCTTATTTTCGCACGAAAATTTCACAATTGGCCGAATATGCACCATCGGCACCAAAATCGGACCACGGGGCACCACAGACCTGAAAATGAAAAGTGCTCTGACCATTATGGTTTTTTATACATAAGAATGCACCTGGGATCACGGGGCACCAAAACCCAAAAGGCTTATTTTCGCACAAAAATTTCACAAATGGCCGAAAATGCAACAACGACACCAAAACTTGACCACGGGATACAATGGACCTCAAAACTGAAAAGTGCTCCATGCATTATGGTTTTTTATGCATAAGAATGCACCAGGGATCACGGGGCACCAAAATCCAAAAGTCTTATTTTCGCACGAAAATTTCACAATTGGCCGAATATGCACCATCGGCACCAAAATCGGACCACGGGGCACCACAAACCTCAAAATGAAAAGTGCTCTGACCATTATGGTTTTTTATACATAAGAATGCACCTGGGATCACGGGGCACCAAAACCCAAAAGTTTTATTTTCGCACGAAAATTGTACAAATGGTCGAAAATGCAACGCTGGCACCAAAATTGGACCACGGGGCACCACGGACCTCAAAACTGAAAAGGGTTCCGAGCTTTATGGTTTTGTATGCAGAAGAATGCAACAGGGATCATGTGGCACCAAAAACCAAAAGTCTTATTTTCACACGAAAATTTCACAAATCGCCCAAAATGCACCACGGGCACCAAAGTTTGACCACGGCGCACCTCAGGCCTCAAAACTGGAAAGTTCTCTGAGCATTATGATATTTAATGCATAAGAATGCACCTGGGATCACGGGGCACCAAAACCCAAAAGTCTTATTTTCGCACGAAAATTGCACAAATGGCCGAAATGCACCGCCGGCACCAAAATTGTACCACGGGGCACCACGGACCTCAAAACTGAAAATTGCTCCAAGCATTATGATTTTTGACGCATAAGAATGCACCTGGGATCAAGGGGCACCAAAACCCAAAAGACTTATTTTCGCACGAAAATTGCACAATGAGCCGAAAATGCAAAATAAACACGAAAATTGGACCACGGGGCACCACGAACCTCAAAACTGAAAAAGAGTTCCGAGCATTATAATTTTTTTTGCATAAGAACGCACCAGGGATCACGGGGCACCAAAATCCAAAAGTCTAATTTTCGCACGAAAATTTCACAATTGGCCGAATATGCACCATCGGCACCAAAATCGGACCACGGGGCACCACAGACCTCAAAATGAAAAGTTCTCCAAGAATTATGGTTTTTAATGCATAAGAATGCACCACGGATCACGGGGCACCAATATCCAAAAGTCTTATTTTCGCACAAAAATTGCACAATGGGCCGAAAATGCACCACGGGCACCAAAATTGGACCACAGGGCACCTCGAACCTCAAAACTGAAAAGTGCTCTGAGCATTATGGTTTTTTATGCATAAGAATGAACCAGGGATGACAGGGCACCAGAACCCAAAAGTCTTATTTTCGCACGAAAATTGTACAAATGGTCGAAAATGCACCACCGGCACCAAAATTGGACCACAGGGCACCACGGACCTCAAAACGGAAAAGGGTTTTGAGCTTTATGGTTTTGTATGCATAAGAATGCACCAGGGATCACGAGGCACCAAAATCCAAAAGTCTTATTTTCGCACGAAAATTGCGCAAATGGCAAAAAATGCACCACCGGCACGAAAATTGGACCACGGGGCACCACGGACCTCAAAACTGAAAAGTGCTCTGACCATTATGGTTTTTTATACATAAGAATGCACCTGGGATCACGGGGCACCAAAACCCAAAAGGCTTATTTTCGCACAAAAATTTCACAAATGGCCGAAAATTCAACAACGACACCAAAATTTGACCACGGGACACAACGGACCTCAAAACTGAAAAGTGCTCCATGCATTATGGTTTTTAATGCATAAGAATGCACCAGCGATCATGGGGAACGAAAACCCAAAAGTTTTATTTTCGCACGAAAATTGTACAAATGGTCGAAAATGCACCACCGGCACCAAAATTGGACCACGGGGCACCACGGACCTCGAAACTGAAAAGGGTTCCGAGCTTTATGGTTTTGTATGCAGAAGAATGCACCAGGGATCACGTGGCACCAAAAACCAAAAGTCTTATTTTCACACGAAAATTTCACAAATCGCCGAAAATGCACCACGGGCACCAAAATTTGACCACGGCGCACCTCGGACCTCAAAACTGGAAAGTTGTCTGAGCATTATGATTTTTAATCCATAAGAATGCACCAGGGATCACGGGGCACCAAAACCCAAAAGTCTTATTTTCGTACGAAAATTGCACAAATGGCCGAAATGCACCGCCGGCACCAAAATTGGACCACGGGGCACCACGGACCTCAAAACTGAAAATTGCTCCAAGCATTATGGTTTTTTACGCATAAGAATGCACCTGGGATCAAGGGGGACCAAAACCCAAAAGACTTATTTTCGCACGAAAATTGCAGAATGGGCCGAAAATGCAAAATAAACACGAAAATTGGACCACGGGGCACCACGAACCTCAAAACTGAAAAAGAGTTCCGAGCATTATAATTTTTTTTGCATAAGAACGCACCAGGGATCACGGGGCACCAAAATCCAAAAGTCTTATTTTCGCACGAAAATTTCACAATTGGCCGAATATGCACCATCGGCACCAAAATCGGACCACGGGGCACCACAGACCTCAAAATGAAAAGTTCTCCAAGAATTATGGTTTTTAATGCATAAGAATGCACCACGGATCACGGGGCACCAAAATCCAAAAGTCTTATTTTCGCACAAAAATTGCACAATGGGCCGAAAATGCACCACGGGCACCAAAATTGGACCACAGGGCACCTCGAACCTCAAAACTGGAAAGTGCTCCGAGCATTATGGATTTTTATGCATAAGAATGCACCAGGGATGACAGGGCACCAGAACCCAAAAGTCTTATTTTCGCACGAAAATTGTACAAATGGTCGAAAATGCACCACCGGCACTAAAATTGGACCACGGGGCACCACGGACCTCGAAACTGAAAAGGGTTCCGAGCTTTATGGTTTTGTATGCAGAAGAATGCACCAAGGATCACGTGGCACCAAAAACCAAAAGTCTTATTTTCACACGAAAATTTCACAAATCGCCGAAAATGCACCACGGGCACCAAAATTTGACCATGGCGCACCTCGGACCTCAAAACTGGAAAGTTCTCCGAGCATTATGATTTTTAGTGCATAAGAATGCACCAGGGATCACGGGGCACCAAAACCCAAAAGTCTTATTTTCGCATGAAAATTGCACAAATGGCCGAAATGCACCGCCGGCACCAAAATTGGACCACGGGGCACCACGAACCTCAAAACTGAAAATTGCTCCAAGCATTATGGTTTTTTACGCATAAGAATGCACCTGGGATCAAGGGGCACCAAAACCCAAAAGACTTATTTTCGCACGAAAATTGCAGAATGGGCCGAAAATGCAAAATAAACACGAAAATTGGACCACGGGGCACCACGAACCTCAAAACTGAAAAAGAGTTCCGAGCATTATAATTTTTTTTGCATAAGAACGCACCAGGGATCACGGGGCACCAAAATCCAAAAGTCTTATTTTCGCACGAAAATTTCACAATTGGCCGAATATGCACCATCGGCACCAAAATCGGACCACTGGGCACCACAGACCTCAAAATGAAAAGTTCTCCAAGAATTATGGTTTTTAATGCATAAGAATGCACCACGGATCACGGGGCACCAAAATCCAAAAGTCTTATTTTCGCACAAAAATTGCACAATGGGCCGAAAATGCACCACGGGCACCAAAATTGGACCACAGGGCACCTCGAACCTCAAAACTGGAAAGTGCTCCGAGCATTATAGTTTTTTATGCATAAGAATGCACCAGGGATGACAGGGCACCAGAACCCAAAAGTCTTATTTTCGCACGAAAATTGTACAAATGGTCGAAAATGCACCACCGGCACCAAAATTGGACCACGGGGCACCACGGACCTCGAAACTGAAAAGGGTTCCGAGCTTTATGGTTTTGTATGCAGAAGAATGCACCAGGGATCACGTGGCACCAAAAACCAAAAGTCTTATTTTCACACGAAAATTTCACAAATCGCCGAAAATGCACCACGGGCACCAAAATTTGACCACGGCGCACCTCGGACCTCAAAACTGGAAAGTTCTCCGAGCATTATGATTTTTAGTGCATAAGAATGCACCAGGGATCACGGGGCACCAAAACCCAAAAGTCTTATTTTCGCACGAAAATTTCACAATTGGGCGAATATGCACCATCGGCACCAAAATCGGACCACGGGGAACCACGGACCTCAAAATGAAAAGTGCTCCAAGAATTATGATTTTTTATGCATAAGAATGCACCAGGGATCACGGGGCACCAAAATCCAAAAGTCTTATTTTCGCACAAAAATTGCACAATGGGCCGAAAATGCACCACAGGCACCAAAATTGGACCACAGGGCACCTCGAACCTCAAAACTGAAAAGTGCTCCGAGCATTATGGTTTTTTATGCATATGAATGCTCCAGGGATGACAAGGCACCAAAACCCAAAAGTCTTATTTTCGCACGAAAATTGTACAAATGGTCGAAAATGCACCACCGGCACCAAAATTGGACCACAGGGTAGCACGGACCTCAAAACGGAAAAGGGTTTTGAGCTTTATGGTTTTGTATGCATAAGAATGCACCAGGGATCACGAGGCACCAAAATCCAAAAGTCTTATTTCCGCACGAAAATTGCGCAAATGGCAAAAAATGCACCACCGGCACGAAAATTGGACCACGGGGCACCACGGACCTCAAAACTGAAAAGTGCTCTGACCATTATGGTTTTTTATACATAAGAATGCACCTGGGATCACGGGGCACCAAAACCCAAAAGCCTTATTTTCGCACAAAAATTTCACAAATGGCCGAAAATGCAACAACGACACCAAAATTTGACCACGGGACACAACGGACCTCAAAACTGAAAAGTGCTCCATGCATTATTGTTTTTTATGCATAAGAATGCACCAGCGATCATGGGGCACGAAAATCCAAAAGTTTTATTTTCGCACGAAAATTGTACAAATGGTCGAAAATGCACCACCGGCACCAAAATTGGACCACGGGGCACCACGGATCTCGAAACTGAAAAGGGTTTCGAGCTTTATGGTTTTGTATGCAGAAGAATGCACCAGGGATCACGTGGCACCAAAAACTAAAAGTCTTATTTTCACACGAAAATTTCACAAATCGCCGAAAATGCACCACGGGCACCAAAATTTGACCACGGCGCACCACGGGCACCAAATCACCCTGTCATCCCTGGTGCATTCTTAGGCATAAAAAACCATAATGCTCGGAGCACTTTTCAGTTTTGAGGTTCGAGGTGCCCTGTGGTCCAATTTTGGTGCCCGTGGTGCATTTTCGGCCCATTGTGCAATTTTTGTGCGAAAATAAGACTTTTGGATTTTGGTACCCCGTGATCCCTGGTGCATTCTTATGCATAAAAAACCATAATTCTTGGAGAACTTTTCATTTTGAGGTCTGTGGTGCCCCGTGGTCCGATTTTGGTGCCGATGGTGCATATTCGGCCAATTGTGAAATTTTCGTGCGAAAATAAGACTTTTGGATTTTGGTGCCCCGTGATCCCTGGTGCATTCTTATGCAAAAAAAATTATAATGCTCGGAACTCTTTTTCAGTTTTGAGGTTCGTGGTGCCCCGTGGTCCAATTTTCGTGTTTATTTTGCATTTTCGGCCCATTGTGCAATTTTCGTGCGAAAATAAGTCTTTTGTTTTTTGGTGCCCCCTGATCCCAGGTGCATTCTTATGCGTAAAAAAACATAATGCTTGGAGCAATTTTCAGTTTTGAGGTCCGTGGTGCCCCGTGGTCCAATTTTGGTGCCGGTGCAGCATTTTAGACCATTTGTGCAATTTTCGTGCTAAAATAAGACTTTTGGGTTTTCGTGCCCCATGATCCCTGGTGCATTCTTATGCACTAAAAATCAAAATGCTCGGAGAACTTTCAAGTTTTGAGGTCCGAGGTGCGCCGTGGTCAAATTTTGGTGCCCGTGGTGCATTTTCGGCGATTTATGAAATTTTCGTGTGAAAATAAGACTTTTGGTTTTTGGTGCCACGTGATCCCTGGTGCATTCTTCTGCATACAAAACCATAAAGCTCGGAACCCTTTTCAGTTTTGACGTCCGTGGTGCCCCGTGGTCCAATTTTGGTGCCGGTGGTGCATTTTCGACCATTTGTACAATTTTCGTGCGAAAATAAAACTTTTGGGTTTTCGTGCCCCATGATCCCTGGTGCATTCTTATGCATAAAAAACCATAATGCATGGAGCACTTTTCAGTTTTGAGGTCCGTTGTGTCCCGTGGTCAAATTTTGGTGTCGTTGTTGCATTTTCGGCCATTTGTGAAATTTTCGTGCGAAAATAAGCCTTTTGGGTTTTGGTGCCCCGTGATCCCAGGTGCATTCCTATGTATAAAAAACCATAATGGTCAGACAACTTTTCAGTTTTGAGGTCCGTGGTGCCCCGTGGTCCAATTTTCGTGCCGGTGGTGCACTTTTTGCCATTTGCGCAATTTTCGTGCGAAAATAAGACTTTTGGATTTTGGTGCCTCGTGATCCCTGGTGCATTCTTATGCATACAAAACCATAAAGCTCAAAACCCTTTTCCATTTTGAGGTCCGTGGTGCCCTGTGGTCCAATTTTGGTGCTGGTGGTGCATTTTCGACCATTTGTACAATTTTCGTGCGAAAATAAGACTTTTGGGTTTTGGTGCCCTGTCATCCCTGGTGCATTCTTATTCATAAAAAACCATAATGCTCGAAGCACTTTTCAGTTTTGAGGTTCGAGGTGCCCTGGTGCATTCTTATGCATAAAAAATCATAATTCTTGCAGCACTTTTCATTTTGAGTTCTGTGGTTCCCCGTGGTCTGATTTTGGTGCCGATGGTGCATATTCGGCCAATTGTGAAATTTTCGTGCGAAAATATGACTTTTGGATTTTGGTGCCCCGTGATCCCTGGTGCGTTCTTATGCAAAAAAAATTATAATGCTCGGAACTCTTTTTCAGTTTTGAGGTTCGTGGTGCCCCGTCGTCCAATTTTCGTGTTTATTTTGCATTTTCGGCCCATTGTGCAATTTTCGTGCGAAAATAAGTCTTTTGGGTTTTGGTGCCCCTTGATCCCAGGTGCATTCTTATGCGTAAAAAACCATAATGCTTGGAGCAATTTTCAGTTTTGAGGTCCGTGGTGCCCCGTGTTCCAATTTTGGTGCCGGCGGTGCATTTCGGCCATTTGTGCAATTTTCATGCGAAAATAAGACTTTTGGGTTTTGGTGCCCCGTGATCCCTGGTGCATTCTTATGCATTAAAAATCATAATGCTCGGAGAACTTTCCAGTTTTGAGGTCCGAGGTGCGCCGTGGTCAAATTTTGGTGCCCGTGGTGCATTTTCGGCGATTTGTGAAATTTTCGGGTGAAAATAAGACTTTTGGTTTTTGGTGCCACGTGATCCCTGGTGCATTCTTCTGCATACAAAACCATAAAGCTCGGAACCCTTTTCCGTTTCGAGGTCCGTGGTGCCCCGTGGTCCAATTTTGGTGCCAGTGGTGCATTTTCGACCATTTGTACAATTTTCGTGCGAAAATAAAACTTTTGGGTTTTCGTGCCCCATGATCGCTGGTGCATTCTTATGCATAAAAAACCATAATGCATGGAGCACTTTTCAGTTTTGAGGTCCGTTGTGTCCCGTGGTCAAATTTTGGTGTCGTTGTTGCATTTTCGGCCATTTCTGAAATTTTTGTGCGAAAATAAGGCTTTTGGGTTTTGGTGCCCCGTGATCCCAGGTGCATTCTTATGTATAAAAAACCATAATGGTCAGAGTACTTTTCAGTTTTGAGGTCCGTGGTGCCCCGTGGTCCAATTTTCGTGCCGGTGGTGCATTTTTTGCCATTTGCACAATTTTCGTGCGAAAATAAGACTTTTGGATTTTGGTGCCTCGTGATCTCGGGTGTATTCTTATGCATACAAAACCATAAAGCTCAAAACCCTTTTCCGTTTTGAGGTCTGTGGTGCCCTGTGGTCCAATTTTGGTGCCGGTGGTGCATTTTCGACCATTTGTACAATTTTCGTGCGAAAATAAGACTTTTGGGTTTTGGTGCCCTGTCATCCCTGGTGCATTCTTATGCATAAAAAACCATAATGCTCAGAGCACTTTTCAGTTTTGAGGTTCGAGGTGCCCTGTGGTCCAATTTTGGTGCCCGTGGTGCATTTTTGGCCCATTGTGCAATTTTTGTGCGAAAATAAGACTTTTGGATTTTGGTACCCCGTGATCCCTGGTGCATTCTTATGCATAAAAAACCATAATTCTTGGAGAACTTTTCATTTTGAGGTCTGTGGTGCCCCGTGGTCCGATTTTGGTGCCGATGGTGCATATTCGGCCAATTGTGAAATTTTCGTGCGAAAATAAGACTTTTGGATTTTGGTGCCCCGTGATCCCTGGTGCATTCTTATGCAAAAAAAATTGTAATGCTCGGAACTCTTTTTCAGTTTTGAGGTTCGTGGTGCCCCGTGGTCCAATTTTCGTGTTTATTTTGCATTTTCGGCCCATTGTGCAATTTTCGTGCGAAAATAAGTCTTTTGTTTTTTGGTGCCCCCTGATCCCAGGTGCATTCTTATGCGTAAAAAAACATAATGCTTGGAGCAATTTTCAGTTTTGAGGTCCGTGGTGCCCCGTGGTCCAATTTTGGTGCCGGTGGTGCATTTTCGACCATTTGTACAATTTTCGCGCGAAAATAAAACTTTTGGGTTTTCGTGCCCCATGATCCCTGGTGCATTCTTATGCATAAAAAACCATAATGCATGGAGCACTTTTCAGTTTTGAGGTCCGTTGTGTCCCGTGGTCAAATTTTGGTGTCGTTGATGCATTTTCGGCCATTTGTGAAATTTTTGTGCGAAAGTAAGCCTTTTGGGTTTTGGTGCCTCGTGATCCCAGGTGCATTCTTTTGTATAAAAAACCATAATGGTCAGAGCAGTTTTCAGCTTTGAGGTCCATGGTGCCGCGTGGTCCAATTTTCGTGCCGGTGGTGCATATTTTGCCATTTGCGCAATTTTCGTGCGAAAATAAGACTTTTGGATTTTGGTGCCCTGTCATCCCTGGTGCATTCTTATGCATAAAAAACCATAATGCTCGGAGCACTTTTCAGTTTTGAGGTTCGAGGTGCCCTGTGGTCCAATTTTGGTGCCCGTGGTGCATTTTCGGCCCATTGTGCAATTTTTGTGCGAAAATAAGACTTTTGGATTTTGGTGCCCCGTGATCCCTGGTGCATTCTTATGCATAAAAAACCATAATTCTTGGAGAACTTTTCATTTTGAGGTCTGTGGTGCCCCGTGGTCCGATTTTGGTGCCGATGGTGCATATTCGGCCAATTGTGAAATTTTCGTGCGAAAACAAGACTTTTGGATTTTGGTGCCCCGTGATCCCTGGTGCATTCTTATGCAAAAAAAATTATAATGCTCGGAACTCTTTTTTAGTTTTGAGGTTCGTGGTGCCCCGTGGTCCAATTTTCGTGTTTATTTTGCATTTTCGGCCCATTGTGCAATTTTCGTGCGAAAATAAGTCTTTTGTTTTTTGGTGCCCCCTGATCCCAGGTGCATTCTTATGCGTAAAAAACCATAATGCTTGGAGCAATTTTCAGTTTTGAGGTCCGTGGTGCCCCGTGGTCCAATTTTGGTGCCGGTGGAGCATTTTCGACCTTTTGTACAATTTTCGCGCGAAAATAAAACTTTTGGGTTTTCGTGCCCCATGATCCCTGGTGCATTCTTATGCATAAAAAACCATAATGCATGGAGCACTTTTCAGTTTTGAGGTCCGTTGTGTCCCGTGGTCAAATTTTGGTGTCGTTGATGCATTTTCGGCCATTTGTGAAATTTTTGTGCGAAAATAAGCCTTTTGGGTTTTGGTGCCCCGTGATCCCAGGTGCATTCTTTTGTATAAAAAACCATAATGGTCAGAGCAGTTTTCAGCTTTGAGGTCCATGGTGCCGCGTGGTCCAATTTTCGTGATGGTGGTGCATATTTTGCCATTTGCGCAATTTTTGTACGAAAATAAGACTTTTGGATTTTGGTGCCACGTGATCCTTGGTGCATTCTTCTGCATACAAAACCATAAAGCTCGGAACCCTTTTCAGTTTTGAGGTCCGTGGTGCCCCGTGGTAAAATTTTGGTGCCGGTGGTGCATTTTCGACCATTTGTACAATTTTCGTGCGAAAATAAGACTTTTGGGTTCTGGTGCCCTGTCATCCCTGGTGCATTCTTATGCATAAAAAACCATAATGCTCGGAGCACTTTTCAGTTTTGAGGTTCGAGGTGCCATGTGGTCCAATTTTGGTGCCCGTTGTGCATTTTCGGCCCATTGTGCAATTTTCGTGCGAAAATAAGACTTTTGGGTTTTGGTGCCCCGTGATCCCTGGTGCATTCTTATGCATTAAAAATCATAATGCTCGGAGAACTTTCCAGTTTTGAGGTCCGAGGTACGCCGTGGTCAAATTTTGGTGCCCGTGGTGCATTTTCGGCGATTTGTGAAATTTTCGTGTGAAAATAAGACTTTTGGTTTTTGGTGCCACGTGATCCCTGCTGCATTCTTCTGCATACAAAACCATAAAGCTCGGAACCCTTTTCAGTTTTGAGGTCCGTGGTGCCCCGTGGTCCAATTTTGGTGCCGGTGGTGCATTTTCGACCATTTGTACAATTTTCGTGCGAAAATAAAACTTTTGGATTTTCGTGCCCCATGATCGCTGGTGCATTCTTATGCATAAAAAACAATAATGCATGGAGCACTTTTCAGTTTTGAGGTCCGTTGTGTCCCGTGGTCAAATTTTGGTGTCGTTGTTGCATTTTCGGCCATTTGTGAAATTTTTGTGCGAAAATAAGGCTTTTGGGTTTTGGTGCCCCGTGATCCCAGGTGCATTCTTATGTATAAAAAACCATAATGGTCAGAGCACTTTTCAGTTTTGAGGTCCGTGGTGCCCCGTGGTCCAATTTTCGTGCCGGTGGTGCATTTTTTGCCATTTGCGCAATTTTCGTGCGGAAATAAGACTTTTGGATTTTGGTGCCTCGTGATCCCTGGTGCATTCTTATGCATACAAAACCATAAAGCTCAAAACCCTTTTCCGTTTTGAGGTCCGTGCTACCCTGTGGTCCAATTTTGGTGCCGGTGGTGCATTTTCGACCATTTGTACAATTTTCGTGCGAAAATAAGACTTTTGGGTTTTGGTGCCTTGTCATCCCTGGAGCATTCTTATGCATAAAAAACCATAATGCTCGGAGCACTTTTCAGTTTTGAGGTTCGAGGTGCCCTGTGGTCCAATTTTGGTGCCTGTGGTGCATTTTCGGCCCATTGTGCAATTTTTGTGCGAAAATAAGACTTTTGGATTTTGGTGCCCCGTGATCCCTGGTGCATTCTTATGCATAAAAAACCATAATTCTTGGAGAACTTTTCGTTTTGAGGTCTGTGGTGCCTCGTGGTCCGATTTTGGTGCCGATGGTGCATATTCGGCCAATTTTGAAACTTTCGTGTGAAAATAAGACTTTTGGATTTTGGTGCCCCGTGATCCCTTGTGTGTTCTTATGCAAAAAAAATTATAATGCTCGGAACTCTTTTTCAGTTTTGAGGTTCGTGGTGCCCCGTGGTCCAATTTTCGTGTTTATTTTGCATTTTCGGCCCATTGTGCAATTTTCGTGCGAAAATAAGACTTTTGTGTTTTGGTGCCCTGTCATCCCTGGTGCATTCTTATGCATAAAAAACCATAATGCTCGGAGCACTTTTCAGTTTTGAGGTTCGAGGTGCCCTGTGGTCCAATTTTGGTGGCCGTGGTGCATTTTCGGCGCATTGTGCAATTTTTGTGCGAAAATAAGCCTTTTGGGTTTTGGTGCCCCGTGATCCCAGGTGCATTCTTATGTATAAAAAACCATAATGGTCAGAGCACTTTTCAGTTTTGAGGTCCGTGGTGCCCCGTGGTCCAATTTTCGTGCCGGTGGTGCATTTTTTGCCATTTATGCAATTTTCGTGCGAAAATAAGACTTTTGGATTTTGGTGCCTCGTGATCCCTGGTGCATTCTTATGCATACAAAACCATAAAGCTCAAAACCCTTTTCCCTTTTGAGGTCCGTGGTGCCCTGCGGTCCAATTTTGGTGCCGGTGGTGCATTTTCGACCATTTGTACAATTTTCGTGCGAAAATAAGACTTTTGGGTTCTGGTGCCCTGTCATCCCTGGTGCATTCTTATGCATAAAAAACCATAATGCTCGGAGCACTTTTCAGTTTTGAGGTTCGAGGTGCCCTGTGGTCCAATTTTGGTGCCCGTGGTGCATTTTCGGCCCATTGTGCAATTTTTGTGCGAAAATAAGACTTTTGGATTTTGGTGCCCCGTGATCCTTGGTGCATTCTTATGCATAAAAAACCATAATTCTTGGAGAACTTTTCATTTTGAGGTCTGTGGTGCCCCGTGGTCCGATTTTGGTGCCGATGGTGCATATTCGGCCAATTGTGAAATATTCGTGCGAAAATAAGACTTTTGGATTTTGGTGCCCCGTGACCCCTGGTGCGTTCTTATGCAAAAAAAATTATAATGCTCGGAACTCTTTTTCAGTTTTGAGGTTCGTGGTGCCCCGTGGTCCAATTTTCGTGTTTATTTTGCATTTTCGGCCCATTGTGCAATTTTCGTGTTAAAATAAGTCTTTTGGGTTTTGGTGCCCCTTGATCCCAGGTGCATTCTTATGTGTAAAAAACCGTAATGCTTGGAGCAATTTTCAGTTTTGAGGTCCGTGGTGCCCCGTGGTCCAATTTTGGTGCCGGCGGTGCATTTTAGCCATTTGTGCAATTTTCGTGCGAAAATAAGACTTTTGGGTTTTGGTGCCTCGTGATCCCTGGTGCATTCTTATGCATTAAAAATCATAATGCTCAGAGAACTTTCCAGTTTTGAGGTCCGAGGTGCGCCGTGGTCAAATTTTGGTGCCCGTGGTGCATTTTCGGCGATTTGTGAAATTTTCGTGTGAAAATAAGACTTTTGGTTTTTGGTGCCACGTGATCCCTGGTGCATACAAAACCATAAAGCTCGGAACCCTTTTCAGTTTTGAGGTCCGTGGTGCCCCGTGGTCCAATTTTGGTGCCAGTGGTGCATATTCGACCATTTGTACAATTTTCGTGCGAAAATAAAACTTTTGGGTTTTCGTGCCCCATGATCCCTGGTGCATTCTTATGCATAAAAAACCATAAAGCTCAAAACCCTTTTTCCGTTTTGAGGTTCGTGGTGCCCCGTGATCCCTGGTGCATTCTTATGCAAAAAAAATTATAATGCTCGGAACTCTTTTTCAGTTGAGGTTCGTGGTGTCCCGTGGTCCAATTTTCGTGTTTATTTTGAATTTTCGGCCCATTGTGCAATTTTCGTGCGAAAATAAGTCTTTCGGGTTTTGGTTCCCCTTGATCCCAGGTGCATTCTTATGCGTAAAAATCCATAATGCTTGGAGCAATTTTCAGTTTTGAGGTCCGTGGTGCCCCGTGGTCCAATTTTGGTGCCGGCGGTGCATTTCGGCCATTTGTGCAATTTTCATGCGAAAATAAGACTTTTGGGTTTTGGTGCCTCGTGATCTCTGGTGCATTCTTATGCATTAAAAATCAAAATGCTCGGAGAACTTTCAAGTTTTGAGGTCCGAGGTGCGCCGTGGTTAAATTTTGGTGCCCGTGGTGCATTTTCGGCGATTTATGAAATTTTCGTGTGAAAATAAGACTTTTGGTTTTTGGTGCCACGTGATCCCTGGTGCATTCTTCTGCATACAAAACCATAAAGCTCGGAACCCTTTTCAGTTTTGACGTCCGTGGTGCCCCGTGGTCCAATTTTGGTGCCGGTGGTGCATTTTCGACCATCTGTACAATTTTCGTGTGAAAATAAAACTTTTGGGTTTTCGTGCCCCATGATCCCTGGTGCATTCTTATGCATAAAAAACCATAATGCATGGAGCACTTTTCAGTTTTGAGGTCCGTTGTGTCCCGTGGTCAAATTTTGGTTTCGTTGTTGCATTTTCGGCCATTTGTGAAATTTTTGTGCGAAAATAAGCCTTTTGGGTTTTGGTGCCCCGTGATCCCATGTGCATTCCTATGTATAAAAAACCATAATGGTCAGACAACTTTTCAGTTTTGAGGTCCGTGGTGCCCCGTGGTCCAATTTTCGTGCCGGTGGTGCACTTTTTGCCATTTGCGCAATTTTCGTGCGAAAATAAGACTTTTGGATTTTGGTGCCTCGTGATCCCTGGTGCATTCTTATGCATACAAAACCATAAAGCTCAAAACCCTTTTCCGTTTTGAGGTCCGTGGTGCCCTGTGGTCCAATTTTGGTGCCGGTGGTGCATTTTCGACCATTTGTACAATTTTCGTACGAAAATAAGACTTTTGGGTTTTGGTGCCCTGTCATCCCTGGTGCATTCTTATTCATAAAAAACCATAATGCTCGGAGCACTTTTCAGTTTTGAGGTTCGAGGTGCCCTGTGGTCCAATTTTGGTGCCCGTGGTGCATTTTTGGTCCATTGTGCAATTTTCGTGCGAAAATAAGACTTTTGGGTTTGGGTGCCCCGTGATCCCAGGTGCATTCTTATGCGTAAAAAATCATAATGCTTGGAGAAAATTTCAGTTTTGAGGTCCGTGGTACCCCGTGGTCCAATTTTGGTGCCGGTGGTGCATTTTCGGCCATTTGTGCAATTTTCGTGTGAAAATAAAACTTTTGGGTTTCGGTGCCGCTTGATCCCTGGCGTATTCTTAATCTTAAAAAACCATAATGCTCGGAGAACTTTCCAGTTTTGAGTTCGTGGTGCCCCGTGGCCAAATTTTGGTGCATTTGGTTCATTTTCAGCCCATTGTGAAATTTTCGCGCGAAAATAAGACTTTTGGGTTTTGGTGCCCCTTGATCCCTGGCGTATTCTTAATCTTAAAAAACCATAATGCTCGGAGAACTTTCCAGTTTTGAGTTCGAGGTGCCCCATGGCCAAATTTTGGTGCACTTGGTGCATTTTCAGCCCATTGTGAAATTTTCGCACGAAAATAATACTTTTGGCTTTTGGTTCCCCGTGATCCCTAGTGCATTCTTATGCATAAAAAACCATAATGCTCAGAGAACTTTCCAGTTTTGAGGTCCAAGGTGCCCCGTGGTATAATTTTGGTGCCCGTGGTTCATTTTCGGCCTATTGTGCAATTTTCTTGCGAAAATAAAACTTTTGGGTTTTGGTGCCCCTTGATCCCTGGTGCATTCTTATGCATGAAAAACCATCTTGCTCAAAACACTTTTCTGTTTTGAGGTTCGTGGTGCCTCGTGGTCCAATTTTGGTGCCAGTCGTGCATTTTCAGCCATTTGTGCAATTTTCGTGCGAAAATAAGACTTTTGGTTATTGGTGTCCCGTTAACCCTAGTGCATTCTTATGAATAAAAAACTATAATGCTCATAGCACTTTTCAGTTTTGAGGTCCGAGGTGTCCCGTGTTCCAATTTTGGTGCCCGTGGTGCATTTCGTCCCATTGTGCAATATTCTTGCGAAAATTAGCCTTTTGGGTTTTAGTGCCCCTTGATCCCTTGCGCATTATTATGCATAACAAACCATAATGCTCACAGAACTTTTCAATTTTGAGTTCCGAGGTTCCCCGTGGTCAAATTTTGGTGCCCGTGGTGCATTTTCAGCCTATTGTGAAATTTTCGTGCGAAAATAAGACTTTTGGGTTTTGGTGCCCCGTGATCCCTGGTGCATTCTTATGCATAAAAAACCGTAATGCTCGGAGCACTTTTAACTTTTGAGGTGCCCTGTGGTCAAATTTTGGTGCTCGTGGTACATTTTCGCCCATTTGTTCAATTTTCGTACGAAAATAAGAGTTTTGGGTATTGGTGCCCCGTGATCCCTGGTGGTTTCTTATCCATAAAAAACCATAATGCTCATAGCACTTTTCAATTTTGGTGCCTGTGGTGCATTTTCGGCCCATTGTGCAATTTTCGTGCGAAAATAAGACTTTTGGGTTTTGGTGCCCCGTGATCCATGGTGCATTCTTATGAATAAAAAACCATAATGCTTGGAACTCTTTTCAGTTTTAAGGTTCGTGCTGCCCCGTGGTTCAATTTTGGTGTCGGTGGTGCATTTTCGGCCATTTGTGCAATTTTCATGTGAAAATAAGACTTTTGGGTTTTCGTGCCCCATGATCCCTGGTGCATTCTTATGCATAAAAAACCATAATTTTCGAAGCACATTTCAGTTTTGAGGTCCGAGGTGCACCGTGGTCCAATTTTTGTGCTCGTTGTGCATTTTCGGCCCATTGTGCAATCTTAGTGCAAAAATAAGACTTTTGGGTTTTGGTGCCCCATAATCCCTGGTTCATTCTTATGTATAAACAACCATAATGCTCGACACACTTTTCAGTTTTGAGGTTTGCGGTGCCCCGTGGTCCAATTTTTGTGCCGGTGGTGCAATTTCCGGTATTTGTACAATTTTCGTGAGGAAGGAAGACTTTTGGATTTTGGTGCCCCGTGATCCCTGTTGAATTCTTATGCATAAAAAAGCATAATGCCTGGAGGACTTTTCAATTTTGAGGTCCGTGGTGTCCCGTGGTCCAATTTTGGTGTCGATGGTGCATTTTCGACAATTTGTACAATTTTCATGCGAAAATAAGACCTTTGGGTTTTGGTGCCCTGTGATCCCTAGTGCATTTTTATGCATAAAATACCATAATGCTTCGTAGCACTTCTCATTTTTGAGGTCCAAGGTGCCCTGTGGTCGAATTTTGGTTCCTGTGGTGCATTTTCGGTCCATTGTGCAATTTCATGCGAAAATAAGACTTTTGGGTTTTGGTGACCCATGATCCCTGGTGCATTCTTATGGATAAAAAACTATAATTCTTGGAACACTTTTCAGTTTTGAGGTCCGTGGTGTGGTCCAACTTTGGTGCCCGTGGTGCATTTTCAGCCTATTGTGCAATTTTCGTGAGAAAATAAGACTTTTGGGTTTTGGTTCCCCGTGATCCCTGGTGCATTCATATCCACAAAAAATCATAATGGTCGGAGGACTTTTCAGTTTTGAGGTCCGAGGTGCCCGTAATCCAATTTTGGTGTCGGTGGTGCAGTTTCAGCCATTTGTTCAATTTTTGTGCGAAACTAATACTCTTGGATTTTGGTGCCCCGTGATCCATGCCGCATCCTTATGCATAAAAAACCATCATGCTCGGAGCACTTTTCTGTTTTGAGGTCCGTCGTACCCCATGGTTCAATTTTGTTGTCGGTGGTGCATTTTCGGCCATTTGTGCAATTTTCATACGAAAATAAGACTTTTGGGATTTGGTGCCCCGTGATCCCTGCTGCATTCTTATGCACAAAAAACTATCATGTTCAGAGCACTTTTCAGTTTTGAGGTCCGTCGTACCCCGTGGTCCAATATTGGTGCTGGTGATGCATTTTCGGCCTATTGTGCAATTTTCGTGCGAAAATAAGACTTTTGGGTATTGGTTCCCCGTGATCCTTGGTGCATTCTTATCCATAAAAAACCATAATGCTCGGAGGACTTTCAGTTTTGAGGTCCGAGGTATCCCGTGGTCCAATATTGGTGCCCGTGGTGCATTTTCCGCCCATTGTGCAATTTTCGTGAGAAAATAAGACTTTTGGGTTTTGGTTCCCCGTGATCCCTGGTGCATTCATATCCATAAAAAATCATGATGCTCGGAGGACTTTTCAGTTTTGAGGTCCGAGGTGCCCGTAATCCAATTTTGGTGCCGGCGGTGCAGTTTCGGCCATTTGTTCAATTTTTGTGCGAAAATAAGACTTTTGGCTTTTGGTGCCCCATGATCCCTAGTGCATTCTTATGCATAAAAAACCATCATGCTTGGAGCACTTTTCAGTTTTAAGGTCCGAGGTACCCCGTGGTCCAATTTTGGTGTCAGTGGTGCATTTTCGGCCTTTTGTGCAATTTTCGTGCAAAAATAAGACTTTTGGGTATTAGTGCCGCGTGATCCCTGGTGCTTTCTTATCCATAAAAAAACCATAATGCTCAGAGTACTTTTCAATTTTGGTGCCCGTGGTGCATTTTCGGCCCATTGTGCAATTTTCGTGCGAAAATAAGACTTTTGGGTTGTGGTGCCTCGTGATCCCTGGTGCATTCATATGTATAAAAAACCATAATGCTTGGAACTCTTTTAAGTTTTAAGGTCCGTGCTTCCCCGTGGTCCAATTTTTGTGTCGGTGGTGCATTTTCGGCCATTTGTGCAATTTTCATGTGAAAATAAGACTTTTGGGTTTTGGTGGCCCGTGATCCCTGGTGCATTCTTATGCATAAAAAACCATAATGTTCGAAGCACTTTTCAGTTTTGAGGTCCGAGGTGCACCGTGGTCCAATTTTTGTGCCCGTTGTTCATTTTCGGCCCATTGTGCAATCTTAGTGCGAAAATAAGACTTTTGGGTTTTGGTGCCCCGTAATCCATGGTGCATTCTTATGCATAAAAAACCATAATGCTCAACACACTTTTCAGTTTTCAGGTTCGTGGTGCCCCGTGGTCCAATTTTGGTGCCGATGGTGCAGTTTTTGCCATTTGTACAATTTTCATGCGAAAATAAGACTTTTGGGTTTTGGTGCCCTGTGATCCCTTGTGCATTCTTATGCATAAAAAACCACAATGCTAGGAGAACTTTCCAGTTTTGAGGTCCGAGGTGCCCCGTGGCCAAATTTTGGTGCCCGTGGTTCATTTTCGGTCGTTTGTGCAATTTTCGTGCGAAAATAAGACTTTTGGATTTTGGTGCCCCATGATCCCTAGTTCATTCTTATGCATAAAAAACCGTAATGCTTGGAACACTTATCAGTTTTGAGGTCCGTGGTGCCTCGTGGAACAATTTTGGTGCCAGTAGTGCATTTTCAGCCATTTGTGCAATTTTCGTGCGAAAATAAGACTTTTGGTTTTTGGTGCCTCGTTAACCCTGGTGCATTCTTACGAATAAAAAACCATAATGCTCATAGCACATTTCAGTTTTGAGGTCCGAGGTGCCCCATGTTGCAATTTTGGTGCCCGTGGTGCATTTTCGGCCCATTGTGTAATTTTCGTGCAAAAATAAGACTTTTGGGTTTTGGTGCCCCGTGAACCTTGTTGCATTCTTATGCATAAAAAACCATAATGGAGCACTTTTCAACTTTGAGGTCCGAGGTGCCCCGTGGTCAAATTTTGGTGCCCTTGGTACATTTTTGCCAATTTGTGCAATTTTCGTGCGAAAATAAGACTTTTGGGTATTGGTGCCCCGTTATCCCTTGTGCTTTCTTATGCATAAAAAACCATAATGCTCAAAGCACTTTTCAATTTTGGTGCCCGTGGTGCATTTTCGGCCCATTGTGCAATTTTCGTGCCAAAATAAAACTTTTGGGTTTTGGTGCCCCGTGATTCCTGGTGCATTCTTATATAGAAAAAACCATAATGCTTGGAACTCTTTTCTGTTTTAAGGTCCGTGCTGCCCCGTGGTTCAATTTTGGTGTCGGTGGTGTATTTTCGGCCATTTGTGCAATTTGCATGTGAAAATAAGAATTTTCGGTTTTGGTGCCCCGTGATCCCTGCTGCATTCTTATGCACAAAAAACCATCATGTTCGGAGCACTTTTCAGTTTTGAGGTCCGTCGTACCCCGTGGTCCAATTTTGGTGTCAGTGGTGCATTTTCGGCCATTTGTGCAATTTTCGTGCGAAAATAAGACTTTTGGGTTTTGGTTCCCCGTGATCCCTGGTGCATTCTTATCCATAAAAAACCATAATGCTCGGAGGACTTTCAGTTTTGAGGTCCGAGGTACCCCGTGGTCCAATATTGGTGCCCGTGGTGCATTTTCCGCCCATTGTGCAATTTTCGTGAGAAAATAAGACTTTTGGGTTTTGGTTCCCCGTGATCCCTGGTGCATTCATATCCGTAAAAAATCATAATGCTCGGAGGACTTTTCAGTTTTGAGGTCCGAGGTACCCCGTAATCCAATTTTGGTGCCGGTGGTGCAGTTTCGGCCATTTGTTCAATTTTTGTGCGAAACTAAAACTCTTGGATTTTGGTGTCCCATGATCCATGCTGCATTCTTATGCATAAAGAACCATCATGCTCGGAGCACTTTTCAGTTTTGAGGTCCGTCGTACCCCGTGGTTCAATTTTGTTGTCGGTGGTGCATTTTCGGCCATTTGTGCAATTTTCATGCGAAAATAAGACTTTTGGGTTTTGGTGCCCCGTGATCCCTGGTGCATTCTAATGCATAAAAAACCATAATGCTCGGAGCACTTTTCAGTTTTGAGGTCCGAGGTTCCCCGTGGTCCAATTTTGGTGCTCCTGGTACATTTTCGGCCATTTGTGGAATTTTTGTGCGAAAATAAGACTTTTGGGTTTTGGTGACCCATGATCCCTAGTGCATTCTTATGCATAAAAAACCATAATGCTTGGAGCACTTTTCAGTTTTGAGGTCCGAGGTGCCCCGTAGTCCAATTTTGGTGCCCGTGGTGCATTTTCCGCCCATTGTGCAATTTTCGTGCGAAAATAAGACTTTTGGGTTTTGGTGCCCCGTTATTCCTGGTGCATTCTTATGCATAAAAAAGAACAATGCTCAAAGCACTTTTCAGTTTTGAGGTTCGAGGTGCCCCGTGGTCCAATTTTGGTGCCGATGGTGCATTTTCAACCATTTGTGCAATTTTCGTACGAAAATAATACTTTTGGGTTTTGGTTCCCCGTGATCCATGGTGCATTCTTATCCATAAAAAACCATAATTCTCGGAGAACTTTCAGTTTTGAGGTCCGAGGTGCCCCGTGCTCCAATATTGGTGCCCGTGGTGCATTTTTCGCCCATTGTGCAATTTTCGTGCGAAAATAAGACTTTTGGCTTTTGGTTCCCCGTGATCCCTGGTGCATTCCTATCCATAAAAAATCATAATGCTCGGAGGACTTCTCAGATTTGAGGTCCGAGGTACCCCGTGGTCCAATTTTGATGCCAGTGGTGCATTTTTGGCCATTTTTTCAATTTTTGTGCGAAACTAAGACTGTTGGATTTTGGTGCCCCGTGATCCATGCTGCATTCTTATGCATAAAAAACCATCATGCTTGGAGCACTCTTCAGTTTTGAGGTCCGTCGTACCCCGTGGTCCAATTTTGGTGTCAGTGGTGCATTTTCGGCCTTTTGTGCAATTTTCGTGCGAAAATAAGACTTTTGGGTTTTGGTTCCCCGTCATCCCGGGTGCATTCTTATCCATAAAAAACCATAATGCTCGGAGGACTTTCAGTTTTGAGGTCCGAGGTGCCCCGTGGTCCAATATTGGTGCCCGTGGTGCATTTTCCGCCCATTGTGCAATTTTCGTGCGAAAATAAGACTTTTTGGTTTTGGTTCCCCGTGATCCCTGGTGCATTCTTATCCATAAAAAACCACAATGCTCGGAGCACTTTTCAGTTTTGAGGTCTGAGGTTCCCCGTGGTTGAATTTTGGTGCCCGTGTTGCATTTTCGGCCCATTGTGCAATTTTCGTGCGAAAAAAAGACTTTTGGGTTTTGGTGCCCCTTGATCCCTGGTGCATTCTTATGCATAAAAAACCATAATGCTTGGAGAACCTTTCAGTTTTGAGGTCCAAGGTGCCCCGTGATCCAATTTTGGTGCTGATGGTGCATTTTCGGCCATTTGTGCAATTTTCGTGCGAAAATAAGACTTTCAGATTTTGGTGCCCCATGAACCATGGTGCATTCTTATGCATAAAATCCGCAATGCTCAGAGCACTTTTCAGTTTTGAGGTCCGAGGTGCTCCGTGGTCCAATTTTGGTGCCGGTGGTGCATTGTCGGCACATTATGCAATCTTCGTGCGAAAATAAGACTTTTGGGTGTTGGTGCCGCGCGATCCCTGGTGCATTCTAATGCATAAAAAACCATAATGCTATGAGCACTTTTAAGTTTTGACGTCCGAGGTTCCCCGTGATCGAATTTTTGTTCCCGTGGTACATTTTCGTCCATTTGTGCAATTTTCATGCAAAAATAAGACATTTGGGTTTTGGTTCCCTTGAGCCCTGGTGCATTCTTATCCGTAAAAAACCACAATGCTCGGAGAACTTTTCAGTTTTGAGGTTCGAGGTGCCCTGTGGACGAATTTTGGTGCCCGTGTTGCATTTTCGGCCCATTGTGCAATTTAGTGCGAAAAGAAGACTTTTGGGTGTTGGTTCCCCGTGATCCATAATGCATTCTTAACCATAAAAAATCATAATGCCCAAAGCACTTTTCAGTTTTGAGGTCCGAGGTGCCCCGTGGTCCAATTTTGGTGCTCGTGGTACATTTTCGGCCATTTGTGGAATTTTCGTACGAAAATAAGACTTTTGGGTTTTGGTGCCCCATAATCTCTGGTGCATTCTTATGCATAAAAAACAATAATACTCAGAGAACTTCTCAGTTTTGAGGTCCGAGGTGCCCCGTGGTCCAATTTTGGTGCCTGTGGTGCATTTTCCGCCCATTGTGCAATTTTCAGGCGAAAATAAGAGTTTTGAGTTTTGGTTCCCCGTGATCCCTGGAGCATTCTTATGCATAAAATCCGCAATGCTCGGAGCACTTTTCAGTTTTGAGGTCCGAGGTGCCCCGTGGTCCAATTTTGGTGCCGGTTGTGCATTGTCGGCACATTGTGCAATCTTCGTGCGAAAATAAGACTTTTGGGTGTTGGTGCCCCGCGATCCCTGGTGCATTCTAATGCATAAAAAACCATAATGCTATGAGCACTTTTAAGTTTTGACGTCCGAGGTTCCCCGTGATCGAATTTTTGTTCCCGTGGTACATTTTCGTCCACTTCTGCAATTTTCATGCGAAAATAAGACATTTGGGTTTTGGTTCCCTTGAGCCCTGGTGCATTCTTATCCGTAAAAAACCACAATGCTCGGAGAACTTTTCAGTTTTGAGGTTCGAGGTGCCCTGTGGACGAATTTTGGTGCCCGTGTTGCATTTTCGGCCCATTGTGCAATTTAGTGCGAAAAAAAAGACTTTTGGGTGTTGGTTCCCCGTGATCCATAGTGCATTCTTAACCATAAAAAATCTTAATGCCAAGAGCACTTTTCAGTTTTGAGGTCCGAGGTGCCCAGTGGTCCAATTTTGGTGCTCGTGGTACATTTTAGGCCATTTGTGGAATTTTCGTGCGAAAATAAGACTTTTGGGTTTTGGTGCCCCATGATCTCTGGTGCATTCTTATGCATAAAAAACAATAATACTCAGAGAACTTTTCAGTTTTGAGGTCCGAGGTGCCCCGTGGTTCAATTTTGGTGCCAGTGGTGCATTTTCCGCCCATTGTGCAATTTTCGGGCGAAAATAAGAGTTTTGGGTTTTGGTGCCCCATGATCCCTGGAGCATTCTTATGCATAAAAAACCTGAATACTCGGAGCACTTTTCAGTTTTGAAGTCCGAGGTGCCCCGTCGTCCAATTATGTGCCCATGGTGCAATTTCTGCCCATTTTGTAATTTTCGTGCGAAAATAAGAGTTTTGGGTTTTGGGGACCCGTGATCGCTGGTGCATTCTTATGCATAAGAAACCCTAATGCTTGGAGAACCTTTCAATTTTGAGTTCCAAGGTGCCCCGTGGTCCAATTTTGGTGCCGGTCGTGCATTTTCGGCCATTTGTGCAATTTTCGTGCGAAAATAAAACTTTTGGGTTTTGGTGCCCCGTGATCCCTGGTGCATTCTCATGCATAAAAAACCATAATGCTCAGAGCACTTTTTAGTTTTGAGGTCCGAGGTGCCCAGTGGTCCAATTTTGTTGCCGGTTGTGCATTTTCCGCCCGTTGTTCAATTTTCGTGCAAAAATAAGACTTTTGGGTTTTGGTACCCCGTTATCCCTGGTGCATTCTTATGCATAAAAAACAATAATGCTCGAAGCACTTTTCAGATTTGAGGTCCGAGGTGCCCCGTGGTCCAATTTTGGTACCGGTGGTGCATTTTCGGCCATTTGTACAATTTTCGTGCAAAAATAAGACTTTTGGGTTTTGGTGCCCCATGAACCCTTGTGCATTCTTATGCATAAAAAACCATAATGCTCGGAGCACTTTTCAGTTTTGAGGTCTGAGGTGCCCCGTGGTCCAATTTTAGTGCCGGTGGTGCATTTTCGGCCCATTGTGCATCTTCGTACGAAAATAAGACTTTTGGGTTTTGGTGCCCCGTAATCCCTGGTGCATCTTATTCATAAAAAACCATAATGCTAGGAGCACTTTTCAGTTTTGAGGTCTGAGGTGCCCCGTGATCCAATTTTTGTGGTCGTGGTACATTTTGGGCCATTTGTGCAATTTTCATGCGAAAATAAGACTTTTGGGTTTTGGTTCCCCGTGATCCCTGGTGCATTCTTATCCATAAAAAACCACAAAGCTCGGAGTACTTTTAAGTTTTGGGGTTCGAGGTGCACCGTGGTCGAATTTGGGTGCCAGTGTTGCATTTTCGGCCCACTGTGCAATTTTCGTACGAAAAAAAGACTTTTGGGTTTTGGTGCCCCGTGATCCCTGGTGCATTCTTATGCATAAAAAACCATAATTCTTGGAGAACCTTTCAGTTTTGAGGTCCAAGGTGCCCTGTTGTCCAATTTTGGTGCTGGTGGTGTATTTTCGGCCATTTGTGCAATTTTCGTGCGAAAATAAGACTTTCGGATTTTGGTGCCCCGTGATCCTTGGTGCATTCTTATGCATAAAAAACCATCATGCTCGGAGCACTTTTCAGTTTTGAGGTCCGTGGTGCCCCGTGGTCCAATTTTGGTACCCGTGGTACGTTTTCGGCGATTTGTGCAATTTTCGTGCGAAAATAAGACTTTTGGGTTTTAGTGCCCCGTTATCCCTAGTGCATTCTTATGCATAAAAAACCACAATGCTCAGAGCACTTTTCAGTTTTGAGGTCCGAGGTGCTCCGTCGTCCAATTTTGGTGCCGGTGCTGCATTGTCGGCACATTGTGCAATCTTTATGCGAAAATAAGACTTTTGGGTTTTGGTGCCCCGTGATCCCTGGTGCATTCTTATGCATAAAAAACCATAATGCTAGGAGCACTTTTCAGTTTTGAGGTCCGAGGTGCCCCGTGATCCAATTTTTGTGCCCGTGGTACATTTTCTTCCATTTGTGCAATTTTCATGAGAAAATAAGACTTTTGGGTTTTGGTTCCCCGCGATCCCTGGTGCATTCTTGTCCATAAAAAACCACAATGCTCAGAGCACTTTCCAGTTTTGAGGTCCGTTGTGCCCGGTGGTCCAATTTTGGTGCCAATGGAGCATTTTCGGCCATTTGTGCAATTTTCGTGCGAAAGTAAGACTTTTGGGTTTTTGTGCCCCGCGATCCCTGGTGCATTCTTATGAATATAAAACCATAATGCTCAGACCACTTTTCAGTTTTTAGGTCCAAGGTGCCCCGTGGTCCAATTTTGGTGCCCATGGTACATTTTCTGAAATTTGTGCAATTTTCATGCGAAGCTAAGACTTTTGGGTTTTGGTGCCCAGCGATCCCTGGTGAATTCTTATGCATAAAAAACCATAATGCTTGGAACTCTTTTCAGTTTTAAGGTGTGTGGTGCCCCATGGTCCAATTTTGGTGTTGGTGGTGCATTTTCGGCCATTTGTGCAATTTTCATGCGCAAATAAGACTTTTGGGTTTTGGTACCCCGTGATCCCTGGGGCATTCTTATGCATAAAACCATAATGCTCAGAAGACTTTTTTTATTTGAGGTCTGTGGTTCCCCGTGGTCCAATTTTGGTGTCGGTAGTGCATTTTCGGCCATTTGTGCAATTTTCGTGTGAAAAAAAGTTTTTTGGGTTTTAGTGCCCTGTGATCCACGGTGCATTCTTATACATAAAGAACCATAACGCTCAGAACACTTTTCAATTTTGAGGTCCGTGGTGCCTCGTGGTCCAAAATCCGGTGTTGCATTTTTTGCCATTTGTACGATTTTCGTGCGAAAATAAGCCTTTTGGGTTTTGGTTCCCCCATGATGACTGGTGCATTCTTATGCATAAAGAACCATAATGCTCGGAACACTTTTCAATTTTGAGGTTCGTGGTGCCTCGTGGTCCAATTTTGGTTTCGGTGTTGCATTTTTTGCCATTTCTGCAATTTTCGTGCGAAAATAAGCCTTTTGGGTTTTGGTGCCCCGTGATCCCTGGTGCATTCTTATGCATAAAAAATCATAATGCTTTGTGGACTTTTCAGTTTTGAGGTTTGAGGTGCCCCGTGGTCCAATTTTGGTGCTGGTGGTCCATTTTGGCCATTTGTGCAATTTTAGTGGGAAAATAAGACTTTTGCGTTTTGGTGCCCCGTGATCCCTGGTGCATTCTTATGCATAAAAAACCATCATGCGTAGAGCATTTTTCAGTTTTGAGGTCCGTGGTGCCCGGTGGTCCAATTTTGGTGCCGATGGAGCATTTTCGGCCATTTGTGCAATTTTCGTGCCAAAATAAGACTTTTGTGTTTTGGTGCCCCGTGATCCCTGGTGCATTCTTATGCATAAAAAACCATAATGCTCAGAGCACTTTTAGTTTTGAGGTCCGAGGTGCCCCGTGGACAGATTTTGGTGCCCGTCGTGCATTTTCGGCCCATTGTGCAATCTTCGTGCGAAAATAAGACTTTTAGGTTTCGGTGCCCCATTATTCCTGGGGCATTCTTGTGCATAAACAACCATAACGCTCAGAGCACTTTTCAGTTTTGAGGTCCAAGGTGCCCCATGGTCCAATTTTGGTGCCGGAGGTGCCTTTTCGGCCCATTGTGCAATTTTCGTGCGAAAAAAAGACTTTTGGGTTTTGGTGTCCCGTGATCCTTGGTGCATTCTTATGCATAAAAAAACATAATGCTCAGAGAACCTTTCAGTTTTGAAGTCCGAGGTACCCTGTGGTCCAATTTTTGTGCCAGTTGTCCATTTTCGGCCATTTGTGCAATTTTCGTGGGAAAATAAGACTTTTGGGTTTTGGTGCCCCGTGATCCCTGGTGCATTCTTATGCATAAAAAACCATCATGCGCGAAGCACTTTTCAGTTTTAAGGTCTGTGGTGCCCGGTGGTCCCATTTTGGTGTCGATGGAGCATTTTCGGCCATTTGTTCAATTTTCGTGCCAAAATAAGACTTTTGTGTTTTGGTGCCCCGTGATCCCTGGTGTATTCTTTTGCATGAAAAACGATAATGCTCAGAGCACTTTTTAGTTTTGAGGTCCGAGGTGCCCCGTGGACAGATTTTGGTGCCCGTCGTGCATTTTCGGCCCATTGTACAATCTTCGTTCAAAAATAAGACTTTTGGGTTTCGGTGCCCCATTATCCCTGGTGCATTCTTATGCATAAACAACCATAACGCTCAAAGTACTTTTCAGTTTTGAGGTCCGGTGTGCCCCGTGGTCCAATTTTGGTGCCGGAGGTGCCTTTTCGACCCATTGTGCAATTTTTGTGGGAAAAAAAGAGTTTGGGTTTTGTGGCCCCGTGATCCCTGGTGCATTCTTATGCATAAAAAACCATCATGCTTAGAGAACTTTTCAGTTTTGAGGTCCGAGGTGCTCGGTGGTCCAATTTTGGTGTCGGTGGTACATTTTCGGCCATTTGTACAATTTTAGTCGGAAAATAAGACTTTTGGGTTTTGGTGCCCCATGATCCCTGGAGCATTCTTATGCATAAAAAACCATCATGCTTGGAGCACTTTTTAGTTTTGAGATCCGTTGTGCTCGGTGGTCCAATTTTGGTGCCGATGGAGCATTTTCGGCAATTTGTACAATTTTCCTGCGAAAATAAGACTTTTGGTTTTTGGTGCCACGTGATCCCTGGTGCATTCTTCTGCATACAAAACCATAAAGCTTGAAACCCTTTTCAGTTTTGAGGTCCGTGGTGCCCCGTGGTCCAATTTTGGTGCCGGTGGTGCATTTTCGACCATTTGTACAATTTTCGTGCGAAAATAAAACTTTTGGGTTTTCGTGCCCCATGATCCCTGGTGCATTCTTATGCATAAAAAACCATAATGCTCGGAGCACTTTTCAGTTTGGAGGTCCGTGGTGCCCGGTGGTGCAATTTAGGTGTCCGTAGTGAATTTTCGGCACATGGTGCAAATTTCGTGCCAAAATAAGACTATTAGGTTTTGGTGCCCCGTGATCCCTGCCCCGTGATCCCTGGTGCATCCTTATGCATAACAATCCATAATGCTTGGAGCACTTTTCATTGTGCAATTTTCGTTGTGCAATTTTTGTGCGAAAATATGACTTTCTGGGTTTTGGTGCCCCGTGATCCCTGGTTGATTCTTATACATAAAAAACGGTAATGCTCGGAACACTTTTCAGTTTTGAGGTCCATGGTGCCCCGTGGTCCAATTTTGGTGCTTGTGGTGAATTTTCAACACATGGTGAAATTTTTGTGCCAAAATAAGACTTTTGGGTTTTGGTGCTCCATGATCACTTGTGCACCCTTATGCATAAAAAACCATAATGCTCTGAGCACTTTTCAGTTTTGAGGTCCATGGTGCCCCGTGGTCCAATTTTGGTGCTTGTGGTGAATTTTCAACACATGGTGAAATTTTCGTGCCAAAATAAGACTTTTGGGTTTTGGTGCTCCATGATCCCTGGTGCACCCTTATGCATAAAAAACCATAATGCTCTGAGCACTTTTCAGTTTTGAGGTATGTGGTGCTCCGTGGTCCAATTTTGGTGGCTGTGGTGCATTTCCGACCCATTGTGCAATTTTAGTGCGAATATAAGACCTTTCGGTTTTGGTGCCTCGTGATCCCTGGAGCATTCTTATGCATAAAAAACCATAATGCTTGTAGCACTTTTCAGTTTTGATGTCCGTGGTGCCCCGTCATCCAAATTTGGTGCCGGTGGTGCATTTTCTGCCATTTGTGCAATTTTCGTGCGAAAATGACACGTTTGGGTATTGGTGCCCCATGATCCGTGGTGCATTCTTATGCATAAAAAAAATAATGCTTGGAGCACTTTTCAGGTTTGAGGTCCGTGGTGGCCCGTGGTCAAATTTTGTTGCCCGTGGTGCATTTTCGGCACATAATGCAACTGTCGTGCCAAAATAAGACTTTTGGGTTTTGGTGCCCCATGATCCCTGGTGCATTCTTATACATAAAAAACAATAATGCTCGGAGGACTTTTCAATTTTGAGGTTCGCCGTGTCCAGTAGTCATATTTTGGTGCCCCGTGGTGCATTTTTGGCCTATGGTGCAATTTCCGCGACAAAATAAGACTTTTAGCTTTTTGTGCCCAGTGATCGTTGGGGCATTCTTAGGCGTAAAAAACCATAATTCTTAGAGCACTTTTCAATGTTGAGGTTCGTGGTGCCTCGTGGTCCAATTTTGGTGTCGGTGGTGCATTTTCACCCATTTGTGCAATTTTTGTCTAAAAATAAGACTTTTGGGTTTTGGTGCCCCGTGATCCCTGGTGCATTCTTACGCATAAATAACCATAACGCTCGGAGCACTTTTCAGTTTTGAGGTTCCTGGTTCCCCGTGGTCCAATTTTGGTGCCAGTAGTGCATTTTCGACCCATTGCGCAATTTTCGTGCGAAAATAAGACTTTTGGGTATTGGTGCCCCGTGATCCCTAGTGTATTGTTATGCATAAAAAACTATAACGCTTGGAGTACTTTTCATTTTTGAGGTCTGTGGTGCCCCGTGGTACAATTTTGGTGCCGGTGGTGCATTTTTGGCCATTTGTGCAATTTTCGTCCGAAAATAAGACTTTTGGGTTTTGGTACCCGTGATCCCTGGTGCATTCTTACGCATAAATAACCATAATGCTCGGAGCACTTTTAAGTTTTGAGGTTCGTGGTCCCCCGTGGTCCAATTTTGGTGCCAGTAGTGCATTTCCGGCCCATTGCGCAATTTTCGTGCGAAAATAAGACTTTTGGGTATTGGTGCCCCGTGATCCCTAGTGTATTGTTATGCATAAAAAACTATAACGCTTGGAGCACTTTTCAGTTTTGAGGTCTGTGCTGCCCCGTGGTACAATTTTGGTGCCGGTGGTGCATTTTCGGCCATTTGTGCAATTTTCGTCCGAAAATAAGACTTTTGGGTTTTGGTGCCCCGTGATCCCTGGTGCATTCTTACGCATAAATAACCATAATGCTCGAAGCACTTTTCAGTTTTGAGGTTCGTGGTCCCCCGTGGTCCAATTTTGGTGCCCGTGGTGAATTTTCGGCACAAAGTGCAATTTCTATGCCAAAATAAGACTTTTGGGTTTTGGTGCCCCGTGATCCCTGGAGCATTCTTATGCATAAAAAACCATAATGCTCAGAGCACTTTTCAGTTTTGAGGTCCATGGTGCCCCGTGGTCCATTTTTGGTCCCCGTGGTGCATTATCGACACATGGTCCAATTTTAGTGCCAAAATAAGACTTTTGGGTTTTGGTGCCCCGTTATCCCTAGTGCATTCTTATGCATAAAAAACCATAATTCTCGGAGCACTTTTCAGTTTTGAGGTCCGTGGTGCCCCGTGGTCTAATTTTGGTGCCGATGGTGCATTTCGGCACATGGCTTAAGTTTCGTGCCAAAATAAGACTTTTGGGTTTTGGTTCCCCGTGATCCCTGGTTCATTCTTATGCACAAAAAAACCATAATGCTCAGAGCACTTTTCAGTTTTGAGGTCCCTGGTGCCCCGTTGTCCAATTTTGGTGCTCGTTGTGCATTTTTTGCCACGTGGTTTAATTTTCGTGCCAATATAAGACTTTTGATTTTTGGTGCTCCGTTATCCCTAGTGCATTCTTATGCATAAAAAACCATCATGCTCGGAACACTTTTAGGTTTTGAGGTCCGTGGTGTCCAGTGGTCCAATTTTCGAACCCCGTGGTGCTTTTTTGGCAAATGGTGCAATTTTCGTGCCAAAATCTGACTTTTGGGTTTTGGTGCCCCGTTATCCCTGGTTCATTCTTATTCATAAAAAACCATCTTACTCGGAGCACGTTTTGGTTTTGAGGTACGTAGTGCCCCGTGGTACAAATTTGGTGCCCGTGGTGCATTTTCCGCACATGGTGTAATTTTCGTGCCAAAATAAGACTTTTGGGTTTTGGTTCCCCGTGATCCGTGGTGCATTCTTATGCATAAAAAACCATTATGCTCGGAGCACTTTTCAGTTTTGAGGTCCGTGGTGTCCTGTGGTCCAATTTTGGTGCCTGTGGTGCATTTTCGGCATATTGTCCAATTTTCGTGCCAAAATAATACTTTTGGGTTTCGGTGCTTATTGATCCCTGAGTATTCTTACGCATAAAATACCATAAAGCTCGGAGCACTTTTCACTTTTGAGGTCTGCGGTGCCCCGTGGTCCATTTTTGGTGCCCGTGGTCGATTTTCGGCACATGGTCTAATTTTTGTGCCAAAATAAGACTTTTGGGTTTTGGTTCCCATTGAACCCTGGAGCATTCTTATGCATAAAATACCATAATGCTCTAAGCACTTTTCAGTTTTGAGGTCCGTGGTGCCTCGTGGTCCATTTTTGGTGCCCGTGGTGCATTTTCGGCACATGGTCCAATTTTAGTGCCAAAATAAGACTTTTGGGTTTTGGTGCCCCGTGATCCCTGGTGCATTCTTATGCATAAAACACCATAATGCTCGGAGAACTTTTCAATTTTGAGGTCCGTGGTGCCCCGTGGTTCAATTTTGGTGCTCGTGGTGCATTTGGGCACATGCCTTAATTTTCGTCCCAAAATAAGACTTTTGGGTTTTGGTGCCCCGTGATCCCTGGTGCATTCTTATGCATAAAAAACCATAATGCTCAGAGCACTCTTCAGTTTTGAGGTCCGTGGTGCCCCGTGGTCCAATTTTGATGCTCGTGGTGCATTTTTCGCCACATGGTTTAATTTTCGTGCCAAAATAAGACTTTTGGTTTTTGGTGCCCTGTTATCCCTAGTGCATTCTTATGCATAAAAACCCATCATGCTCGGATCTCTTTTAGGTTTTGAGGTCCGTGGTGTCCAGTGGTCCAATTTTGGTGCCCATTGGTGTCTTTTTGGCATATGGTGCAATTTTCATGCCAAAATCAGACTTTTGGGTTTTCATGCCACGTTATCCCTGGTGCATTCTTATGAATAAAAAACCATCATGCTCGCAACACTTTTCAAATTTGAGGTCCATGGTGCCCCGTGATCCAACTTTAGTGCATGTGGTGCATTTTCGGCACATGGGTCAATTTTCATTCCAAAATAAGACTTTTGGATTTTGGTACCCTGTGATCCTTGGTGCATCCTAATGCATAAAAAACCATAAATCTCTAAGCACTTTTCAGTTTTGAGGTACGTGGTGCCCCGTGGTTCAATTTTGGTGCCCGTGGTGCATTTTCGGCCTATTATGCAATTTTCGTGCAAAAATAAGACTTTTGGGTTTCTGTGCCCCATGATCCATTGAGCATTTTTATGCATAAAAAACCATAATGTTTCGACCACTTTTTAGTTTTGAGGTCCATGGTTCCCCGTGGTCCAATTTTGGAACCCGTGGTGCATTTTCGGCAAATGGTGCAATTTTCGTGCCAAAGTAAGAGTTTTGGGTTTTGGTGCCCCGCGATCCCTGGTGCATCCTTATCCCTAAAAAAACCCTAATGCTTTGAGAACTTTTCATTTTTGAGGTCCGTGGTGTCCAGTGGTTCAATTTTGGTGTCCCAAGGATCACGGGGCCCCAAAACGCAAAAGTCTTATTTTGGCACGAAAATTGCACCATGTGCCGAAAATGCACCACGGGCACCAAAATTGGACCACGGGGCACCACGGACCTGAAAACCTAAAAGTGCTATGAGCATTATGGTTTTTATGCATAAGAATGCAAAAGGAATCACGGGGCACCAAAACCCAAAAGCCTTATTTTGGCAACAAAATTGCACAATGGGCCAAAAATGCACCACGGACCTCAAAACGGGGACCATGGTTTTTTAGTTTTGAGTCCAATTCTGATGCCGGTGGTGCATTTTTGGCCCATTGTACAATTTTTGCGCGAAAGTAAGACTTTTGGGTTTTGGTGCCATGTGATCCCTGGTGCATTCTTATTCATAATATACCATAATACTTCATAGCACTTTTCAGTTTTGAGGTCCGAGGTGCCCCGTGGTCCAATTTTGGTTCCCGTGGTGCATTTTCGGCACATTGTACATTTTTCGTGCGAAAATAAGACTTTTGGATTTTGGTGCCGAGTGATCCCTGGTGCATTCTTGTGCACAAAAAACCATAATGCTCGAAACTCTTTTCAGTTTGGAGGTCCATTGTGCCCCGTGGTCCAATTTTGGTATCGGTGATGCATTTTTGGCCATTTGTGCAATTTTAATGCGAAAATAAGACTTTTGGGTTTTGGTACCCCGTGATCCCTGGCGCATTCTTATGCATAAAAAACCATAATGCTCGAAGCACTTTTCAGTTTTGAGGTCTGACGTGCCCCGCGGTCCAATTTTGGTGCCCGTGGTGCATTTTTGACCCATTGTGCAATTTCCGTGCAAAAATAGGACTTTTGGGTTTTGGTGCCCCGTGATCCATGGTTTATTCTTATGCATAAAACCATAATTCTTGGAGCACTTTTTAGTTTTGAGGTCCGTGGTGCCCCGTGGTCCAATTTTGGTGCTGGTGGTGCATTTTTGGCCATTTGTGCAATTTTCGTGCGAAAATAAGACTTTTGGGTTTTCGTGCCCCGTGATCCCTGATGCATTCTTATAAATAATATGCCATAATCCTTTGGAGCACTTTTCAGTTTTGAGGTCCGAGGTTCCCTGTGGTCCAATTTTGGTGCCCGAAGTGCATTTTTGGCCCGTTGTGTCATTTTCGTGCGAAAATAAGACTTTTGGGTTTTGGTGCCCCGTGATCCCTGGTGCATTCTTATGCATAAAAAACCATAATACTCGGAGTACTTTTCAGTTTTGAGGTCCGAGGTGCACTGTGGTCCAATGTTGGTGCCCGTTGTGCATTTTCGGCCCATTGTGCAATTTTCGTGCAAAAATAAGACTTTTGGGTTTTGGTGACCCATGATCCTTGGTGCACTCTTATGTATAAAAAACCATAATGCTTGGACCACTTTAAAGTGTTTGAGGTTGGAGGTGTCCCGTGGTCCAATTTTGGTGTCAGTGGTGCATTTTCGGCCATTTGTACAATTTTCATGCGAAAATAAGACTTTTGGGTTTTGGTGCCCCGTGATCCCTGGTGCATTCTTATGCATAAAAAACCATCATGCTCAGAGCACTTTTCAGTTTTGAGGTCCGTGGTGTCCCGTGGTCTAATTTTGGTGCTAGAGGTGCATTTTCAGTCATTTTTGCAATTTTCGTGCAAAAATAAGACTTTTGGATTTCGGTGCCCCGTGATCCTTGGTGCATTCTTATGCATAAAAAACCATAATGCTTGGACCACTTTAAAGTGTTTGAGGTCCGAGGTGTCCCGTGGTCCAATTTTGGTGTCCCGTGGTGCATTTCGGCCCATTTGTGCAATTTTCGTGCGAAAATAAGACTTTTGGGTTTTGGTGCCCCGTGATCCCTGGTGCATTCTTATGCATAAAAAACCATCATGCTCAGAGCACTTTTCAGTTTTGAGGTCCGTGGTGTCCCGTGGTCCAATTTTGGTGCCGCTGGTGCATTTTCGGCCATATTTTGCAATTTTAGTGCGTAAATAAGACTGTTGGGTTTTGGTATCCCGTGATCCCTGGCGCATTCTTATGCATAAAAAAGCATAATGCTCGGAGCACTTTTCAGTTTTGATGTCCTAGGTGCCCGTGGTCCAATTTTGGTGCCCGTGGTACATTTTCGGGCATTTGTGCATTTTTCGTGCGAAAATAAGACTTTTGGATTTTGGTGGCCCGTGATCCCTGGTGCATTCTTATGCATAAAATACCATAATGCTCAGAGAACTTTTCAGTTTTGAGGTCCGAGGTGCCCCGTGGTCTAACTTTGGTACCGGTGGTGCATTTTCGGCCCATTGTGCAATTTTCGTGGGAAAATAAGACTTTGGGGTTTTGGTGCGCCGTGAACCCTGGTTCATTCTTATGCATAAAAACCCATAATGCCCGAAGAACTTTTCAGTTTTGAGGTCCGACATGCCCCATGGTCCAATTTTGGTGCCCGTGGTGCATCTTCAGCCCATTGTGCAATTTTTGTACGAAAATAGGACTTTTGGGTTTTGGTGCCCCGTGATCTATGGTGCATTCTTATGCATAACCAACCATAATGTTCAGAGAACTTTTCATTTTTGAGGTCCGAGGTGCTCCGTGGTCCAATTTTGGTGCCGGTGGTGCATTTTCGGCCGATTATGCAATTTTCGTGCAAAAATAAGACTTTTGGGTTTTGGTACCCCGTGATCCCTGGCGCATTCTTATGCATAAAAAACCATAATGCTCAAACCACTTTTCAGTTTTGAGGTCCGACGTTCCCCGCGGTCCAATTTTGGTGCCCGTGGTGCATTTTCGACCCATTGTGCAATTTCCGAGCAAAAATAGGACCTTTCGGTTTTGGTGCCCCGTGATCCATGGTGTATTCTTATGCATAAAACTATAATTCTTGGAGCACTTTTTAGTTTTGAGGTCCGTGGTGCCCCGTGGTCCAATTTTGGTGCCGGTGGTGCATTTTCGGCCCATTGTGCAATTTTCGTGTGAAAATAAGAATTTTGGGTTTTGCTGCCCCGCGATGCCTGGTGCATTCTTATGCATAAAAAATCGTAATGCTTGAAGCACTTTTCAGTTTTGAGGTTCGTGGTGTCCCGTGGTCCAATTTTGCTGCCGGTGGTGCATTTTCGGCCCATTATGCAATTTTCGTTCGAAAATAAGAATTTTGGGTTTTGGTGCCCCGTGATCCCTGGTGCATTCTTATCCATAAAAACCATAAAGCTTAGACCACTTTTCAGTGTTGAGGTCCGAGGTGCCCCGTGGTCCAACTTTGGTGCTTGTGGTGCATTTTCGGTCCATTATGCAATTTTCGTGCGAATGTAAGACTTTTGGGTTTTGGTGCCCCGTGATCCCTGGTGCATTCTTATGCATAAAAAACAATAATGCTCAGAAATCTTTTTAGTTTTGTGGTCCATGGTTCCCCGTGGTCCAATTTTGGTGTCGGTGGTGCATTTTCGGCCATTTGTGCAATTTTCCGTGCGAAAATAAGACTTTTGGGTTTTGGTGCCCCGTGATCCCTGGTGCATTCTTATGCATAAAAAACCATCATGCTCAGAGCACTTTTCAGTTTTGAGGTCCGTGGTGTCCCGTGGTCCAATTTTGGTGCCGCTGGTGCATTTTCGGCCATATTTTGCAATTTTAGTGCGTAAATAAGACTGTTGGGTTTTGGTTCCCCATGATCCCTGGCGCATTCTTATGCATAAAAAAGCATAATGCTCGGAGCACTTTTCAGTTTTGATGTCCTAGGTGCCCGTGGTCCAATTTTGGTGCCCGTGGTACATTTTCGGGCATTTGTGCATTTTTCATGCGAAAATAAGACTTTTGGGTTTTGGTGGCCCGTGATCCCTGGTGCATTCTTATGCATAAAATACCATAATGCTCAGAGCACTTTTCAGTTTTGAGGTCCGAGGTGCCCCGTGGTCTAACTTTGGTACCGGTGGTGCATTTTCGGCCCATTGTGCAATTTTCGTGCAAAAATAAGACTATTGGGTTATAGTGCCCCGTGATCCCTGGTGCATTCTTGTGCATAAAAAACCAAAATGCTCAGAGAACTTTTAAGTTTTGAGGTCCGAGGTGACTCGTGGTCCAATTTTGGTTCCAGTGGTACATTTTCAGCCGTTTGTGCAATTTTCATGCGAAAATAAGACTTTTGGGTTTGGGTAATCCGTCATCCCTGGTGCATTCTTATCCATAAAAAAACCATAATTCTCGGAACACTTTTCAGTTTTGAGGTCCGAGGTGCCCCGTGGTCCAATTTTTGTGCCCGGTGAGCATTTTTGGCCCATTGTGCAATTTTCGTGCGAAAATAAGACTTTTGGGTTTTGGTGCCCCGTGACCCCTGGTGCATTCTTATGCATAAAAAAACCATAATGCTCATAGCACTATTCAGTTTTGAGGTCCGAGGTGCCCCATGGTCCAATTTTGGTGCCCGTGGTGCATTTTCGGCCCATTGTGCAATTTTCGTGGGAAAATAAGACTTTGGGGTTTTGGTGCGCCGTGAACCCTGGTGCATTCTTATGCATAAAAACCCATAATGCCCGAAGAACTTTTCAGTTTTGAGGTCTGACATGCCCCATGGTCCAATTTTGGTGCCTGTGGTGCATCTTCAGCCCATTGTGCAATTTTTGTACGAAAATAGGACTTTTGGGTTTTGGTGCCCCGTGATCCATGGTGCATTCTTATGCATAACCAACCATAATGTTCAAAGAACTTTTCATTTTTGAGGTCCGAGGTGCTCCTTGGTCCAATTTTGGTGCCGGTGGTGCATTTTCGGCCGATTGTGCAATTTTCGTGCGAAAATAAGACTTTTGGGTTTTGGTACCCCGTGATCCCTGGCGCATTCTTATGCATAAAAAACCATAATGCTCAAACCACTTTTCAGTTTTGAGGTCCGACGTTCCCCGCGGTCCAATTTTGGTGCCCGTGGTGCATTTTCGACCCATTGTGCAATTTCCGAGCAAAAATAGGACTTTTCGGTTTTGGTGCCCCGTGATCCATGGTGTATTCTTATGCATAAAACTATAATTCTTGGAGCACTTTTTAGTTTTGAGGTCCGTGGTGCCCCGTGGTCCAATTTTGGTGCCGGTGGTGCATTTTCGGCCCATTGTGCAATTTTCGTGTGAAAATAAGAATTTTGGGTTTTGCTGCCCCGCGATGCCTGGTGCATTCTTATGCATAAAAAATCGTAATGCTTGAAGCACTTTTCAGTTTTGAGGTTCGTGGTGTCCCGTGGTCCAATTTTGCTGCCGGTGGTGCATTTTCGGCCCATTATGCAATTTTCGTTCGAAAATAAGAATTTTGGGTTTTGGTGCCCCGTGATCCCTGGTGCATTCTTATCCATAAAAACCATAAAGCTTAGACCACTTTTCAGTGTTGAGGTCCGAGGTGCCCCGTGGTCCAACTTTGGTGCTTGTGGAGCATTTTCGGTCCATTATGCAATTTTCGTGCGAATGTAAGACTTTTGGGTTTTGGTACCCCGTGATCCCTGGTGCATTCTTATGCATAAAAAACAATAATGCTCAGAAATCTTTTTAGTTTTGTGATCCATGGTTCCCCGTGGTCCAATTTTGGTGTCGGTGGTGCATTTTCGGCCATTTGTGCAATTTTCATGCAAAAATAAGACTTTTGGGTTTTGGTGCCCCGTGATCCCTGGTGCATTCTTATGCATAAAAAACCATCATGCTCAGAGCACTTTTCAGTTTTGAGGTCCGTGGTGTCCCGTGGTCTAATTTTGGTGCTAGTGGTGAAATTTCGGTCATTGTTGCAATTTTCGTGCGAAAATAAGACTTTTGGGTTTTGGTGCCCCATGATCCTTGGTGCACTCTTATGTATAAAAAACCATAATGCTTGGACCACTTTAAAGTGTTTGAGGTCGGAGGTGTCCCGTGGTCCAATTTTTGTGTCCCGTGGTGCATTTTCGACCCATTGTGCAACTTTCGTTCGAAAATATGACTTTTGGGTTTTGGTGCCCCGTGATCCCTGGTGCATTCTTATGCATAAAAACCATCATGCTTAGAGCACTTTTCAGTTTTGAGGTCTGTGGTGCCCCTTGGTCCAATTTTGGTGCCGCTGGTACATTTTCGGCCCATTGTGCAATCTTCGTACGAAAATAAGACTTTTGGATTTTGATTCCCCATGATCCTTGGTGCATTCTTAAGCATAAAAAGCCATAATGCTTCGAGCACTTTTCAGTTTTGAGGTCCGACGTGCCCCGTGGTCCAATTTTGGTGCCCGTGGTGCATTTTCGGCCCATTGTGCAACTTTCGTGCGAAAATAAGACTTTTGGGTTTTGGTGCCACGTGATCCCTGGCACAATCTTATGCATAAAAAACAATAATGCTCGGAACTCTTTTCAGTTTTGAGGTCCGCGGTGCTCCGTTGTCCAATTTTGGTGTCGGTGGTGCATTTTCTACCATTTGTGCAATTTTCATGCGAAAATAAAACTTTTGGGTTTTTGTGCCCTGTGATCCATGGTGCATGGTTATGCATAAAAAACCATAATGCTGAGAGCGCTTATCAGTTTTGAGGTCCGACGTGTCCCGCGCTCCAATTTTGGTGCCCGTGGTACATTTTCGACCCATTATGCAATTTTCGTGCCAAAATAAGACTTTTGGGTTTTCGTGCTCTATGATCCCTGGTGCATTCTTACGCATAAAAAATAATAATGCTCGGAGAACTTTTAGGTATTGAGGTCCGAGGTGCCCCTTGGTCAAATTTTGGTGCCCGTGGTGCAATTTCGGCCCATTGTGCAATTTTCGTGTGAAAATAAGACTTTTGGGTTTTGGTGCCATGTGATCCCTGGTGCATTCTTATGCATAAAAAACCATAATGCTCAGAGAACTTTTCAGTTTTGAGGTCCGAGGTGCCCCGTGGTCCAATTTTGGTGCCAGTGGAGCATTTTCGGCCATTTTTGCAATTTTCGTGCGAAAATAATACTTTTAGGTTTTGGTTCCCCGAGATCCCTGGTGCATTCTTATGCATAAAAAACCATAATGCTCGGAGCACTTTTAGGTATTGAGGTCTGGGGTGTCCCATGGTCAAATTTTGGTTCCCGTCGTGCATTTTCGGCCCGTTGCGCAATTTTCGTTCAAAAATATGACTTTTTGGTTGTGGTGCCCCGTGATTCCTGGTGCATTCTTAAGCATAAAAAACCATCATGCTCGCTACACTTTTCAGTTTTGAGGTCCGACGTGCCCCGCGGTCCAATTATGGTGCCCGTGGTGCATTTTTGGCCCATCGTGCAATTTTCGCGCGAATATAAGACTTTTGGATTTTGGTACCCTGTGATCCTTGGAGCATTCTTATGCATAAAAAACCATAATGCTCAGAGAACTTTTCAGTTTTGAGGTCCGAGGTGCCCCGTGGTCCAATTTCGGTGCCGTTGGTGCATTTTCGACAATTTGTGCAATTTTCGTGCGAAAATAAGACTTTGGGGTTTTGGTGCCCCGTGATCCCTGGTGCATTCTTATGCACAAAAAACCATCTTGGTCGGAGCACTTTTCAGTTCTGAGGTCCGTGGTGCCCCGTGGTCCAATTTTGGTGCAAGTGGTGTATTTTCAGCCACTTGTGCAATTTTCGTGCGAAAATAAGACTTTTGGGTTTTGGTGCCCCGCGATCCCTGGTGCATTCTTAAGCATAAAAAACAATAATGCTCATAGCACTTTTCAGTTTTGGGGTCCTAGGTGCCCCGTGGTCCAATTCTGGTGCTCGTGGTATAATTTCGGCCCATTATGCAATCTTCGCACGAAAATAAGACTTTTGGATTTTGATTCCCCATGATCCCTGGTGCATTCTTAAGCATAAAACGCCATAATGCTTCGAGCACTTTTCAGTTTTGAGGTCCATGGTGCCCTGTGGTCCAATTTTGGTGCCGGTGGTGCATTTTCGACCATTTGTACAATTTTCGTGCGAAAATAAGACTTTTGGGTTTTGGTGCCCTGTCATCCCTGGTGCATTCTTATGCATAAAAAACCATAATGCTCGGAGCACTCTTCAGTTTTGAGGTTCGAGGTGCCCTGTGGTCCAATTTTCGTGCCCGTGGTGCATTTTCGGCCCATTGTACAATTTTTGTGCGAAAATAAGACTTTTGGATTTTGGTGTCCCGTGATCCCTGGTGCATTCTTATTCATAAAAAACCATAATTCTTGGAGAACTTTTCATTTTGAGGTCTGTGGTGCCCCGTGGTCCGATTTTGGTGCCGATGGTGCATATTCGGCCAATTGTGAAATTTTCGTGCGAAAATAAGACTTTTGGATTTTGGTGCCCCGTGATCCCTGGTGCATTCTTATGCAAAAAAAATTATAATGCTCGAAACTCTTTCAGTTTTGAGGTTCGTGGTGCCCCGTGGTCCAATTTTCGTGTTTATTTTGCATTTTCGGCCCATTGTGCAATTTTCGTGCGAAAATAAGTCTTTTGGGTTTTGGTGCCCCTGATCCCAGGTGCATTCTTATGCGTAAAAAACCATAATGCTTGGAGCAATTTTCAGTTTTGAGGTCCGTGGTGCCCCCTGGTCCAATTTTGGTGCCGGCGGTGCATTTCGGCCATTTGTGCAATTTTCGTGCGAAAATAAGACTTTTGGGTTTTGGTGCCCCGTGATCCCTGGTACATTCTTATGCATTAAAAATCATAACGCTCGGAGAACTTTCCAGTTTTGAGGTCCGAGGTGCGCCGTGGTCAAAATTTGGTGCCCGTGGTGCATTTTCGGCGATTTGTGAAATTTTCGTGTGAAAATAAGACTTTTGGTTTTTGGTGCCACGTGATCCCTAGTGCATTCTTCTGCATACAAAACCATAAAGCTCGGAACCCTTTTCAGTTTTGAGGTCTGTGGTGCCCCGTGGTCCAATTTTGGTGCCGGTGGTGCATTTTCGACCATTTGTACAATTTTCGTGCTAATATAAAACTTTTGGGTTTTTGTGCCCTGTGATCCCTGGTGCATGGTTATGCATAAAAAACCATAATGCTGAGAGCGCTTATCAGTTTTGAGGTTCGACGTGTCCCGCGCTCCAATTTTGGTGCCCGTGGTACATTTTCGACCCATTATGCAATTTTCGTGCGAAAATAAGACTTTTGGGTTTTCGTGCTCTATGATCCCTGGTGCATTCTTACACATAAAAAATAATAATGCTCGGAGAACTTTTAGGTATTGAGGTCCGAGGTGCCCCTTGGTCAAATTTTGGTGCCCGTGGTGTAATTTCGGCCCATTGTGCAATTTTCGTGTGAAAATAAGACTTTTGGGTTTTGGTGCCATGTGATCCCTGGTGCATTCTTATGCATAAAAAACCATAATGCTCAGAGAACTTTTCAGTTTTGAGGTCCGAGGTGCCCCGTGGTCCAATTTTGGTGCCGGTGGAGCATTTTCGGCCATTTTTGCAATTTTCGTGCGAAAATAATACTTTTAGGTTTTGGTGCCCCGAGATCCCTGGTGCATTCTTATGCATAAAAAACCATAATGCTCGGAGCACTTTTAGGTATTGAGGTCTGGGGTGTCCCATGGTCGAATTTTGGTTCCCGTCGTGCATTTTCGGCCCGTTGCGCAATTTTCGTTCAAAAATATGACTTTTTGGTTGTGGTGCCCCGTGATCCCTGGTGCATTCTTAAGCATAAAAAACCATCATGCTCGCTGCACTTTTCAGTTTTGAGGTCCGACGTGCCCCGCGATCCAATTATGGTGCCCGTGGTGCATTTTTGGCCCATCGTGCAATTTTGGCGCGAATATAAGACTTTTGGATTTTGGTACCCTGTGATCCTTGGTGCATTCTTATGCATAAAAAACCATAATGCTCAGAGAACTTTTCAGTTTTGAGGTCCGAGGTGCCCCGTGGTCCAATTTCGGTGCCGTTGGTGCATTTTCGACAATTTGTGCAATTTTCGTGCGAAAATAAGACTTTGGGGTTTTGGTGCCCCGTGATCCCTGGTGCATTCTTATGCACAAAAAACCATCTTGGTCGGAGCACTTTTCAGTTTTGAGGTCCGTGGTGCCCCGTGGTCCAATTTTGGTGCAAGTGGTGCATTTTCAGCCATTTGTGCAATTTTCGTGCGAAAATAAGACTTTTGGGTTTTGGTGCCCCGCGATCCCTGGTGCATTCTTAAGCATAAAAAACAATAATGCTCATAGCACTTTTCAGTTTTGGGATCCTAGGTGCCCCGTGGTCCAATTCTGGTGCTCATGGTATAATTTCGGCCCATTGTCCAATCTTCGCACGAAAATAAGACTTTTGGATTTTGATTCCCCATGATCCCTGGTGCATTCTTAAGCATAAAACGCCATAATACTTCGAGCACTTTTCAGTTTTGAGGTCCATGGTGCCCTGTGGTCCAATTTTGGTGTCGGTGGTGCATTTTCGACCATTTGTACAATTTTCGTGCGAAAATAAGACTTTTGGGTTTTGGTGCCCTGTCATCCCTGGTGCATTCTTATGCATAAAAAACCATAATGCTCGGAGCACTCTTCAGTTTTGAGGTTCGAGGTGCCCCGTGGTCCAATTTTCGTGCCCGTGGTGCATTTTCGGCCCATTGTGCAATTTTTGTGCGAAAATAAGAATTTTGGATTTTGGTGCCCCGTGATCCCTGGTGCATTCTTATGCATAAAAAACCATAATTCTTGGAGAACTTTTCATTTTGCGGTCTGTGGTGCCCCGTGGTCCGACTTTGGTGCCGATGGTGCATATTCGGCCAATTGTGAAATTTTCGTGCGAAAATAAGACTTTTGGATTTTGGTGCCCCGTGATCCCTGGTGCATTCTTATGCAAAAAAAATTATAATGCTCGGAACTCTTTTTCAGTTTTGGGGTTCGTGGTGCCCCGTGGTCCAATTTTCGTGTTTATTTTGCATTTTCGGCCCATTGTGCAATTTTCGTGCGAAAATAAGTATTTTGGGTTTTGGTGGCCCCTGATCCCAGGTGCATTCTTATGCGTAAAAAACCATAATGCTTGGAGCAATTTTCAGTTTTGACGTCCGTGGTGCCCCCTGTCCAATTTTGGTGCCGGCGGTGCATTTCGGCCATTTGTGCAATTTTCGTGCGAAAATAAGACTTTTGGGTTTTGGTGCCCCGTGATCCCTGGTGCATTCTTATGCATTAAAAATCATAATGCTCGGAGAACTTTCTAGTTTTGAGGTCCGAGGTGCGCCGTGGTCAAAATTTGGTGCCCGTGGTGCATTTTCGGCGATTTGTGAAATTTTCATGTGAAAATAAGACTTTTGGTTTTTGGTGCCACGTGATCGCTGGTGCATTCTACTGCATACAAAACCATAAAGCTCAGAACCCTTTTCAGTTTTGAGGTCCGTGGTGCCCCGTGGTCCAATTTTGGTGCCGGTGGTGCATTTTCGACCATTTGTACAATTTTCGTGCGAAAATAAAACTTTTGGGTTTTCCTGCCCATGATCGTTGGTGCATTCTTATGCATAAAAAACCATAATGGATGGAGCACTTTTCAGTTTTGAGGTCCGTTGTGTCCCATGGTCAAATTTTTGTGTCGTTGATGCATTTTCGGCCATTTGTGAATTTTTTGTGCAAAAATAAGCCTTTTGGGTTTTGGTGCCCCGTGATCCCAGGTGCATTCTTATGTATAAAAAACCATAATGGTCAAAGCACTTTTCAGTTTTGAGGTCCGTGGTGCTGCGTGGTCCAATTTTCGTGCCGCTGGTGCATTTTTTGCCATTTGCGCAATTTTCGTACGAAAATAAGACTTTTGGATTTTGGTGCCTCGTGATCCCTGGTACATTCTTATGCATACAAAACCATAAAAGCTCAAAACCCTTTTCCGTTTTGAGGTCCGTGGTGCCCTGTGGTCCAATTTTGGTGCCGGTGGTGCATTTTCGACCATTTGTACAATTTTCGTGCGAAAATAAGACTTTTGGGTTTTGGTGCCCTGTCATCCCTGGTGCATTCTTATGCATAAAAAACCATAATGCTCGGAGCACTTTTCAGTTTTGAGGTTCGAGGTGCCCTGTGGTCCAATTTTGGTGCCCGTGGTGCATTTTCGGCCCATTGTGCAATTTTTGTGCGAAAATAAGACTTTCGGATTTTGGTGCCCCGTGATCCCTGGTGCATTCTTATGCAAATAAAATTATAATGCTCGGAACTCTTTTTCAGTTTTGAGGTTCGTGGTGCCCCGTGGTCCAATTTTCGTGTTTATTTTGCATTTTCGTCCCATTGTACAATTTTCGTGCGAAAATAAGTCTTTTGGGTTTTGGTGCCCCTTGATCCCAGGTGCATTCTTATGTGTAAAAAACCATAATGCTTGGAGCAATTTTCAGTTTTGAGGTCCGTGGTTCCCCGTGGTCCAATTTTGGTGCCGGCGGTGCATTTCGGCCATTTGTGCAATTTTCGTGCGAAAATAAGACTTTTGGGTTTTGGTGCCCCGTGATCCCTGGTGCATTCTTATGACTTAAAAATCATAATGCTCGGAGAACTTTCCAGTTTTGAGGTCCGAGGTGCGCCGTGGTCAAAATATGGTGCCCGTGGTGCATTTTCGACCATTTGTACAATTTTCGTGCGAAAATAAGACTTTTGGGTTTTGGTGCCCTGTCATCCCTGGTGCATTCTTATGCATAAAAAACCATAATGCTCAGAGCACTTTTCAGTTTTGAGGTTCGAGGTGCCCTGTGGTCCAATTTTGGAGCCCGTGGTGCATTTTCGGCCCATTGTGCAATTTTCGTGCGAAAATAAGACTTTTGGATTTTGGTGCCCCGTGATCCCTGGTACATTCTTATGCAAAAAAAAATTATAATGCTCGGAACTCTTTTTCAGTTTTGAGGTTCGTGGTGCCACGTGGTCCAATTTTCGTGTTTATTTTGCATTTTCGGCCCATTGTGCAATTTTTGTGCGAAAATAAGTCTTTTGGGTTTTGGTGCCCCTTGATCCCAGGTGCATTCTTATGCGTAAAAAACCATAATGCTTGGAGCAATTTTCAGTTTTGAGGTCCGTGGTTCCCCGTGGTCCAATTTTGGTGCTAGCGGTGTATTTCGGCCATTTGTGCAATTTTCGTGCGACAATAAGACTTTTGGTTTTGGTGCCCCGTGCTCCCTGGTGCATTCTTATGCATTAAAAATCATAATGCTCGGAGAACTTTCCAGTTTTGAGGTCCGAGGTGCGCCGTGGTCAAATTTTGGTGCTCGTGGTGCATTTTCGGTGATTTGTGAAATTTTCGTGTGAAAATAAGACTTTTAGTTTTTGGTGCCACGTGATCCCTAGTGCATTCTTCTGCATACAAAACCATAAAGCTCAGAACCCTTTTCAGTTTTGAGGTCCGTGGTGCCCCGTGGTCCGATTTTGGTGCCGGTGGTGGATTTTCGACCATTTGTACAATTTTCGTGCGAAAATAAAACTTTTGGGTTTTTGTACCCCATGATCGCTGGTGCATTCTTATGCATAAAAAACCATCATGCATGGAGCACTTTTCAGTTTTGAGGTCCGTTGTGTCCCGTGGTCATATTTTGGTGTCGTTGTTGCATTTTCGGCCATTTGTGAAATTTTTGTGCAAAAATAAGCCTTTTGGGTTTTGGTGCCCCGTGATCCCAGGTGCATTCTTATGTATAAAAAACCATAATGGTCAGAGCACTTTTAAGTTTTGAGGTCCGTGGTGCCCCGTGGTCCAATTTTCGTGCAGGTGGTGCATTTTTTGCCATTTGCGCAATTTTCGTGCGACAATAAGACTTTTGGATTTTGGTGCCTCGTGATCCCTGGTGCATTCTTATGCATACAAAACCATAAAGCTCAAAACCCTTTTCCGTTTTGAGGTCCGTGGTGCCCTGTGGTCCAATTTTGGTGCCGGTGGTGCATTTTCGACCATTTGTACAATTTTCGTGCGAAAATAAGACTTCTGGGTTTTGGTGCCCTGTCATCCCTGGTGCATTATTATGCATAAAAAAACCATAATGCTCGGAGCACTTTTCAGTTTTGAGGTTCAAGGTGCCCTGTGGTCCAATTTTGGTGCCCGTGGTACATTTTCGGCCCATTGTGCAATTTTTGTGCGAAAATAAGACTTTTGGATTTTGGTGCCCCGTGATCCCTGGTGCATTCTTATGCATAAAAAACCATAATTCTTGGAGCACTTTTCATTTTGAGGTCTGTGGTGCCCCGTGGTCCGATTTTGGTGCCGATGGTGCATATTCGGCCAATTGTGAAATTTTCGTGCGAAAATAAGACTTTTGGATTTTGGTGCCCCGTGATCCCTGGTGCGTTCTTATGCAAAAAAAATTATAATGCTCGGAACTCTTTTTCAGTTTTGTGGTTCGTGGTGCCCCGTGGTCCAATTTTCGTGTTTATTTTGCATTTTCGGCCCTTTGTGCAATTTTCGTGCGAAAATAAGTCTTTTGGGTTTTGGTGCCCCTTGATCCCAGGTGCATTCTTATGCGTAAAAAACCATAGTGCTTGGAGCAATTTTCAGTTTTGAGGTCCGTGGTGCTTCGTGGTCCAATTTTGGTGCCGGCGGTGCATTTCGGCCATTTGTGCAATTTTCGTGCGAAAATAAGACTTTTGGGTTTTGCTGCCCCGTGATCCCTGGTGCATTCTTATGCATTAAAAATCATAATGCTCGGAGAACTTTCCAGTTTTGAGGTCCGAGGTGCGCCATGGTCAAATTTTGGTGCCCGTGGTGCATTTTCGGCGATTTGTGAAATTTTCGGGTGAAAATAAGACTTTTGGTTTCTGGTGCCACGTGATCCCTGGTGCATTATTCTGCATACAAAACGGTAAAGCTCAGAACCCTTTTCAATTTTGAGGTCCGTGGTGCCCCGTGGTCCAATTTTGGTGCCGGTGGTGCATTTTCGACCATTTGTACAATTTTCGTGCGAAAATAAAACTTTTGGGTTTTCGTGCCCCATGATCCCTGGTGCATTCTTATGCATAAAAAACCATAATGCATGGAGCACTTTTCAGTTTTGGGGTCCGTTGTGTCCCGTGGTAATATTTTGGTGTCGTTGTTGCATTTTCGGCCATTTGTGAAATTTTTGTGCGAAAATAAGCCTTTTGGGTTTTGGTGCCCCGTGATCCCAGGTGCATTCTTATGTATAAAAAACCATAATGGTCAGAGCACTTTTCAGTTTTGAGGTCCGTGGTGCCCCGTGGTCCAATTTTCGTGCCGGTGGTGCATTTTTTGCCATTTCTACAATTTCCGTGCGAAAATAAGACTTTTGGGTTTTGGTGCCCCGTGATCCCTGGTGCATTCTTATGCATTAAAAATCATAATGCTCAGAGAACTTTTCAGTTTTGAGGTCCGTTGTGTCCCGTGGTCAAATTTTGGTGTCGTTGTTGCATTTTCGGCCATTTGTGAAATTTTTGTGCGAAAATAAGCCTTTTGGGTTTTGGTGCCCCGTGATCCCAGGTGCATTCTTATGTATAAAAAACCATAATGGTCAGAGCACTTTTCAGTTTTGAGGTCCGTGGTGCCCCGTGGTCCAATTTTCGTGCCGGTGGTGCATTTTTTGCCATTTGCGCAATTTTCGTGCGAAAATAAGACTTTGGGTTTTGGTGCCCCTTGATCCCAGGTGCATTCTTATGCGTAAAAAACCATAGTGCTTGGAGCAATTTTCAGTTTTGAGGTCCGTGGTGCTTCGTGGTCCAATTTTGGTGCCGGCGGTGCATTTCGGCCATTTGTGCAATTTTCGTGCGAAAATAAGACTTTTGGGTTTTGCTGCCCCGTGATCCCTGGTGCATTCTTATGCATTAAAAATCATAATGCTCGGAGAACTTTCCAGTTTTGAGGTCCGAGGTGCGCCATGGTCAAATTTTGGTGCCCGTGGTGCATTTTCGGCGATTTGTGAAATTTTCGGGTGAAAATAAGACTTTTGGTTTCTGGTGCCACGTGATCCCTGGTGCATTATTCTGCATACAAAACGGTAAAGCTCAGAACCCTTTTCAATTTTGAGGTCCGTGGTGCCCCGTGGTCCAATTTTGGTGCCGGTGGTGCATTTTCGACCATTTGTACAATTTTCGTGCGAAAATAAAACTTTTGGGTTTTCGTGCCCCATGATCCCTGGTGCATTCTTATGCATAAAAAACCATAATGCATGGAGCACTTTTCAGTTTTGGGGTCCGTTGTGTCCCGTGGTAATATTTTGGTGTCGTTGTTGCATTTTCGGCCATTTGTGAAATTTTTGTGCGAAAATAAGCCTTTTGGGTTTTGGTGCCCCGTGATCCCAGGTGCATTCTTATGTATAAAAAACCATAATGGTCAGAGCACTTTTCAGTTTTGAGGTCCGTGGTGCCCCGTGGTCCAATTTTCGTGCCGGTGGTGCATTTTTTGCCATTTCTACAATTTCCGTGCGAAAATAAGACTTTTGGGTTTTGGTGCCCCGTGATCCCTGGTGCATTCTTATGCATTAAAAATCATAATGCTCAGAGAACTTTTCAGTTTTGAGGTCCGTTGTGTCCCGTGGTCAAATTTTGGTGTCGTTGTTGCATTTTCGGCCATTTGTGAAATTTTTGTGCGAAAATAAGCCTTTTGGGTTTTGGTGCCCCGTGATCCCAGGTGCATTCTTATGTATAAAAAACCATAATGGTCAGAGCACTTTTCAGTTTTGAGGTCCGTGGTGCCCCGTGGTCCAATTTTCGTGCCGGTGGTGCATTTTTTGCCATTTGCGCAATTTTCGTGCGAAAATAAGACTTTTGGATTTTGGTGCCTCGTGATCCATGGTGCATTCTTATACATACAAAACCATAAAGCTCAAAACCCTTTTCAGTTTTGAGGTCCGTGGTGCCCCGTGGTCCAATTTTCGTGCCGGTGGTGCATTTTTTGCCATTTGCGCAATTTTCGTGCGAAAATAAGACTTTTGGATTTTGGTGCCTCGTGATCCATGGTGCATTCTTATACATACAAAACCATAAAGCTCAAAACCCTTTTCAGTTTTGAGGTCCGTGGTGCCCCGTGGTCCAATTTTCGTGCCGGTGGTGCATTTTTTGCCATTTGCGCAATTTTCGTGCGAAAATAAGACTTTTGGATTTTGGTGCCTCGTGATCCATGGTGCATTCTTATGCATACAAAACCATAAAGCTCAAAACCCTTTTCCGTTTTGAGGTCCGTGGTGCCCTGTGGTCCAATTTTGGTGCCGGTGGTGCATTTTCGACCATTTGTACAATTTTCGTGCGAAAATAAGACTTTTGGGTTTTGGTGCCCTGTCATCCCTGGTGCATTCTTATGCATAAAAAACCATAATGCTCAGAGCACTTTTCAGTTTTGTGGTTCGAGGTGCCCTGTGGTCCAATTTTGTTGCCCGTGGTGCATTTTCGGCCCATTGTGCAATTTTTGTGCGAAAATAAGACTTTTTGATTTTGGTGCCCCGTGATCCCTGGTGCATTCTTATGCATAAAAAACCATAATTCTTGGAGCACTTTTCATTTTGAGGTCTGTGGTGCCCCGTGGTCCGATTTTGGTGCCGATGGTGCATATTCGGCCAATTGTGAAATTTTCGTGAGAAAATAAGACTTTTGGATTTTGGTGCCCCGTGATCCCTGGTGCATTCTTATGCATAAAAAACCATAATTCTTGGAGCACTTTTCATTTTGAGGTCTGTGGTGCCCCGTGGCCCGATTTTGGTGCCGATGGTGCATATTCGGCCAATTGTGAAATTTTCGTGACAAAATAAGACTTTTGGATTTTGGTGCCCCGTGATCCCTGGTGCATTCTTATGCAAAAAAAATTATAATGCTCGAAACTCTTTTTCAGTTTTGAGGTTCGTGGTTCCCCGTGGTCCAATTTTAGTGTTTATTTTGCATTTTCGGTGTGCAATTTTCGTGCGAAAATAAGTCTTTTGGGTTTTGGTGCCCCTTGATCCCAGGTGCATTCTTATGCGCAAAAAACCATAATGCTTGGCGCAATTTTCAGTTTTGAGGTCCGTGGTGCCCCGTGGTCCAATTTTGGTGCCGGCGGTGCATTTCGGCCATTTGTGCAATTTTCGTGCGAAAATAAGACTTTTGGGTTTTGGTGCCCCGTGATCCCTGGTGCATTCTTATGCATTAAAAATCACAATGCTCGGAGAACTTTCCAGTTTTGAGGTCCGAGGTGCGCCGTGGTCAAATTTTGGTGCCCGTGGTGCATTTTCGGCGATTTGTGAAATTTTCGTGTGAAAATAAGACTTTTGGTTTTTGGTGCGACGTGATCCCTGGTGCATTCTTCTACATACAAAACCATAAAGCTCGGAACCCTTTTCAGTTTTGAGGTCCGTGGTGCCCCGTGGTCCAATTTTCGTGCCGGTGGTGCATTTTTTGCCATTTGCGCAATTTTCGTGCGAAAATAAGACTTTTGGATTTTGGTGCCTCGTGATCCCTGGTGCATTCTTCTGCATACAAAACCATAAAGCTCGGAACCCTTTTCAGTTTTGAGGTCCGTGGTGCCCCGTGGTCCAATTTTCGTGCCGATGGTGCATTTTTTGCCATTTGCGCAATTTTCGTGCGAAAATAAGACTTTTGGATTTTGGTGCCTCGTGATCCATGGTGCATTCTTATGCATACAAAACTATAAAGCTCAAAACCCTTTTCCATTTTGAGGTCCGTGGTGCCCTGTGGTCCAATTTTGGTGCCGGTGGTGCATTTTCGACCATTTGTACAATTTCCGTGTGAAAATAAGACTTTTGGTGCCCTGTCATCCCTGGTGCATTCTTATGCATAAAAAAAAATAATGCTCGGAGCACTTTTCAGTTTTGAGGTTCGAGGTGCCTTGTGGTCCAATTTTGGTGCCCGTGGTGCATTTTCGGCCCATTGTGCAATTTTCGTGCGAAAATAAGTCTTTTGGGTTTTGGTGCCCCTTGATCCCAGGTGCATTCTTATGCGTAAAAAACAATAATGCTTGGCGCAATTTTCAGTTTTGAGGTCCTTGGTGCCCCGTGGTCCAATTTTGGTGCTGGTGGTGCATTTTGGCCATTTGTGCAATTTTCGTGCGAAAATAAGACTTTTGGGTTTTCGTGCCCCGTGATCCCTGGTGCATTCTTATGCATTAAAAATCATAATGCTCAGAGAACTTTCCAGTTTTGAGGTCCGAGGTACGCCGTGGTCAAATTTTGGTGCCCGTGGTGCATTTTCGGCGATTTGTGAAATTTTCGTGTGAAAATAAGACTTTTGGTTTTTGGTGCCACGTGATCCCTGGTGCATTCTTCTGCATACAAAACCATAAAGCTCGGAACTCTTTTCAGTTTTGAGGTCCGTGGTGCCCCGTGGTCCAATTTTGGTGCCGGTGGTGCATTTTCAACCATTTGTATAATTTTCGTGCGAAAATAAAACTTTTGGGTTTTCGTGCCCCATGATCCCTTGTGCATTCTTATGCATAAAAAACCATAATGCATGGAGCACTTTTCAGTTTTGGGGTCCGTTGTGTCCCGTGGTCAAATTTTGGTGTCGTTGTTGCATTTTCGGCCATTTGTGAAATTTTAGTGCAAAAATAAGCCTTTTGGGTTTTGGTGCCCCGTGATCCCAGGTGCATTCTTATGTATAAAAAACCATAATGGTCAGAGCACTTTTCAGTTTTGAGGTCCGTGGTTCCCCGTGGTCCAATTTTCGTGCCGGTGGTGCATTTTTTGCCATTTGCGCAATTTTCGTGCGAAAATAAGACTTTTGGATTTTGGTGCCTCGTGATCCCTGGTGCATTCTTATGCATACAAAACCATAAAGCTCAAAACCCTTTTCCGTTTTGAGGTCCGTGGTGCCCTGTGGTCCAATTTTGGTGCCGGCAGTGCATTTTCGGCCATTTGTACAATTTTCGTGCGAAACTAAGACTTCTGGGTTTTGGCCCCTGTCATCCCTGGTGCATTCTTATGCATAAAAAACCATAATGCTCGGAGCACTTTTCAGTTTTGAGGTTCGAGGTGCCCTGTGGTCCAATTTTGGTGCCCGTGGTGCATTTTCGGCCCATTGTGCAATTTTTGTGCGAAAATAAGACTTTTGGATTTTGGTGCCCCGTGATCCCTGGTGCATTCTTATGCATAAGAAACCATAATTCTTGGAGCACTTTTCATTTTGAGGTCTGTGGTGCCCCGTGGTCCGATTTTGGTGCCGATGGTGCATATTCGGCCAATTGTGAAATTTTCGTGCGAAAATAAGACTTTTGGATTTTGGTGCCCCGTGATCCCTGGTGCGTTCTTATGCAAAAAAAATTATAATGCTCGGAACTCTTTCAGTTTTGAGGTTTGTGGTGCCCCGTGGTTCAATTTTCGTGTTTATTTTGCATTTTCGGCCCATTGTGCAATTTTCGTGCGAAAATAAGTCTTTTGGGTTTTGGTGCCCCTTGATCCCAGGTGCATTCTTATGCGTAAAAAACCATAATGCTTGGAGCAATTTTCAGTTTTGAGGTCCGTGGTGCCCCGTGGTCCAATTTTGGTGCCGGCGGTACATTTCGGCCATTTGTACAATTTTCGTGCGATAATAAGACTTTTGGGTTTTGGTGCCCCGTGATCCCTGGTGCATTCTTATGCATTAAAAACCATAATGCTCGGAGAACTTTCCAGTTTTCAGGTCCGAGGTGCGCCGTGGTCAAATTTTGGTGCCCGTGGTGCATTTTCTGCGATTTGTGAAATTTTCGTGTGAAAATAAGACTTTTGGTTTTTGGTGCTACGTGATCCCTGGTGCATTCTTCTGCATACAAAACCATAAAGCTCGGAACCCTTTTCAGTTTTGAGTTCCGTGGTGCCCCATGGTCCAATTTTGGTGCCGGTGGTGCATTTTCGACCATTTGTACAATTTTCGTGCGAAAATAAAACTTTTGGGTTTTCGTGCCCCATGATACCTGGTGCATTCTTATTCATAAAAAACCATAATGCATGGAGCACTTTTCAGTTTTGAGGTTCGTTGTGTCCCGTGGTCAAATTTTGGTGTCATTGTTGCATTTTCGGTCATTTGTGAAATTTTTGTGCGAAAATAAGCCTTTTGGGTTTTGGTGCCCCGTGATCCCAGGTGCATTCTTATGTATAAAAAACCATAATGGTCAGAGCACTTTTCAGTTTTGAGGTCCGTGGTGCCGCGTGGTCCAATTTTCGTGCCGGTGGTGCATTTTTTGCCATTTGCGCAATTTTCGTGCGAAAATAAGACTTTTGGATTTTGGTGCCTCGTGATCCCTGGTGCATTCTTATGCATACAAAACCATAAAGCTCAAAACCCTTTTCCGTTTTGAGGTCCATGGTTCCCTGTGGTCCAATTTTGGTGCCGGTGGTGCATTTTCGACCATTTGTACAATTTTCGTGCGAAAATAAGACTTTTGGGTTTGGGTGCCCCGTGATCCCTGCTGCATTCTTATGCACAAAAAACCATCATGTTCGGAGCACTTTTCAGTTTTGAGGTCCGTCGTAACCCGTGGTCCAATTTTGGTGTCGGTGGTGCATTTTCGGCCATTTGTGCAATTTTCGTGCGAAAATAAGACTTTTGGGTTTTGGTTCCCCGTAATCCCTGGTGCATTCTTATCCATAAAAAACCATAATGCTCGGAGGACTTTCAGTTTTGAGGTCCGAGGTACCCCGTGGTCCAATATTGGTGCCCGTGGTGCATTTTCCGCCCATTGTGCAATTTTCGTGAGAAAATAAGACTTTTGGGTTTTGGTTCCCCATGATCCCTGGTGCATTCATATCCATAAAAAATCATAATGCTCGGAGGACTTTTCAGTTTTGAGGTCCGAGGTACCCCGTAATCCAATTTTGGTGCCGGTGGTGCAGTTTCGGCCATTTGTTCAATTTTTGTGCGAAACTAAGACTCTTGGATTTTGGTGTCCCGTGATCCAGGCTGCATTCTTATGCATAAAAAACCATCATGCTCGGAGCACTTTTCAGTTTTGAGGTCCGTCGTACCCCGTGGTTCAATTTTGTTGTCGGTGGTGCATTTTCGGCCATTTGTGCAATTTTCATGCGAAAATAAGACTTTTGGGTTTTGGTGCCCCGTGATCCCTGGTGCATTCTAATGCATAAAAAACCATAATGCTCGGAGCACTTTTCAATTTTGAGGTCCGAGGTTCCCCGTGGTCCAATTTTGGTGCCGATGGTGCATTTTCGGCCATTTGTGCAATTTTCGTACGAAAATAATACTTTTGGGTTTTGGTTCCCCGTGATCCATGGTGCATTCTTATCCATAAAAAACCATAATTCTCGGAGAACTTTCAGTTTTGAGGTCCGAGGTGCCCCGTGCTCCAATATTGGTGCCCGTGGTGCATTTTCCGCCCATTGTGCAATTTTCGTGCGAAAATAAGATTTTTGGGTTTTGGTTCCCCGTGATCCCTGGTGCATTCTTATCCATAAAAAATCATAATGCTCAGAGGACTTTTCAGATTTGAGGTCCGAGGTGCCCCGTGGTCCAATTTTGATGCCAGTGGTGCATTTTTGGCCATTTGTTCAATTTTTGTGCGAAACTAAGACTGTTGGATTTTGGTGCCCCGTGATCCATGCTGCATTCTTATGCATAAAAAACCATCATGCTTGGAGCACTCTTCAGTTTTGAGGTCCGTCGTACCCCGTGGTCCAATTTTGGTGTCAGTGGTGCATTTTCGGCCTTTTGTGCAATTTTCGTGCGAAAATAAGACTTTTGGGTTTTGGTTCCCCGTCATCCCGGGTGCATTCTTATCCATAAAAAACCATAATGCTCGGAGGACTTTCAGTTTTGAGGTCCGAGGTGCCCCGTGGTCCAATATTGGTGCCCGTGGTGCATTTTCCGCCCATTGTGCAATTTTCGTGCGAAAATAAGACTTTTTGGTTTTGGTTCCCCGTGATCCCTGGTGCATTCTTATCCATAAAAAACCACAATGCTCGGAGCACTTTTCAGTTTTGAGGTCCGAGGTTCCCCGTGGTTGAATTTTGGTGCCCGTGTTGCATTTTCGGCCCATTGTGCAATTTTCGTGCGAAAAAAAAGACTTTTGGGTTTTGGTGCCCCTTGATCCCTGGTGCATTCTTATGCATAAAAAACTATAATGCTTGGAGAACCTTTCAGTTTTGAGGTCCAAGGTGCCCCGTGATCCAATTTTGGTCTGATGGTGCATTTTCGGCCATTTGTGCAATTTTCGTGCGAAAATAAGACTTTCGGATTTTGGTGCCCCATGAACCATGGTGCATTCTTATGCATAAAATCCGCAATGCTTGGAGCACTTTTCAGTTTTGAGGTCCGAGGTGCCCCGTGGTCCAATTTTGGTGCCGGTGGTGCATTGTCGGCACATTGTGCAATCTTCGTGCGAAAATAAGACTTTTGGGTGTTGGTGCCCCGCGATCCCTGGTGCATTCTAATGCATAAAAAACCATAATGCTATGAGCACTTTTAAGTTTTGACGTCCGAGGTTCCCCATGATCGAATTTTTGTTCCCGTGGTACATTTTCGTCCATTTATCCAATTTTCATGCGAAAATAAGACATTTGGGTTTTGGTTCCCTTGACCCCTGGTGCATTCTTATCCGTAAAAAACCACAATGCTCAGAAAACTTTTCAGTTTTGAGGTTCGAGGTGCCCTGTGGACGAAGTTTGGTGCCCGTGTTGCATTTTCGGCCCAGTGTGCAATTTAGTGCGAAAAAAAGACTTTTGGGTGTTGGTTCCCCGTGATCCATAGTGCATTCTTAACCATAAAAAATCATAATGCCCAGAGCACTTTTCAGTTTTGAGGTCCGAGGTGCCCCGTGGTCCAATTTTGGTGCTCGTGGTACATTTTCGGCCATTTGTGGAATTTTCGTGCGAAAATAAGACTTTTGGGTTTTGGTGCCCCATGATCTCTGGTGCATTCTTATGCATAAAAAACAATAATACTCAGAAAACTTTTCAGTTTTGAGGTCCGAGGTGCCCCGTGGTCCAATTTTGGTGCCCGTGGTGCATTTTCCGCCCATTGTGCAATTTTCGTGCGAAAATAAGACTTTTGGGTTTTGGTGCCCCGTTATCCCTGGTGCATTCTTATGCATAAAAAACAATAATGCTCGAAGCACTTTTCAGATTTGAGGTCCGAGGTGCCCCGTGGTCCAATTTTGGTACCGGTGGTGCATTTTCGGCCATTTGTACAATTTTCGTGCGAAAATAAGACTTTTGGGTTTTGGTGCCCCATGAACCCTTGTGCATTCTTATGCATAAAAAACCATAATGCTCGGAGCACTTTTCAGTTTTGAGGTCCGAGGTGCCCCGTGGTCCAATTTTAGTGCCGGTGGTGCATTTTCGGCCCATTGTGCATCTTCGTGCGAAAATAAGACTTTTGGGTTTTGGTGCCCCGTAATCCCTGGTGCATTCTTATTCATAAAAAACCATAATGCTAGGAGCACTTTTCAGTTTTGAGGTCTGAGGTGCCCCGTGATCCAATTTTTGTGGTCGTGGTACATTTTGGGCCATTTGTGCAATTTTCATGCGAAAATAAGACTTTTTGGTTTTGGTTCCCCGTGATCCCTGGTGCATTCTTATCCATAAAAAACCACAAAGCTCGGAGTACTTTTCAGTTTTGGGGTTCGAGGTGCATCGTGGTCGAATTTGTGTGCCAGTGTTGCATTTTCGGCCCACTGTGCAATTTTAGTACGAAAAAAAGACTTTTGGGTTTTGGTGCCCCGTGATCCCTGGTGCATTCTTATGCATAAAAAACCATAATTCTTGGAGAACCTTTCCGTTTTGAGGTCCAAGGTGCCCTGTTGTCCAATTTTGGTGCTGGTGGTGTATTTTCGGCCATTTATGCAATTTTCGTGCGAAAATAAGACTTTCGGATTTTGGTGCCCCGTGATCCTTGGTGCATTCTTATGCATAAAAAACCATCATGCTCGGAGCACTTTTCAGTTTTGAGGTCCGTGGTGCCCCGTGGTCCAATTTTGGTACCCGTGGTACGTTTTCGGCGATTTGTGCAATTTTCGTGCGAAAATAAGACTTTTGGGTTTTAATGCCCCGTTATCCCTAGTGCATTCTTATGCATAAAAAACCACAATGCTCGGAGCACTTTTCAGTTTTGAGGTCCGAGGTGCCCCGTCGTCCAATTTTGGTGCCGGTGCTGCATTGTCGGCACATTGTGCAATCTTGATGCGAAAATAAGACTTTTGGGTTTTGGTGCCCCGTGAACCCTGGTGCATTCTTATGCATAAAAAACCATAATGCTAGGAGCACTTTTCAGTTTTGAGGTCCGAGGTGCCCCGTGATCCAATTTTTGTGCCCGTGGTACATTTTCTTCCAATTGTGCAATTTTCATGAGAAAATAAGACTTTTGGGTTTTGGTTCCCCGCGATCCCTGGTGCATTCTTGTCCATAAAAAACCACAATGCTCAGAGCACTTTCCAGTTTTGAGGTCCGTTGTGCCCGGTGGTCCAATTTTGGTGCCAATGAAGCATTTTCGGCCATTTGTGCAATTTTCGTGCGAAAGTAAGACTTTTGGGTTTTTGTGCCCCGCGATCCTTGGTGCATTCTTATGAATATAAAACCATAATGCTCAGACCACTTTTCAGTTTTGAGGTCCAACGTGCCCCGTGGTCCAATTTTGGTGCCCATGGAACATTTTCAGAAATTTGTGCAATTTTCATGCGAAGCTAAGACTTTTGGGTTTTGGTGCCCAGCGATCCCTGGTGCATTCTTATGCATAAAAAAACATAATGCTTGGAACTCTTTTCAGTTTTAAGGTGTGTGGTGCCCCATGGTCTAATTTTGGTGTCGGTGGTGCATTTTCGGCCATTTGTGCAATTTTCATGCGAAAATAAGACTTTTGGTTTTGGTACCCCGTGATCCCTGGGGCATTCTTATGCATAAAACCATAATGCTCAGAAGACTTTTTTTATTTGAGGTCTGTGGTTCCCCGTGGTCCAATTTTGGTGTCGGTAGTGCATTTTCGGCCATTTGTGCAATTTTCGTGCGAAAAAAAGTTTTTTGGGTTTTAGTGCCCTGTGATCCATGGTGCATTCTTATGCATAAAGAACCATAACGCTCGGAACACTTTTCAATTTTGAGGTCCGTGGTGCCTCGTGGTCCAAAATCCAGTGTTGCATTTTTTGCCATTTGTACGATTTTCGTGCGAAAATAAGCCTTTTGGGTTTTGGTGCCCCATGATGCCTGGTGCATTCTTATGCATAAAGAGCCATAATGCTTGGAACACTTTTCAATTTTGAGGTTCGTGGTGCCTCGTGGTCCAATTTTGGTTCCGGTGTTGCATTTTTTGCCATTTCTGCAATTTCCGTGCGAAAATAAGCCTTTTGGGTTTTCGTGCCCCGTGATCCCTGGTGCATTCTTATGCATAAAAAATCATAATGCTTTGTGGACTTTTCAGTTTTGAGGTTTGAGGTGCCCCGTGGTCCAATTTTGGTGCTCGTGGTATAATTTCGGCCCATTGTGCAATCTTCGTACGAAAATAAGACTTTTGGATTTTGATTCCCCATGATCCCTGGTGCATTCTTAAGCATAAAAAGCCATAATGCTTCGAGCACTTTTCAGTTTTGAGGTCCGACGTGCCCTGTGGTCCAATTTTGGTGCTCGTGGTGCATTTTCGGCCCATTGTGCAACTTTCGTGCGAAAATAAGACTTTTGGGTTTTGGTGCCCCGTGATCCCTGGCACAATCTTATGCATAAAAAACAATAATGCTCGGAACTCTTTTCAGTTTTGAGGTCCGCGGTGCCCCGTTGTCCAATTTTGGTGCCGGTGGTGCATTTTCTACCATTTGTGCAATTTTCATGCGAAAATTAGACTTTTAGGTTTTGGTGCCCCGTAATCCCTAGTGCATTCTTTTGCATAAAATACCATAATGCTCGGATCGCTTTTAGGTATTGAGGTCCGAGGTGCCCCTTGGTCAAACTTTGGTGCCCGTGGTGCAATTTCAGCCCATTGTGCAATTTTCGTGCGAAAATAAAACTTTTGTGTTTTTTTTGCCCTGTGATCCCTGGTGGATGGTTATGCATAAAAAACCATAATGCTGAGAGCGCTTATCAGTTTTGAGGTCCGACGTGTCCCGCGCCTCAATTTTAGTGCCTGTGGTACATTTTCGGGCCATTATGCAATTTTCGTGCGAAAATAAGACTTTTGGGTTTTCGTGCCCTGTGATCCCTGGTGCATTCTTACGCATAAAAAATAATAATGCTCGGAGAACTTTTAGGTATTGAGGTCCGAGGTGCGCCTTGGTCAAAATTTGGTGCCCGTGGTGCAATTTCGGCCCATTGTGCAATTTTCGTGTGAAGATAAGACTTTTGGGTTTTGGTGCCATGTGATCCCTGGTGCATTCTTATGCATAAAAAACCATAATGCTCAGAGAACTTTTCAGTTTTGAGGTCCAAGGTGCCCCATGGTCCAATTTTGGTGCCGGTGGAGCATTTTCGGCCATTTTTGCAATTTTCATGCGAAAATAAGACTTTTGGGTTTTGGTGCCCCGAGATCCCTGGTACATTCTTATGCATAAAAAACCATAATGCTCAGAGCACTTTTAGGTATTGAGGTCCGGGGTGTCCCATGTTCGAATTTTGGTTCCCGTCGTGCATTTTCGGCCCGCTGTGCAATTTTCGTGCGAAAATATGACTTTTTGGTTGTGGTGCCCCGTGATCCCTGGTGCATTCCTAAGAATAAAAAACCATCATGCTCGCAGCACTTTTCAGTTTTGAGGTCCGACGTGCCCCGCGGTCCAATTATGGTGCCCGTGGTGCATTTTTGGCCCATCATGCAATTTTCGTGCGAAAATAAGACTTTTGGATTTTGGTACCCTGTGATCCTTGGTGCATTCTTATGCATAAAAAACCATAATGCTCAGAGAACTTTTCAGTTTTGAGGTCCGAGGTGCCCCGTGGTCCAATTTCGGTGCCGGTGGTGCATTTTCGACAATTTGTGCAATTTTCGTGCGAAAATAAGACTTTGGGGTTTTGGTGCCCCGTGATCCCTGGTGCATTCTTATGCATAAAAAACCATCATGGTCGGAGCACTTTTCAGTTTTGAGGTCCGTGGTGCCCCGTGGTCCAATTTTGGTGCAAGTGGTGCATTTTCAGCCATTTGTGCAATTTTCGTGCGAAAATAAGACTTTTGGGTTTTGGTGCCCCGCGATCCTTGGTGCATTCTTAAGCATAAAAAACCATAATGCTTAGAGCACTTTTCAGTTTTTGGGTCCTAGGTGCCCCGTGGTCCAATTTTGGTGCTCGTGGTATAATTTCGGCCCATTGTGCAATCTTCGTACGAAAATAAGACTTTTGGATTTTGATTCCCCATGATTCCTGGTGCATTCTTAAGCATAAAAAGCCATAATGCTTCGAGCACTTTTCAGTTTTGAGGTCCGACGTGCCCCGTGGTCCAATTTTGGTGCCCGTGGTGCATTTTCGGCCCATTGTTCAACTTTCGTGCGAAAATAAGACTTTTGGGTTTTGGTGCCCCGTGATCCCTGGCACAATCTTATGCATAAAAAACAATAATGCTCGGAACTCTTTTCAGTTTTGAGGTCCGCGGTGCCCCGTTGTCCAATTTTGGTGTCGGTGGTGCATTTTCTACCATTTGTGCAATTTTCATGCGAAAATAAGACTTTTAGGTTTTGGTGCCCCGTAATCCCTGGTGCATTCTTTTGCATAAAATACCATAATGCTCGGATCGCTTTTAGGTATTGAGGTCCGAGGTGCCCCTTGGTCAAACTTTGGTGCCCGTGGTGCAATTTCAGCCCATTGTGCAATTTTCGTGCGAAAATAAAACTTTTGTGTTTTTTTTGCCCTGTGATCCCTGGTGGATGGTTATGCATAAAAAACCATAATGCTGAGAGCGCTTATCAGTTTTGAGGTCCGACGTGTCCCGCGCCTCAATTTTAGTGCCTGTGGTACATTTTCGGGCCATTATGCAATTTTCGTGCGAAAATAAGACTTTTGGGTTTTCGTGCCCTGTGATCCCTGGTGCATTCTTACGCATAAAAAATAATAATGCTCGGAGAACTTTTAGGTATTGAGGTCCGAGGTGCGCCTTGGTCAAAATTTGGTGCCCGTGGTGCAATTTCGGCCCATTGTGCAATTTTCGTGTGAAGATAAGACTTTTGGGTTTTGGTGCCATGTGATCCCTGGTGCATTCTTATGCATAAAAAACCATAATGCTCAGAGAACTTTTCAGTTTTGAGGTCCAAGGTGCCCCATGGTCCAATTTTGGTGCCGGTGGAGCATTTTCGGCCATTTTTGCAATTTTCATGCGAAAATAAGACTTTTGGGTTTTGGTGCCCCGAGATCCCTGGTACATTCTTATGCATAAAAAACCATAATGCTCAGAGCACTTTTAGGTATTGAGGTCCGGGGTGTCCCATGTTCGAATTTTGGTTCCCGTCGTGCATTTTCGGCCCGCTGTGCAATTTTCGTGCGAAAATATGACTTTTTGGTTGTGGTGCCCCGTGATCCCTGGTGCATTCCTAAGAATAAAAAACCATCATGCTCGCAGCACTTTTCAGTTTTGAGGTCCGACGTGCCCCGCGGTCCAATTATGGTGCCCGTGGTGCATTTTTGGCCCATCATGCAATTTTCGTGCGAAAATAAGACTTTTGGATTTTGGTACCCTGTGATCCTTGGTGCATTCTTATGCATAAAAAACCATAATGCTCAGAGAACTTTTCAGTTTTGAGGTCCGAGGTGCCCCGTGGTCCAATTTCGGTGCCGGTGGTGCATTTTCGACAATTTGTGCAATTTTCGTGCGAAAATAAGACTTTGGGGTTTTGGTGCCCCGTGATCCCTGGTGCATTCTTATGCATAAAAAACCATCATGGTCGGAGCACTTTTCAGTTTTGAGGTCCGTGGTGCCCCGTGGTCCAATTTTGGTGCAAGTGGTGCATTTTCAGCCATTTGTGCAATTTTCGTGCGAAAATAAGACTTTTGGGTTTTGGTGCCCCGCGATCCTTGGTGCATTCTTAAGCATAAAAAACCATAATGCTTAGAGCACTTTTCAGTTTTTGGGTCCTAGGTGCCCCGTGGTCCAATTTTGGTGCTCGTGGTATAATTTCGGCCCATTGTGCAATCTTCGTACGAAAATAAGACTTTTGGATTTTGATTCCCCATGATTCCTGGTGCATTCTTAAGCATAAAAAGCCATAATGCTTCGAGCACTTTTCAGTTTTGAGGTCCGACGTGCCCCGTGGTCCAATTTTGGTGCCCGTGGTGCATTTTCGGCCCATTGTTCAACTTTCGTGCGAAAATAAGACTTTTGGGTTTTGGTGCCCCGTGATCCCTGGCACAATCTTATGCATAAAAAACAATAATGCTCGGAACTCTTTTCAGTTTTGAGGTCCGCGGTGCCCCGTTGTCCAATTTTGGTGTCGGTGGTGCATTTTCTACCATTTGTGCAATTTTCATGCGAAAATAAGACTTTTAGGTTTTGGTGCCCCGTAATCCCTGGTGCATTCTTTTGCATAAAATACCATAATGCTCGGATCGCTTTTAGGTATTGAGGTCCGAGGTGCCCCTTGGTCAAACTTTGGTGCCCGTGGTGCAATTTCAGCCCATTGTGCAATTTTCGTGCGAAAATAAAACTTTTGTGTTTTTTTTGCCCTGTGATCCCTGGTGGATGGTTATGCATAAAAAACCATAATGCTGAGAGCGCTTATCAGTTTTGAGGTCCGACGTGTCCCGCGCCTCAATTTTAGTGCCTGTGGTACATTTTCGGGCCATTATGCAATTTTCGTGCGAAAATAAGACTTTTGGGTTTTCGTGCCCTGTGATCCCTGGTGCATTCTTACGCATAAAAAATAATAATGCTCGGAGAACTTTTAGGTATTGAGGTCCGAGGTGCCCCTTGGTCAAAATTTGGTGCCCGTGGTGCAATTTCGGCCCATTGTGCAATTTTCGTGTGAAGATAAGACTTTTGGGTTTTGGTGCCATGTGATCCCTGGTGCATTCTTATGCATAAAAAACCATAATGCTCAGAGAACTTTTCAGTTTTGAGGTCCGAGGTGCCCCATGGTCCAATTTTGGTGCCGGTGGAGCATTTTCGGCCATTTTTGCAATTTTCATGCGAAAATAAGACTTTTGGGTTTTGGTGCCCCGAGATCCCTGGTACATTCTTATGCATAAAAAACCATAATGCTCAGAGCACTTTTAGGTATTGAGGTCCGGGGTGTCCCATGTTCGAATTTTGGTTCCCGTCGTGCATTTTCGGCCCGCTGTGCAATTTTCGTGCGAAAATATGACTTTTTGGTTGTGGTGCCCCGTGATCCCTGGTGCATTCCTAAGAATAAAAAACCATCATGCTCGCAGCACTTTTCAGTTTTGAGGTCCGACGTGCCCCGCGGTCCAATTATGGTGCCCGTGGTGCATTTTTGGCCCATCATGCAATTTTCGTGCGAAAATAAGACTTTTGGATTTTGGTACCCTGTGATCCTTGGTGCATTCTTATGCATAAAAAACCATAATGCTCAGAGAACTTTTCAGTTTTGAGGTCCGAGGTGCCCCGTGGTCCAATTTCGGTGCCGGTGGTGCATTTTCGACAATTTGTGCAATTTTCGTGCGAAAATAAGACTTTGGGGTTTTGGTGCCCCGTGATCCCTGGTGCATTCTTATGCATAAAAAACCATCATGGTCGGAGCACTTTTCAGTTTTGAGGTCCGTGGTGCCCCGTGGTCCAATTTTGGTGCAAGTGGTGCATTTTCAGCCATTTGTGCAATTTTCGTGTGAAAATAAGACTTTTGGGTTTTGGTGCCCCGCGATCCTTGGTGCATTCTTAAGCATAAAAAACCATAATGCTTAGAGCACTTTTCAGTTTTTGGGTCCTAGGTGCCCCGTGGTCCAATTTTGGTGCTCGTGGTATAATTTCGGCCCATTGTGCAATCTTCGTACGAAAATAAGACTTTTGGATTTTGATTCCCCATGATTCCTGGTGCATTCTTAAGCATAAAAAGCCATAATGCTTCGAGCACTTTTCAGTTTTGAGGTCCGACGTGCCCCGTGGTCCAATTTTGGTGCCCGTGGTGCATTTTCGGCCCATTGTTCAACTTTCGTGCGAAAATAAGACTTTTGGGTTTTGGTGCCCCGTGATCCCTGGCACAATCTTATGCATAAAAAACAATAATGCTCGGAACTCTTTTCAGTTTTGAGGTCCGCGGTGCCCCGTTGTCCAATTTTGGTGTCGGTGGTGCATTTTCTACCATTTGTGCAATTTTCATGCGAAAATAAGACTTTTAGGTTTTGGTGCCCCGTAATCCCTGGTGCATTCTTTTGCATAAAATACCATAATGCTCGGATCGCTTTTAGGTATTGAGGTCCGAGGTGCCCCTTGGTCAAATTTTGGTGCCCGTGGTGCAATTTCAGCCCATTGTGCAATTTTCGTGCGAAAATAAAACTTTTGGGTTTTTTTTGCCCTGTGATCCCTGCTGCATGGTTATGCATAAAAAACCATAATGCTGAGAGCGCTTATCAGTTTTGAGGTCCGACGTGTCCCGCGCCTCAATTTTGGTGCCCGTGGTACATTTTCGGGCCATTATGCAATTTTCGTGCGAAAATAAGACTTTTGGGTTTTCGTGCCCTGTGATCCCTGGTGCATTCTTACGCATAAAAAATAATAATGCTCGGAGAACTTTTAGGTATTGAGGTCCGAGGTGCCCCTTGGTCAAAATTTGGTGCCCGTGGTGCAATTTCGGCCCATTGTGCAATTTTCGTGTGAAGATAAGACTTTTGAGTTTTGGTGCCATGTGATCCCTGGTGCATTCTTATGCATAAAAAACCATAATGCTCAGAGAACTTTTCAGTTTTGAGGTCCGAGGTGCCCCGTGGTCCAATTTTGGTGTCGGTGGAGCATTTTCGGCCATTTTTGCAATTTTCGTGCGAAAATAAGACTTTTGGGTTTTGGTGCCCCGAGATCCCTGGTGCATTCATATGCATAAAAAACCATAATGCTCAGAGCACTTTTAGGTATTGAGGTCCGGGGTGTCCCATGGTCGAATTTTGGTTCCCGTCGTGCATTTTCGGCCCGTTGTGCAATTTTCGTGCGAAAATATGACTTTTTGGTTGTGGTGCCCCGTGATCCCTGGTGCATTCTTAAGCATAAAAAACCATCATGCTCGCAGCACTTTTCAGTTTTGAGGTCCGACGTGCCCCGCGGTCCAATTATGGTGCCCGTGGTGCATTTTTGGCCCATCGTGCAATTTTCGTGCGAAAATAAGACTTTTGGATTTTGGTACCCTGTGATCCTTGGTGCATTCTTATGCATAAAAAACCATAATGCTCAGAGAACTTTTCAGTTTTGAGGTCCGAGGTGCCCCGTGGTCCAATTTCGGTGCCGGTGGTGCATTTTCGATAATTTGTGCAATTTTCGTGCGAAAATAAGACTTTGGGGTTTTGGTGCCCCGTGATCCCTGGTGCATTCTTATGCATAAAAAACCATCTTGGTCGGAGCACTTTTCAGTTTTGAGGTCCGTGGTGCCCCGTGGTCCAATTTTGGTGCAAGTGGTGCATTTTCAGCCATTTGTGCAATTTTCGTGCGAAAATAAGACTTTTGGGTTTTGGTGCCCCGCGATCCCTGGTGCATTCTTAAGCATAAAAAACCATAATGCTCAGAGCACTTTTCAGTTTTGGGGTCCTAGGTGCCCCGTGGTCCAATTTTGGTGCTCGTGGTATAATTTCGGCCCATTGTGCAATCTTCGTACGAAAATAAGACTTTTGGATTTTGATTCCCCATGATCCCTGGTGCATTCTTAAGCATAAAAAGCCATAATGCTTCGAGCACTTTTCAGTTTTGAGGTCCGACGTGCCTCGTGGTCCAATTTTGGTGCCCGTGGTGCATTTTCAGCCCATTGTGCAACTTTCGTGTGAAAATAAGACTTTTGGGTTTTGGTGCCCCGTGATCCCTGGCACAATCTTATGCATAAAAAATCATATTGCTCGGAACACTTTTCAGTCTTGAGGTTCGTGGTGCCTCGTGGTCCAATTTTGGAGCCAGGGGTGCATTTTTCGGGCGAAAATAAGACTTTTGGGTTTTGGTGCCCCGTGATCCCTGGTGCATTCTTATGCATAAAAAATCTTAATACTCAAAGAACTTTTCAGTTTTCAGGTCCGAGGTGCTCCGTGGTCTAACTTTTGTGCCCGTGGTGCATTTTCGGCCCATTGTGCAATTTTCGCGCCAAAATAAGACTTTTGGATTTTATTGCCCCGTGATCCCTGGTGCATTCTTATGATAAAAAACCATAATGCTCGGAGCACTTTTCAGGTTTGAGGTCCGTGTTGCCCCGTGGTACAATTTTGGTGCCGGTGGTGAATTTTCGGCCATTTGTGAAATTTTCGTTGCGAAAATAAGACTTTTGGGTTTTCGTGCCCCGTGATCCCTAGTGCATTCTTTTGCGTAAAAAACCATAATGCTTGGAGCACTATTAAGTTTTGAGCTCCCAGGTGCCCCGTGGGGCAATTTTGGTGCCCGTGGTGCATTTTGGGCCCATTATGCAGTCTTCGTTTGAGAATAAGAGTTTTACGTTTTGGTGCCCCGTGATCCCTGGTGCATTCTTATGCATGAAAAAGCATAATACTTTGAGCACTTTTTAGTTTTGAGGTCCGTGTTACCCCGTGGTCCAATTTTGGTGCCGGTGGTGCATTTTCGGCTTTGTGTAATTTTTGTGCAAAATAAGACATTTGGGTTTTGGTGCCCCGTGATCCCTGGTGTGTTCTTATGCAGAAAAAACCATAATGCTTGGAGCACTTTTCAGTTTTGAGGTCCGTAGTGCCCCGTGGTCCAATTTTGGTGCCTGTGGGGCATTTTCGGCCATTTGTGAAATTTTCGTGCGAAAATAAGACTTTTGTGTTTTGGTGCCCCGTGATCCCTGGTGCATTCTTATGCATAAAAAACCATAATTCTTGGAGCACTTTTAAGTTTTGAGCTCCCAGGTGCCCCGTGATCCAATTTTGGGCCCGTGGTGCATTTTCGGCCCATTGTGCAATCTTCACCCGAAAATAAGACTTTTCGGTTTTGGTGTCCTGTGAACACTGGTGCATTCTTATGCATAAAAAACCATAATGCTCATAGCACTTTTATGTTTTGAGGTCCGAGGTGCCCCGTGATGCAATATTGGTGCCTGTGGTGCATTTTCGGTCCACTGTTCAATTTTTGTGCGAAAATAAGACTTTTGGGTTTTTTTGCCCCTTGATCCTTGCTGCATTCTTATGCATAAAAAAAATCATAATGCTCGGAACACTTTTCAATCTTGAGGTTCATGGTGCCCTGTGGTCCAATTTTGATGCCGGGGGTACATTTCCGGACATTTGTGCATTTTTTGTGCGAAAATAAGACTTTTGGGTTTTGGTGTCCTGTGATCCGTGATGCATAAAAAACCTTAATGCTCGGAGCACTTTTCGGTTTTCAGGTCCGAGGTGCTCCGTGGTCTAATTTTTGTGCCCGTGGTGCATTTTCGGCCCATTGTCCCATTTTCGTGCGAAAGTAAGACTTTTGGGTTTTGGTGCCCCGTGATCCTTGGTGCATTCTTATGCATAAAAAACCATAATGCTCGGAACACTTTTCAGTCTTGAAGTCCGTAGTGCCTCGTGGTCTAATTTTGGTGCCGGTGGTGCATTTTCGGCCATTTGTTCAATTTTCGTACGAAAATAAGACTTTTGGGTTTTTTTGCCCCTTGATCCTTGGTGCATTCTTATGCATAAAAAACCATAATGCTCGAAACACTTTCAGTATCGAGGTTCGTGGTGCCCCGTGGTCCAATTTTTGTGCCCGTGGTGCATTTTCGGCACATTGTGCAATTTTCATGCGAAATAAAAGACTTTTCGATTTTGGTGCCCCGTGATCCCTGGTGCATTCTTATGCATAAAAACCCATAATGCTCGGAACACTTTTCAGTTTTGAGGCTCGTGGTGCCCCATGGTGCAATTTTGGTGCCTTTGGTGCATTGCCGGCCATTTGTGTAGTTTTCGGTCAAAAATAAGACTTTTGGTGCTCCGTGATCCCTGGTCCATTCTTATGCATAAAAAACCAAAATGCTCGGAGCACTTTTAAGTATTGAGGTCCGAGGTGCCCCGTGGTCCAAGTTTTGTGCCCGTGGTGCATTTTCGGCCCATTGTGCAATTTTTGTGCGAAAATAAGACTTTACGGTTTTGGTGCCCCGTGATCCCTAGTGCATTGTTATGCATAAAAACCCATAATGCTCTGAATACTTTTCAATTTTAAGGTTTGTGGTGTCCTGTGGTCCCATTTTGGTGTTTGTGGTGCATTTTCGGCCATTTGTGCAGTTTTCGTGCGAAAATAAGACTTTTGGGTTCTAGTGTTCGTGATCCCTGGTGCATTCTGATGCATAAAAAACATAATGCTAGGAGCACTTTTTAGTTTTGAGATCCGTGGTGCCCCGTGGTCCAAATTTGGTGCCGGTCGTGCATTTTCGGCCATTTGTGAAATTTTCATTCGAAAATTAGACTTTTGGGTTTTGGTGCCCCATGATCCTTGGTGCATTCTTATGCATAAAAAACCATAATGCTCGGAACAGTTTTTAGTTTTGAGGTTCGTGGTGCCCCGTGGTCCAATTTTGGTGCTGGGGTTGCATTTTCAGCCATTTGTGCAATTTTCGTGCCAAAATAAGACTTTTGGGTTTTGGTGCCCCATGATCCCTGGGGAATCCTTATGAATAAAAATCCATAATCGTCGGAGCACTTTTCAGTTTTGAGGTCCGTGGTGCCCCGTGGTGCATTTTCGACCCATTGTGCAATTTTCGTGCGAAAATAAGACTTTTGGGTTTTGGTGCCCCATGATCCCTAGGGCATTCTTATGCATAAAAAACCATAATTCTTGGAGCACTTTTTAGTTTTGAGGTCCGTGGTGCCCATGGTCCAATTTTGGTGCCAGTCGTGCATTTTCGGCCATTTGTGAAATTTTCGTAAGAAAACAAGACTTTTGGGTTTTGGTGTCCCGTGATCCCTGGTGCATTCTTATGCATAAAAAACCATAATACTGGGAGCACGTTTGTGTGTTGAGGTCCATGGTGCCCCGTGGTCCAATTTTGGTGCCCGTGGTGCATTTTCGGCCCATTGTGCAATTTTTGTGCGAAAATAAGACTTTTGGGTTTTGGTGCCCCATGATCCCTGGTGCATTCTTATACATAAAAAACCGTAATGCTTGGAGTAGTTTTCAGTTTTGGGGTCCGTGGTATCCAGTGGTCCAATTTTGGTGCCCTGTGGTGCATATTTTGCCCATGGTGCAATTCGTCCCAAAATAAGACTTTTGGGCTTTAGTGCCCTGGCATCCTTGGGGCATTCTTATGCATTAAAAACCAAAATACTTGGAGAACTTTTCAGTTTTGAGATCTGTGGTGTCCCGTGGTCCAATTTTGGTGCCGGTGGTGCAATTTCGGCTATTTGTGCAACTTTCGTATGAAAATAAGACTTTTTGGTTTTGGTACCCCGTGAGTCCTGGTGCATTCTAATCAATAAAAAACCATAATGCTCGGAGAACTTTTCAGGTTTGAGGTCCGAGGTGCCCCATGGTCCAATTTTGGTGCCCGTTGTACATTTTCCTTGCGAAAATAAGACTTTTGGGTTTTGGTGCCCCGTGATCCTTGGTGCATTCTTATGCATAAAAAACCATAATGCTCGGAGCACTTTCAGTTTTGAGGTCTGTGGTGCCACGTGGTTCAATTTTGGTGCCAGTGGTGCATTTTCGGCCATTTGCGCAATTTTCGTGCGCAAAATAAGACTTTTGGGTTTTGGTGCCCCGCGATCCCTAGTGCTTTCTTATGCATAAAAAAACCGTAATGCTCGGAGCACTTTTCAGGTTTGAGGTCCGTGGTCCAACTTTTGTGCCCGTGGTGGATTTTCGGCCTGTGGTCCAATTTTTGTGCCAAAATAAGACTTTTAGGTTTTGGTACCCCGTGATCCTTGGTGCATTCTTATACATAAAACACCATAGTGCTCGGAGCACTTTTCAGTTTTGAGGTCTGTGGTGCCCCGTGGTCCAATTTTGGTGCCTGTGGTGCATTTTCTGCCCATTGTGCATTTTTCGTGCCAAAATAAGACTTCTAGATTTTGGTGCCCCGTGATCCTTGGTGCATCCTTATGCATAAAAAACCATAATGCTCGGAGCACCTTTTAGTTTTGAGGTCCGTGGTGCCTCGTGGTCCAATTTTGGTGCCCGTGGTGCATTTTTGGCCCATCATGCAATTTTTGTGCCAAAATAAAACTTTTGGGTTTTGGTACCCCATGATCCTTGGGGCATCCTTATGCATAAAGAAACCATAATGCTCGAAGCACTTTTTAGGTATGAGGTCCGTGTTGCCCCGTGGTCCAATCTTGGTTCCCGTGGTGCCTTTTTGGCACATGGAGAAATTTCCGTGCCAACATAAGACTTTTGGTTTTGGGTGCACTGTGATCCTTGGTTCATCCTTATCCATAAAAGACCATAATGCTCGGAGAACTTTTCAGTATTGAGGTCCGTGGTGCCCCGTGCTCCAATTTTGGACCTCGTGGTGCATTGTCGACACTGGTGCAATTTTCGTGCCAAAATAAGACTTTTGGGTTTTGGTGCCCCATGATCCCTGGGGCATCCATATACATAAAAATCCATAATGCTCGGAGCACTTTTCAGTTTTGAGGTCCATGGTGCCCCGTGGTCCAATTTTGGTGCCCGAGGTTCATTTTCGGCCCATTGTGCAATTTTCGTGCGAAAATAAGACTTTTGGGTTTTGGTGCCCTGTGATCCCTGGTGCATTCTTATGCATAAAAAACGATAATGCTTGGAGCACTTTACAGTTTTGAGGTCCGTGCATCTCGTGGTCCAATTTTGGTGCCGATGGTGCATTTTCAGCTATTTATGCAATTTTCCTACGAAAAAAAGACTTTTGGGTTTTTGTGCCCCATGATCCCTGGTTTATCTTATGCATAGAAGACCGTAATACTAGTAGCACTTTTATGTTTTGAGGTCCGTGGTCCCCTATGGTCCAATTTTGGTGCCAGTGGTGCATTTTTCTGCAGAAAAAGACTTTTGGGTTTTGCTGCCCCATGATCCCTAGTGAATTCTTAAACATAAAAATCCATAATGCTCGGAGCAATTTTCAGTTTTAAGATCAGTGGTGCCCCGTGGTTCAATTTTGGTGCCCGTCGTGCATCTTTGGCCCATTGTGCAATTTTCGTGCGACAAAAAGACTTTTGGGTTTTGGGGCCCCGTGATCCCTAATGCATTCTTATACATAAAAAACCATAATTCTTGGAGCACTTTTCAGTTTTGAGGTCCGTGGTGTCTAGTGCTAAAATTTTTGTGCCCGTGGTGCAATTTCGGCACATGATAGAATTTTCGTGCTAAATATGACTTTTGGAGGTCCAGGGTGCCCCTTGGTCCAATTTAGGTGCCCGTGGTGAATTTTCGGCGCATGGTGCAAACTTTGTGCCAAAATAAGACTTTTAGGATTTGGTGCCCCATGATCCCTGGTGCATCCTTATGCATAACAATCCATAATGCTCGGAGCACTTTTCCGTTTTGAGGTCTGTGGTGCCTCGTGGTCCAATTTTTGTGGCCGTGGTAAATTTTTGCCCCATTGTGCAATTTTCGTGCAAAAATAAGAATTTCGGGTTTTGGTGCCTCGTGATTCCTGGTGGATTCTTATGCATAAAAAGCCATAATGCTCGGAGCACTTTTTAGTTTTGCGGGCCGTGGTGCCCCGTGGTCCAATTTTTGTGCCCGTGGTGCTTTTTCGCCCCATTGTGAAATTTTCGTGCGAAAGTAAGACTTTTGGGTTTGGGTGCCCCGTTGTCCTTGGTCCATTAAAAAACCATAATGCTCAGAGCACTTTTCAGTTTTGAGGTCTGTGGTGCCCCGTGGTCCAATTTTGGTGCCCGTGGTGCATTTTCGGCCCATTGCGCAATTTTCGTGTGAAAATAAGACTTTTGGGTTTTGGTTCCCCGTGATCCCTGCTGCATTCTTATACATAAAAAACTGTAATAATCATAGAACTTTTTAGTTTTGAGGTCCGTCGTGTCCAGTGGTCCAATTTTGGTGCCCGTGGTGCATTTTGGGCCCATCGTGTAATTTTCGTACGAAAATAAGACTTTTGGGTTTTGGTGCCCCGTAATTCCTGGTGCATTCTTATGCATAAAAATCCATAATGCTTGGAGCACTTTTCAGTTTTGAGGTTCGTGGTGTCCGGTGGTCATATTTTGCTGCCCGTGGTGCTTTTTCGGCACATGGTGCAATTTTCGTGCGAAAATAAGACTTTTGGGTTTTGCTGCCCCGTGATCCCTGGTGCATTCTTATGCATAAAAAACCATAATGCTAGGAGCACTTTTCAGTTTTGAGGTCCGAGGTGTCCCGCGGTCCAATGTTGGTACCCGTGGTGCATTTCGGCCCATTGTGCAATTTTCGTACGAAAATAAGACTTTTGGGTTTTCTGGCCCCGTCATCCCTGGTGCATTCTTATCAATAAAAAACCATAATACTCAGAGCACTTTTCAGTTTTGAGGTCCGTGGTGACCAGTTGTCATAATTTGGTGCCTCGTGGTGCATTTTTGGCCCATGCTGCAATTTCCGTGCCAAAATAAGACTTTTGGATTTTGGTGCTCCGTGATCCTTGGGGAATTCTTATGCATAAAATACCATAATTCTCGGAGCACTTTTAAGTTTTGAGGTCCGTGGTGCCCCGTGGTCCAATTTTGGTGCCCATGGGGCATTTCCAGCCCATTGTGCAATTTTCGTGCAAAAATAAGAATATTGGGTTTTGGTGCCCTGTGATCCCCAATGCATTCTTATACATAAAAAACCATAATGCTCGGAGCACTTTTCAGTTTTGAGGTCCGTCGTGTCCAGTGGTCAAATTTTGCTTCCAGTTGTGCATTTTCCGCACATGGTGTAATTTTCGTGCGAAAAGAAGAGTTTTGGGTTTTGGTGCCCCATGATCCCTGGTACATTCTTATGCATTAAAATCCATAATGCTCGGAGCACTTTTCATTTTTGAGGTTCGTGGTGCCCCGTGGTCCAATTTTAGTGCCAGTGGTGCATTTTCGGCCATTTGTGCAATTTTCGTGCAAAAATAAGAGTTTTGGGTTTCGGTGCCCCATGATCCCTGGAGCATTCTTATGCATAAAATACCATAATGCTCGGAGCACTTTTCAGTTTTGAGGTCCGTGTTTCCCCGTGGTCCAATTTTCGTGCCGGTGGTGCATTTTCGGCCATTTGTACAATTTTCGTGCGAAAATAATACAATTGGGGTTAGGTGCCCCGTTATCCCTGTTGCATTCTTGTGCATAAAAAACCATAATGCTCGGAGCACATTTCAGTTTTGAGGTCCGTGGTGTCCAGTGGTCATAATTTGGTGCCTCGAGGTGCATTTTTAGCCCATAGTGTAATTTCTATGCCCAAATAAGACTTTTGGGTTTTGGTGCTCCGTGATCCTTGGGGCATTCTTATGCGTAAAATACCATAATTATCGGAGCACTTTCAGTTTTGAGGTCTGTGGTGCCCCGTGGTCCAATTTTGGTGCCCGTGGTGCATTTTCGGCCCATTGCGCAATTTTCGTGCAAAAATAAGACTTTTGGGTTTTGGTTCCCCGTGATCCCTGCTGCATTCTTATAGATAAAAAACCAGAATAATCAGAGAACTTTTTAGTTTTGAGGTCCGTCGTGTCTAGTGGTCCAATTTTGGTACCCGTGGTGCATTTTCGGCCCATTGTGTAATTTTCGTGCGAAAATAAGACTTTTGGGTTTTGGTGCCCCGTGATCCCTGGTGCATTCTTATGCATAAAAATCCATAATGCTCAGTGCACTTTTCAGTTTTGAGGTTCGTGGTGTCCGGTGGTCATATTTTGCTGCCCGTGGTGCTTTTTCGGCACATGGTGCAATTTTCGTGCGAAAATAAGACTTTTGGGTTTTGTTGCCCCGTGATCCCTGGTGCATTCTTATGCATGAAAATCCATAATTCTCGAAGCCATTTTCAGTTTTGAAGTCCGTGGTTCCCCGTGGTTCAATTTTGGTGTCAGTGGTGTATTTTCGGCCATTTGTGCAATTTTTGTGCGAAAATAAGACTTATGGGTTTTCGTACCCAGTGATCCCTGGAGCATTCTTATGCATAAAAAACCATAATGCTCGGAGCACTTTTCAGTTTTAAGGTCCTTGATGCCCGCTGGTCCAATTTTCGTGCTGGTGGTGTATTTTTGGCCATTTGTGCAATTTTCGTGCGAAAATAAGATTTTGGGTTTTGGTGCCCCGTGATTCTTGGTTCATTCTTATGCATAAAAAACCAAATGGTCGTAGCACTTTTCGGTTTTGAGGTTTGTGGTGTCTAGTGGTCATATTTTGCTGCTCGTGGTGCATTTTCGGCCCATTGTGCAATTTTCGTGCGAAAATAAGACTTTTGGGATTTGGGGCCCCGTGATCCTTGGTATGCTCTTATACATAAAAAAATAAAATGCTTGGAGCACTTTTCAGTTTTGAGGTCCGTAGTGTCCAGTGGTCAAATTTTGCTTCCCGTGGTGCATTTTCTGCACATGGTACAATTTTCGTGCGAAAATAAGACTTTTGGGTTTTGGTGCCCCGTTATCCCTGGTGCATTCTTATGCATGAAAATCCATAATGCTCAGAGCACTTTTTGATTTTGAGGTCCGAGGTGCCCCGTGGTCCAATTTTGGTGCCGGTGGTGTATTTTCAGCCATTTATGTAATTTTTGTGCGAAAAAAAGACTTTTGGGTTTGGTACCCCGTGATCCTTGGAGCATTCCTATGCATAAAAAACCATAATGCTAGGAGCACTTTTCAATTTTGAGGTTTGTGTTGCCCCGTGGTCCAATTTTCGTGCCGGTGGTGCATTTTCGGCCATTTGGGCAATTTTCGTGCGAAAATAAGACTTTGGGGGTTAGGTGCCCCGTGATCCCTGGTGCATTCTTATGCATAAAAAAACATAATGCTCGAAGTACCTTTCTGTTTTGAGGTCCGTGGTGTCCAGTGGTCATATTTTGGTGCCTCGTCGTGCATTTTTGGCCCATGGTGCAATTTTCATGCCAAAATAAGACTTTTGTGTTTCGGTGCCCTGTGATCCTTGGGGCATTCTTATCCATAAAAAACCATAATTGTTGGAGCACTTTTCAGTTCTGAGGTCCGAGGTGTCCCGTAGTCCAGTTTTGGTTCCCGGGGTGCATTTTCGGCACATTGTACAATGTTCGTGCCAAAATAAGACTTTTGGGTTTTGGTGCCCCGTAATCCCTGGTGCATTCTGATGCATAAAAAATGGTAATGCTCGGAGTAATTTTTAGTTTTGAGGTCCATGGTGCCCCGAGGTCAAATTTTGGTGACCCATGTTACATTTTTAGCTCATGGTGCAATTTTCGTGCCAAAATAAGACTTTTGGATTTTGCTGCCCTATGATCCTTGGGGAATTCTTATGCATAAAAATGCATAATGCTTGGAACACTTTTCAGTTTTGAGGTCCGTGGTGCCCCGTGGTCCAATTTTGGTGTCGGTGGTGCATTGTCGGCCATTTGTGCAATTTTCGTGCATAAATAAGTCTTTTGGGTTTTGGTGCCCCGTGATCCCTGGTGCATTCTTATGCATAAAAAACCATAATGCTCAGAGCACTTTTCAGTTGTGAGGTCCGAGGTGTCCCGTGGTCCAATTTAGTGCCAGTTGTGCATTTTCGGCCCATTGCGCAATTTTCGTGCGAACATAAGACTTTTTGGTTTTGGTGCCCCGTGATCCCTAGTGCATTCTGATGCATAAAAAATGGTAATGCTCAGAGAAATTTTCAGCTTTGAGGTCTGTGGTGGCCCGAGGTCAAATTTTGGTGCCCCATGGTACATTTTTAGCTCATGGTGCAACTTTCGTGCCAAAATAAGACTTTTGGATTTTGCTGCCCTATGATCCTTGGGGAATTCTTATGCATAAAAATGCATGATGCTTGGAGCACTTTTCAGTTTTGAGGTCCGTGGTGCCCCGTGGTCCAATTTTGGTGGTGGTGGTGCATTGTCGGCCATTTGTGCAATTTTTGTGCGTAAATAAGACTTTTGGGTTTCGGTCCCCCGTGATCCCTGGTGCATTCGTAAGCATAAAAAACCATAATGCTCGGAGCACTTTTAAGTTTTGAGGTTCGTGGTGTCCAGTGGTCAAATTTTGCTTCACGTGGTGCATTTTCGGCCATTTGTGAAATTTTCGTGCGAAAATAAGACTTTTGGGTTTTGGTGCCCCATGATCCCTGGTGCATTCTTATGCATAAAAAACCATAATGCTCGCAACACTTTTCAGTTTTCAGGTCTGTGGTGCTCTGTGGTCCAATTTTGGTGCCGGTGGTGCATTTTCGGCCATTTGTCCAATTTTCGTGCGAATATAAGACTTTTGGGTTTTGGTACCCTGTGATCCCTGGTGCATTCTTATGCATAAAAAACCATAATGCTTGGAGCACTTTTCAGTTTTGAGGTCCGAGGTGTCCCGTGGTCCAATTTTGGTGCCCGTGGTGCATTTTCGTCCCATTGTGCAATTTTCGTGCGAAAATAAGACTCTTTGGTTTTAGTGCCCCGTGATCCCTAGTGCATTCTTTATACATAAAAAACCATAATGCATGGAGTACTTTCCAATTTTGAGGTCCGTGGTGTCTAGTGGTCAAATTTTGCTTCCCATGGAGCAATTTTCGTGCAAAAATAAGACCTTTGCAATTTGGTGCCCCGTGATACCTGGTGCATTCTTATGCATAAAAAACCATAATGCTCGAACACTTTTTAGTCTTGAGGTCTGTGCTGCTCCGTGGTCCAATTTTGGTGCTGGTGGTGCATGTTTGGCAATTTGTGCAATTTTCTACGAATATAAGACTTTTGGGTTTTGGTTTCCCGTGATCCCTGCTGCATTCTTATGCATAAAAAACCATAATTCTCGGAGCACTTTTCAGTTTTGAGGTCCGTGGTGCCCCGTGGTCCAATTTTGGTGCCGGTGGTGCATTTTCGGCCCATTGCGCAATTTTCATGCGAAAATAAGACTTTTGGGTTTTGGTACCCCGTGATCCCTGGTGCATTCTGATGCATAAAAAATGGTAATGCTTGGAGAAATTTTCAGTTTTGAGGTTCGTGGTGCCCCGAGGTCAAATTTTGGTGCCCCATGGTACATTTTTAGCTCATGGTGCAACTTTTGGGTTTTGCTGCCCTATGATCCTTGGGGAATTCTTATGCATAAAAATGCATGATGCTTGGAGCACTTTTCAGTTTTGAGTTCCGTGATACCCGTGGTCCAATTTTGGTGTCGGTGGTGCATTGTTGGCCATTTGTGCAATTTTCGTGCGTAAATAAGACTTTTAGGTTTCGGTGCCCCATGATCCCTGGTGCATTCTTATGCATAAAAAACCATAATGCTCAGAGCACTTTTAAGTTTTGAGGTCCATGGTGTCAAGTGGTCAAATTTTGCTTCCCGTGGTGCATTTTCGGCCATTTGTGAAATTTTCGTGCCAAAAGAAGACTTTTGGGTTTTGGTGCCCCATGATCCCTGGTGCATTCTTATGCATAAAAAACCATAATGCTCGCAACACTTTTCAGTTTTCAGGTCCGTGGTGCTCCGTGGTCCAATTTTGGTGCCTGTGGTGCATTTTCGGCCATTTTTCCAATTTTCGTGCGAAAATAAGACTTTTGGGTTTTGGTACCCTGTGATCCCTGGTGCATTCTTATGCATAAAAAACCATAATGCTCGAAGCACTTTTCAGTTTTGAGGTCCGAGGTGCCCCGTGGTCCAATTTTGGTGCCTGTGGTGCATTTTCTTCCCATTGTGCAATTTTCGTGCGAAAATAAAACTCTTTGGTTATGTGCCCCGTGATCCCTAGTGCATTTTTTATACATCAAAAACCATAATGCACGGAGTACTTTCCAGTTTTGAGGCCGTGGTGTCCAGTGGTCAAATTTTGCTTCCCATGGTGCAATTTTCGTACGAAAATAAGACCTTTGGGTTTTGGTGCCCCGTGATACCTGGTGCATTCTTATGCATAAAAAACCATAATGCTTGAACACTTTTCAGTCTTGAGGTCCTTGGTGCTCCGAGGTCCAATTTTGGTGTCGGTGGTGCATTGTCAGCCACTTGTGCAATTTTCGTGCATAAATAAGACTTTTGGGTTTCGGTGCCCCGTGATCCCTGGTGCATTCTTATGCATAAAAAACCATAATGCTCGCAGCACTTTTCAGTTTTAAGGTCCGTGGTGTCCAGTGGTCAAATTTTGCTTCCCGTGGTGCATTTTCGGCCATTTGTGAAAGTTTCGTGCGAAAATAAGACTTTTGGGTTTTGGTGCCCCGTGATCCCTGGTGATTTATTATACATAAAAAACCATCATGCTCAGAGCACTTTATAGTCTTGAGGTTCGTGGTGCTCCGTGGTCCAAATTTGGTGCTGGTGGTGCATTTTCGGCCATTTGTGCAATTTTCGTGCGAAAATAAGACTTTTGGATTTTGGTGCCATGTGATCCCTGGTGCATTCTTATGCATAAAAAACCATAATCCTCATAGCACTTTTCAGTTTTGAGGTCTGTGTAGCCCCGTGGTCCAATTTTAGTGCTGGTGGTGCATTTTCGTCCTATTGTGCAATTTTCCTGTGAAAATAAGACTTTTGGGTTTTGGTGCCCCGTGATCCTTGGTGCATTCTTATTCATAAAAAAACTATAATGCTCATAGCACTTTCCAGTTTTGAGTTTCGTAGTGCCCCGTGGTCCAATTTTGGTGCCCCATGGTACATTTTTAGCTCATGGTGCAACTTTCGTGCCAAAATAAGACTTTTGGATTTTGCTGCCCTATGATCCTTGGGGAATTCTTATGCATAAAAATGCATGATGCTTGGAGCACTTTTCAGTTTTGAGGTCCGTGGTGCCCCGTGGTCCAATTTTGGTGTCTGTGGTGCATTGTCGGCCATTTGTGCAATTTTTGTGCGTAAATAAGACTTTTGGGTTTCGGTCCCCCGTGATCCCTGGTGCATTCGTAAGCATAAAAAACCATAATGCTCGGAGCACTTTTAAGTTTTGAGGTTCGTGGTGTCCGGTGGTCAAATTTTGCTTCCCGTGGTGCATTTTCGGCCATTTGTGAAATTTTCGTGCGAAAATAAGACTTTTGGGTTTTGGTGCCCCATGATCCCTGGTGCATTCTTATGCATAAAAAACCATAATGGTCAGAGCACTTTTCAGTTTTGAGGTATGTGGTGCCCCGTGGTCCAATTTTCGTGCCGGTGGTGCATTTTTTGCCATTTGCGCAATTTTCGTGCGAAAATAAGACCTTTGGATGTTGGTGCCTCGTGATCCCTGGTGCATTCTTATGCATACAAAACCATAAAGCTCAAAACCCTTTTCCGTTTTGAGGTCCGTGGTGCCCTGTGGTCCAATTTTGGTGCCGGTGGTGCATTTTCGACCATTTGTACAATTTTCGTGCGAAAATAAAACTTTTGGGTTTTCGTGCCCCATGATCCCTGGTGCATTCTTATGCATAAAAAACCATGATGCATGGAGCACTTTTCAGTTTTGAGGTCCGTTGTGTCCCGTGGTCAAATTTTGGTGTCGTTATTGCATTTTCGGCCATTTGTGAAATTTTTGTGCGAAAATAAGCCTTTTGGGTTTTGGTGCCCCGTGATCCCAGGTGCATTCTTATGTATAAAAAACCATAATGGTCAGAGCACTTTTCAGTTTTGAGGTCCGTGGTGCCCCGTGGTCCAATTTTCGTGCCGGTGGTGCATTTTTTGCCATTTGGGCAATTTTCGTGCGAAAATAAGACTTTTGGATTTTTGTGCCTCGTGATCCCTGGTGCATTCTTATGCATACAAAACCATAAAGATCAAAACCCTTTTCCGTTTTGAGGTCCGTGGTGCCCGGTGGTCCAATTTTTGTGCCCGTGGTGCATTTTCGGCCCATTGTGCAATTTTTGTGCGAAAATAAGACTTTTGGATTTTGGTGCCCCGTGATCCCTGGTGCATTCTTATGCATAAAAAACCATAATTCTAGGAGCACTTTTCATTTTGAGGTCTGTGGTGCCCCGTGGTCCGATTTTGGTGCCGATGGTGCATATTCGGCCAATTGTGAAATTTTCGTGCGAAAATAAGACTTTTGGATTTTGGTGTCCCGTGATCCCTGGTGCATTCTTATGCATACAAAACCATAAAGATCAAAACCCTTTTCCGTTTTGAGGTCCGTGGTGCCCGGTGGTCCAATTTTGGTGCTGGTGGTGCATTTTCGACCATTTGTACAATTTTCGTACGAAAATAATACTTTTGGGTTTTGGTCCCCTGTCATCCCTGGTGCATTCTTATGCATAAAAAACCATAATGCTCGGAGCACTTTTCAGTTTTGAGGTTCGAGATGCCCTGTGGTCCAATTTTGGTGCCCGTGGTGCATTTTCGGCCCATTGTGCAATTTTTGTGCAAAAATAAGACTTTTGGATTTTGGTGCCCCGTGATCCCTGGTGCATTCTTATGCATAAAAAACCATAATTCTTGCAGCACTTTTCATTTTGAGGTCTGTGGTGCCCCGTGGTCCGATTTTGGTGCCGATGGTGCATATTCGGCCAATTGTGAAATTTTCGTGCGAAAATAAGACTGTTGGAATTTGGTGCCCCGTGATCCCTGGTGCGTTCTTATGCAAAAAAAATTATAATGCTCGGAACTCTTTTTCAGTTTTGAGGTTCGTGGTGCCCCGTGGTCCAATTTTCGTGTTTATTTTGCATTTTCGGCCCATTGTGCAATTTTCGTGCGAAAATAAGTCTTTTGGGTTTTGGTGCCCCTTGATCCCAGGTGCATTCTTATGCGTAAAAAACCATAATGCTTGGAGCAATTTTCAGTTTTGAGGTCCATGGTGCCCCGTGGTCCAATTTTGGTGCCGGCGGTGCATTTCGGCCATTTGTGCAATTTTCGTGCGAAAATAAGACTTTTGGGTTTTGGTGCCCCGTGATCCCTGGTGCATTCTTATGTATAAAAAACCATAATGGTCAGAGCACTTTTCAGTTTTGACGTCCGTGGTGCCCCGTGGTCCAATTTTCGTGCCGGTGGTGCATTTTTTGCCATTTGCTCAATTTTCGTGCGAAAATAAGACTTTTGGATTTTTGTGCCTCGTGATCCCTGGTGCATTATTATGCATACAAAACCATAAAGCTCAAAATCCTTTTCCGTTTTGAGGTCTGTGGTGCCCTGTGGTCCAATTTTGGTGCCCGTGGTGCATTTTCGACCATTTGTACAATTTTCGTGCGAAAATAAGACTTTTGGATTTTGGTGCCCCGTGATCCCTGGTGCATTCTTATGCATAAAAAACCATAATTCTTGGACAACTTTTCATTTTGAGGTCTGCGGTGCCCCGTTGTTCGATTTTGGTGCCGATGGTGCATATTCGGCCAATTGTGAAATTTTCGTGCGAAAATAAGACTTTTGGATTTTGGTGCCCCGTGATCCCTGGTGCATTCTTATGCAAAAAAAAATTATAATGCTCGGAACTCTTTTTCAGTTTTGATGTTCGTGGTGCCCCGTGGTCCAATTTTCGTGTTTATTTTGCATTTTCGGCCCATTGTGCAATTTTCGTGCGAAAATAAGTCTTTTGCGTAAAAAACCATAATGCTTGGAGCAATTTTCAGTTTTGAGGTCTGTGGTGCCCCGTGGTCCAATTTTGGTGCCGGCGGTGCATTTCGGCCATTTGTGCAATTTTCGTGCGAAAATAAGACTTTTGGGTTTTGGTGCCCCGTGATCCCTGGTGCATTCTTATGCATTAAAAATCATAATGCTCAGAGAACTTTCCAGTTTTGAGGTCCGAGGTACGCCGTGGTCAAATTTTGGTGGCCGTGGTGCATTTTCGGCGATTTCTGAAATTTTCATGTGAAAATAAGACTTTTGGTTTTTGGTGCCACGTGATCCCTGGTGCATTCTTCTGCATACAAAACCATAAAGCTCGAAACCCTTTTCAATTTTGAGGTCCGTGGTGCCCCGTGGTCCAATTTTGGTGCCGGTGGTGCATTTTCGACCATTTGTACAAATCGTGCGAAAATAAAACTTTTGGGTTTTCGTGCCCCATGATCCCTGGTGCATTCTTATGCATAAAAAACCATAATGCATGGAGCACTTTTCAGTTTTGAGGTCCGTTGTGTCCCGTGGTCAAATTTTGGTGTCGTTGTTGCATTTTCGGGCATTTGAGAAATTTTTGTGCGAAAATAAGCCTTTTGGGTTTTGGTGCCCCGTGATCCCAGGTGCATTCTTATGTATAAAAAACCATAATGGTCAGAGCACTTTTCAATTTTGAGGTCCGTGGTGCCCCGTGGTCCAATTTTCGTGCCGGTGGTGCATTTTTTGCCATTTGCGCAATTTTCGTGCGAAAATAAGACTTTTGGATTTTGGTGCCTCGTGATCCCTGGTGCATTCTTATGCATACAAAACCATAAAGCTCAAAACCCTTTTCCGTTTTCAGGTCCGTGGTGCCCTGTGGTCCAATTTTTGTGCTGGTGGTGCATTTTGGACCATTTGTACAATTTTCGTGCGAAAATAAGACTTTTGGGTTTTGGTGCCCTGTCATCCCTGGTGCATTCTTATGCATAAAAAATGATAATGCTCGGAGCACTTTTCAGTTTTGAGGTTCGAGGTGCCCTGTGGTCCAATTTTGGTACCCGTGGTGCATTTTCGGCCCATTGTGCAATTTTTGTGCAAAAATAAGACTTTTGGATTTTGGTGCCCCGTGATCCCTGGTGCATTCTTATGCATAAAAAACCATAACTCTTGGAGCACTTTTCATTTTGAGGTCTGTGGTGCCCCGTGGTCCGATTTTGGTGCCGATGGTGCATATTCGGCCAATTGTGAAATTTTCGTGCGAAAATAAGACTTTTGGATTTTGGTGCCCCGTGATCCCTGGTGCGTTCTTATGCAAAAAAAATTATAATGCTCGGAACTCTTTTTCAGTTTTGAGGTTCGTGGTGCCCCGTGGTCCAATTTTCGTGTTTATTTTGCATTTTCGGCCCATTGTGCAATTTTCGTGCGAAAATAAGTCTTTTGGGTTTTGGTGCCCCTTGATCCCAGGTGCATTCTTATGCGTAAAAAACCATAATGCTTGGAGCAATTTTCAGTTTTGAGGTCTGTGGTGCCCCGTGGTCCAATTTTGGTGCCGGCGGTGCATTTCGGCCATTTGTGCAATTTTCATGCGAAAATAAGACTTTTGGGTTTTGGTGCCCCGTGATCCCTGGTGCATTCTTATGCATTAAAAATCATAATGCTCGGAGAACTTTCCAGTTTTGAGGTCCGAGGTACGCCGTGGTCAAATTTTGGTGCCCGTGGTGCATTTTCGGCGATTTGTGAAATTTTCGTGTGAAAATAAGACTTTTGGTTTTTGGTGCCACGTGATCCCTGGTGCTTTCTTCTGCATACAAAACCATAAAGCTCGGAACCCTTTTCAGTTTTGAGGTCCGTGGTGCCCCGTGGTCCAATTTTGGTGCCGGTGGTGCATTTTCAACCATTTGTACAATTTTCGTGCGAAAATAAAACTTTTGGGTTTTTGTGCCCCATGATCCCTGGTGCATTCTTATGCATAAAAAACCATAATGCATGGAGCACTTTTTAGTTTTGGGGTCCGTTGTGTCCCGTGGTCAAATTTTGGTGTCGTTGTTGCATTTTCGGCCATTTGTGAAATTTTGTGCGAAAATAAGCCTTTTGGGTTTTGGTGCCCCGTGATCCCAGGTGCATTCTTATGTATAAAAAACCATAATGGTCAGAGCACTTTTCAGTTTTGAGGTCCGTGGTGCCCCGTGGTCCAATTTTCGTGCCGGTGGTGCATTTTTTGCCATTTGCGCAATTTTCGTGCGAAAATAAGACTTTTGGATTTTGGTGCCCCGTGATCCCTGGTGCATTCTTATGCATTAAAAATCATAATGCTCAGAGAACTTTCCAGTTTTGAGGTCCGAGGTGCGCCGTGGTCAAATTTTGGTGCCCGTGGTGCATTTTCTGCGATTTGTGAAATTTTCGTGTGAAAATAAGACTTTTGGTTTCTGGTGCCACGTGATCCCTGGTGCATTCTTCTGCATACAAAACCATAAAGCTCGGAACCCTTTTCAGTTTTGAGGTCCGTGGTGCCCCGTGGTCCAATTTTGGTGCCGGCGGTGCATTTCGGCCATTTGTGCAATTTTCGTGCGAAAATAAGACTTTTGGGTTTTGGTGCCCCGTGATCCCTGGTGCATTCTTATGCATTAAAAATCATAATGCTCGGAGAACTTTCCAGTTTTGAGGTCCGAGGTGCGCCGTGGTCAAATTTTGGTGCCCGTGGTGCATTTTCTGCGATTTGTGAAATTTTCGTGTGAAAATAAGACTTTTGGTTTTTGGTGCCACGTGATCCCTGGTGCATTCTTCTGCATACAAAACCATAAAGCTCAAAACCCTTTTCAGTTTTGAGGTCCGTGGTGCCCCGTGGTCCAATTTTGGTGCCGGTGGTGCATTTTCGACCATTTGTACAATTTTCGTGCGAAAATAAAACTTTTGGGTTTTCGTGCCCCATGATCCCTGGTGCATTCTTATGCATAAAAAACCATAATGCATGGAGCACTTTTCAGTTCTGAGGTCCGTTGTGTCCCGTGGTCAAATTTTGGTGTCGTTGTTGCATTTTCGGCCATTTGTGAAATTTTTGTGCGAAAATAAGCCTTTTGGGTTTTGGTGCCCCGTGATCCCAGGTGCATTCTTATGTATAAAAAACCATAATGGTCAGAGCACTTTCCAGTTTTGAGGTCCGTGGTCTAATTTTCGTGCCGGTGGTGCATTTTTTGCCATTTGCGCAATTTTCGTGCGAAAATAAGACTTTTGGATTTTTGTGCCTCGTGATCCCTGGTGCATTCTTATGCATACAAAACCATAAAGCTCAAAACTCTTTTCCGTTTTGAGGTCCATGGTTCCCGGTGGTCCAATTTTGGTGCCGGTGGTGCATTTTCGACCATTTGTACAATTTTCGTGCGAAAATAAGACTTTTGGGTTTTAGTGCCCCGTGATCCCTGCTGCATTCTTATGCACAAAAAACCATCATGTTCAGAGCACTTTTCAGTTTTGAGGTCCGTCGTACCCCATGGTCCAATATTGGTGCCGGTGGTGCATTTTCGGCCTTTTGTGCAATTTTCGTGCGAAAATAAGACTTTTGGGTGTTGGTTCCCCGTGATCCTTGGTGCATTCTTATTCATAAAAAACCATAATGCTCGGAGGACTTTCAGTTTTGAGGTCCGAGGTACCCGGTGGTCCAATATTGGTGCCCGTGGTGCATTTTCCGCCCATTGTGCAATTTTCGCGAGAAAATAAGACTTTTGGGTTTTGGTTCCCCGTGATCCCTGGTGCATTCATATCCATAAAAAATCATAATGCTCGGAGGACTTTTTAGTTTTGAGGTCCGAGGTGCCCGTAATCCAATTTTGGTGCCGGTGGTGCAGTTTCGGCCATTTGTTCAATTTTTGTGCGAAAATAAGACTTTTGGGTTTTGGTGCCCCCATGATCCCTAGTGCATTCTTATGCGTAAAAAACCATCATGCTCGGAACACTTTTCAGTTTTAAGGTCCGAGGTACCCCGTGGTCCAATTTTGGTGTCAGTGGTGCATTTTCGGCCTTTTGTGCAATTTTCGTGCAAAAATAAGACTTTTGTGTATTAGTGCCGCGTGATCCCTGGTACTTTTCAATTTTGGTGCCCGTGGTGCATTTTCGTGTGAAAATAAGACTTTTGGGTTGTGGTGCCTCGTGATCCCTGGTGCATTCATATGTATAAAAAACCATAATGCTTGGAACTCTTTTCAGTTTTAAGGTCCGTGCTTCCCCGTGGTCCAATTTTTGTGTCGGTGGTGCATTTTCGGCCATTTGTGCAATTTTCATGTGAAAATAAGACTTTTGGGTTTTGGTGGCCCGTGATCCCTGCTGCATTCTTATGCATAAAAAACCATAATGTTCGAAGCACTTTTCAGTTTTGAGGTCCGAGGTGCACTGTGGTCCAATTTTTGTGCCCGTTGTTCATTTTCGGCCCATTGTGCAATCTTAGTGCGAAAATAAGACTTTTGGGTTTTGGTGCCCCGTAATCCATGGTGCATTCTTATGCATAAAAAACCATAATGCTCAACACACTTTTCAGTTTTCAGGTTCGTGGTGCCCCGTGGTCCAATTTTGGTGCCGATGGTGCATTTTCTGCCATTTGTACAATTTTCATGCGAAAATAAGACTTTTGGGTTTTGGTGCCCTGTGATCCCTGGTGCATTCTTATGCATAAAAAACCACAATGCTCGGAGAACTTTCCAGTTTTGAGGTCCGAGGTGCCCCGTGGCGAAATTTTGGTGCCTGTGGTTCATTTTCGGTCGTTTGTGCAATTTTCGTGCGAAAATAAGACTTTTGGATTTTGGTGCCCCATGATCCCTAGTGAATTCTTATGCATAAAAAACCGTAATGCTTGGAACACTTTTCAGTTTTGAGGTCCGTGGTGCCTCGTGGAACAATTTTGGTGCCAGTGGTGCATTTTCAGCCATTTGTGCAATTTTCGTGCGAAAATAAGAGTTTTGGTTTTTGGTGCCTCGTTAACCCTGGTGCATTCTTACGAATAAAAAACCATAATGCTCATAGCACATTTCAGTTTTGAGGTCCGAGGTGCTCCATGTTGCAATTTTGGTGCCCGTGGTGCATTTTCGGCCCATTGTGTAATTTTCGTGCAAAAATAAGACTTTTGGGTTTTGGTGCCCCGTGAACCCTGTTGCATTCTCATGCATAAAAAACCATAATGGAGCACTTTTCAACTTTGAGGTCCGAGGTGCCCCGTGGTCAAATTTTGGTGCCCTTGGTACATTTTCGCCAATTTGTGCAATTTTCGTGCGAAAATAAGACTTTTGGGTATTGGTGCCTCGTTATCCCTTGTGCTTTCTTATCCATAAAAAACCATAATGCTCAAAGCACTTTTCAATTTTGGTGCCCGTGGTGCATTTTCGGCCCATTGTGCAATTTTCGTGCGAAAATAAAACTTTTGGGTTTTGGTGCCCCGTGATTCCTGGTGCATTCTTATATAGAAAAAACCATAATGCTTGGAACTCTTTTCTGTTTTAAGGTCCGTGCTGCCCCATGGTTCAATTTTAGTGTCGGTGGTGTATTTTCGGCCATTTGTGCAATTTGCATGTGAAAATAAGACTTTTCGGTTTTGGTGCCCCGTGATCCCTGCTGCATTCTTATGCACAAAAAACCATCAAGTTCGGAGCACTTTTCAGTTTTGAGGTCCGTCGTACCCCGTGGTCCAATTTTGGTGCCAGTGGTGCATTTTTGGCCATTTGTGCAATTTTCGTGCGAAAATAAGACTTTTGGGTTTTGGTTCCCCGTGATCCCTGGTGCATTCTTATCCATAAAAAACCATAATGCTTGGAGGACTTTCAGTTTTGAGGTCCGAGGTACCCCGTGGTCCAATATTGGTGCCCGTGGTGCATTTTCCGCCCATTGTGCAATTTTCGTGAGAAAATAAGACTTTTGGGTTTTGGTTCCCCGTGATCCCTGGTGCATTCATATCCATAAAAAATCATAATGCTCAGAGGACTTTTCAGTTTTGAGGTCCGAGGTACCCCGTAATCCAATTTTGGTGCCGGTGGTGCAATTTCGGCCATTTGTTCAATTTTTGTGCGAAACTAAGACTCTTGGATTTTGGTGTCCCGTGATCAATGTTGCATTCTTATGCATAAAAAACCATCATGCTCGGAGCACTTTTCAGTTTTGAGGTCCGTCGTACCCCGTGGTTCAATTTTGTTGTCGGTGGTGTATTTTCGGCCATTTGTGCAATTTTCATGCGAAAATAAGACTTTTGGGTTTTGGTGCCCCGTGATCCCTGGTGCATTCTAATGCATAAAAAACCATAATGCTCGGAGCACTTTTCAGTTTTGAGGTCCGAGGTTCCCCGTGGTCCAATTTTGGTGCTCCTGGTACATTTTCGGCCATTTGTGGAATTTTTGTTCGAAAATAAGACTTTTGGGTTTTGGCGCCCCATGATCCCTAGTGCATTCTTAAGCATAAAAAACCATAATGCTTGGAGCACTTTTCAGTTTTGAGGTCCGAGGTGCCCTGTGGTCCAATTTTGGTGCCCGTGGTGCATTTTCCGCCCATTGTGCAATTTTCGTGCGAAAATAAGACTTTTGGGTTTTGGTGCCCCGTTATTCCTAGTGCATTCTTATGCATAAAAAAGAACAATGCTCAAAGCACTTTTCAGTTTTGAGGTCCGAGGTGCCCCGTGGTCCAATTTTGGTGCCGATGGTGCATTTTCGGCCATTTGTGCAATTTTCGTACGAAAATAATACTTTTGGGTTTTGGTTCCCCGTGATCCCTGGTGCATTCTTATCCATAAAAAATCATAATGCTCGGAGGACTTTTCAGATTTGAGGTCCGAGGTGCCCCGTGGTCCAATTTTGATGCCAGTGGTGCATTTTTGGCCATTTGTTCAATTTTTGTGCGAAACTAAGACTGTTGGATTTTGGTGCCCCGTGATCCATGCTGCATTCTTATGCATAAAAAACCATCATGCTTGGAGCACTCTTCAGTTTTGAGGTCCGTCGTACCCCGTGGTCCAATTTTGGTGTCAGTGGTGCATTTTCGGCCTTTTGTGCAATTTTCGTGCGAAAATAAGACTTTTGGGTTTTGGTTCCCCGTCATCCCGGGTGCATTCTTATCCATAAAAAACCATAATGCTCAGAGGACTTTTAGTTTTGAGGTCCGAGGTGCCCCGTGGTCCAATATTGGTGCCCGTGGTGCATTTTCGGCCCATTGTGCAATCTTCGTGCGAAAATAAGACTTTTGGGTGTTGGTGCCCCGCGATCCCTGGTGCATTCTAATGCATAAAAAACCATAATGCTATGAGCACTTTTAAGTTTTGACGTCCGAGGTTCCCCGTGATCGAATTTTTGTTCCCGTGGTACATTTTCGTCCATTTATCCAATTTTCATGCGAAAATAAGACATTTGGGTTTTGGTTCCCTTAAGCCCTGGTGCATTCTTATCCGTAAAAAACCACAATGCTCAGAAAACTTTTCAGTTTTGAGGTTCGAGGTGCTCTGTGGACGAAGTTTGGTGCCCGTGTTGCATTTTCGGCCCATTGTGCAATTTAGTGCGAAAAAAAGACTTTTGGGTGTTGGTTCCCCATGATCCATAGTGCATTCTTAACCATTAAAAATCATAATGCCCAGAGCACTTTTCAGTTTTGAGGTCCGAGGTGCCCCGTGGTCCAATTTTGGTGCTCGTGGTACATTTTCGGCCATTTCTGGAATTTTCGTGCCAAAATAAGACTTTTGGGTTTTGGTGCCCCATGATCTCTGGTGCATTCTTATGCATTAAAAACAATAATACTCAGAGAACTTTTCAGTTTTGAGGTCCGAGGTGCCCCGTGGTCCAAGTTTGGTGCCCGTGGTGCATTTTCCGCCCATTGTGCAATTTTCGTGCGAAAATAAGACTTTTGGGTTTTGGTGCCCCGTTATCCCTGGTGCATTCTTATGCATAAAAAACAATAATGCTCGAAACACTTTTCAGATTTGAGGTCCGAGGTGCCCCGTGGTCCAATTTTGGTACCGGTGGTGCAGTTTCGGCCATTTGTACAATTTTCGTGCGAAAATAAGACTTTTGGGTTTTGGTGCCCCATGAACCCTTGTGCATTCTTATGCATAAAAAACCATAATGCTCGGAGCACTTTTCAGTTTTGAGGTCCGAGGTGCCCCGTGGTCCAATTTTAGTGCCGGTGGTGCATTTTCGGCCCATTGTGCATCTTCGTGCAAAAATAAGACTTTTGGGTTTTGGTGCCCCGTAATCCCTGGTGCATTCTTATTCATAAAAAACCATAATGCTAGGAGCACTTTTCAGTTTTGAGGTCTGAGGTGCCCCGTGATCCAATTTTTGTGGTCGTGGTACATTTTGGGCCATTTGTGCAATTTTCATGCGAAAATAAGACTTTTGGGTTTTGGTTCCCCGTGATCCCTGGTGCATTCTTATCCATAAAAAACCACAAAGCTCGGAGTACTTTTCAGTTTTGGGGTTCGAGGTGCACCGTGGTCGAATTTGGGTGCCAGTGTTGCATTTTCGGCCCACTGTGCAATTTTCGTACGAAAAAAAGACTTTTGGGTTTTGGTGCCCTGTGATCCCTGGTGCATTCTTATGCATAAAAAACCATAATTCTTGGAGAACCTTTCCGTTTTGAGGTCCAAGGTGCCCTGTTGTCCAATTTTGGTGCTGGTGGTGTATTTTCGGCCATTTGTGCAATTTTCGTGCGAAAATAAGACTTTTGGATTTTGGTGCCCCGTGATCCTTGGTGCATTCTTATGCATAAAAAACCATCATGCTCGGAGCACTTTTCAGTTTTGAGGTCCGTGGTGCCCCGTGGTCCAATTTTGGTACCCGTGGTACGTTTTCGGCGATTTGTGCATTTTTCGTGCGAAAATAAGACTTTTGGGTTTTAGTGCCCCGTTATACCTAGTGCATTCTTATGCATAAAAAACCACAATGCTCGGAGCACTTTTCAGTTTTGAGGTCCGAGGTGCCTCATCGTCCAATTTTGGTGCCGGTGCTGCATTGTCGGCACATTGTTCAATCTTGATGCGAAAATAAGACTTTTGGGTTTTGGTGCCCCGTGATCCCTGGTGCATTCTTATGCATAAAAAACCATAATGCTAGGAGCACTTTTCAGTTTTGAGGTCCGAGGTGCCCCGTGATCCAATTTTTGTACCCGCGGTACATTTTCTTCCATTTGTGCAATTTTCATGAGAAAATAAGACTTTTGGGTTTTGGTTCCCCGCGATCCCTGGTGCATTCTTGTCCATAAAAAACCACAATGCTCAGAGCACTTTCCAGTTTTGAGGTCCGTTGTGCCCGGTGGTCCAATTTTGGTGCCAATGAAGCATTTTCGGCCATTTGTGCAATTTTCGTGCGAAAGTAAGACTTTTGGGTTTTTGTGCCCCGCGATCCCTGGTGCATTCTTATGAATATAAAACCATAATGCTCATACCACTTTTCAGTTTTGAGGTCCAAGGTGCCCCGTGGTCCAATTTTGGTGCCCATGGTACATTTTCTGAAATTTGTGCAATTTTCATGCGAAGCTAAGACTTTTGGGTTTTGGTGCCCAGCGATCCCTGGTGCATTCTTATGCATAAAAAAACATAATGCTTGGAACTCTTTTCAGTTTTAAGGTGTGTGGTGCCCCATGGTCCAATTTTGGTGTCAGTGGTGCATTTTCGGCCATTTGTGCAATTTTCATGCGAAAATAAGACTTTTGGGTTTTGGTACCCCGTGATCCCTGGGGCATTCTTATGCATAAAACCATAATGCTCAGAAGACTTTTTGTATTTGAGGTCTGTGGTTCCCCGTGGTCCAATTTTGGTGTCGGTAGTGCATTTTCGGCCATTTGTGCAATTTTCGTGCGAAAAAAGTTTTTTGGGTTTTAGTGCCCTGTGATCCATGGTGCATTCTTATGCATAAAGAACCATAACGCTCGAAACACTTTTCAATTTTGAGGTCCGTGGTGCCTCGTGGTCCAAAATCCGGTGTTGCATTTTTTGCCATTTGTACGATTTTCGTGCGAAAATAAGCCTTTTGGGTTTTGGTGCCCCATGATGCCTGGTGCATTCTTATGCAAAAAGAACCATAATGCTCGGAACACTTTTCAATTTTGAGGTTCGTGGTGCCTCGTGGTCCAATTTTGGTTCCGGTGTTGCATTTTTTGCCATTTCTGCAATTTTCGTGCGAAAATAAGCCTTTTGGGTTTTGGTGCCCCGTGATCCCTAGTGCATTCTTATGCATAAAAAATAATAATGCTTTGTGGACTTTTCAGTTTTGAGCTTTGAGGTGCCCCGTGGTCCAATTTTGGTGCCGGTGGTCCATTTTGGCCATTTGTGCAATTTTAGTGGGAAAATAAGACTTTTGCGTTTTGGTGCCCCATGATCCCTGGTGCATTCTTATGCATAAAAAACCATCATGCGTAGAGCACTTTTCAGTTTTGAGGTCCGTGGTGCCCGGTGGTCCAATTTTGGTGCTGATGGAGCATTTTCGGCCATTTGTGCAATTTTCGTGCCAAAATAAGACTTTTGTGTTTTTGTGCCCCGTGATCCCTGGTGCATTCTTATGCATAAAAAACCATAATGCTCAGAGCACTTTTTAGTTTTGAGGTCCGAGGTGCCCCGTGGACAGACTTTGGTGCCCGTCGTGCATTTTCGGCCCATTGTGCAATCTTCGTGCGAAAATAAGACTTTTAGGTTTCGGTGCCCCATTATTCCTGGGGCATTCTTATGCATAAACAACTATAACGCTCAGAGCACTTTTCAGTTTTAAGGTCCAAGGTGCCCGGTGGTCCAATTTTGGTGCCGGAGGTGCCTTTTCGGCCCATTGTGCAATTTTCGTGCGAAAAAAAGACTTTTGGGTTTTGGTGTCCCGTAATCCTTGGTGCATTCTTATGCATAAAAAACCATAATGCTCAGAGAACCTTTCAGTTTTGAGGTCCGAGGTACCCTGTGGTCCAATTTTCGTGCCAGTGGTCCATTACGGCCATTTTAGCAATTTTCGTGGGAAAATAAGACTTTTGGGTTTTGGTGCCCCGTGATCCCTGGTGCATTCTTATGCATAAAAAACCATCATGCGTGAAGCACTTTTCAGTTTTAAGGTCTGTGGTGCCCGGTGGTCCCATTTTGGTGTCGATGGAGCATTTTCGGCCATTTGTCCAATTTTCGTGCCAAAATAAGACTTTTGTGTTTTGGTGCCCCGTGATCCCTGGTGTATTCTTTTGCATGAAAAACGACAATGCTCAGAGCACTTTTTAGTTTTGAGGTCCGAGGTGCCCCGTGGACAGATTTTGGTGCCCGTCGTGCATTTTCGGCCCATTGTACAATCTTCGTGCAAAAATAAGACTTTTGGGTTTCGGTGCCCCATTCTCCCTGGTGCATTCTTATGCATAAACAACCATAACGCTCAAAGTACTTTTCAGTTTTGAGGTCCGAGGTGCCCCGTGGTCCAATTTTGGTGCCGGAGGTGCCTTTTCGGCCCATTGTGCAATTTTTGTACGAAAAAAAGAGTTTGGGTTTTGTTGCCCCGTGATCCCTGGTGCATTCTTATGCATAAAAAACCATCATGCTTAGAGAACTTTTCAGTTTTGAGGTCCGAGGTGCTCGGTGGTCCAATTTTGGTGTCGGTGGTACATTGTCGGCCATTTGTACAATTTTAGTCGGAAAATAAGACTTTTGGGTTTTGGTGCCCCATGATCCCTGGAGCATTCTTATGCATAAAAAACCATCATGCTTGGAGCACTTTTCAGTTTTGAGATCTGTTGTGCCCGGTGGTCCAATTTTGGTGCCGATGGATCATTTTCGGCAATTTGTACAATTTTCGTGCGAAAATAAGACTTTTGGTTTTTGGTGCCACGTGATCCCTGGTGCATTCTTCTGCATACAAAACCATAAAGCTTGAAACCCTTTTCAGTTTTGAGGTCCGTGGTGCCCCGTGGTCCAATTTTGGTGCCGGTGGTGCATTTTCGACCATTTGTACAATTTTCGTGCGAAAATAAAACTTTTGGGTTTTCGTGCCCCATGATCCCTGGTACATTCTTATGCATAAAAAACCATAATGCTCAGAGCACTTTTTAGTTTGGAGGTCCGTGGTGCCCGGTGGTGCAATTTAGGTGTCCGTAGTGAATTTTCGGCACATGGTGCAAATTTCGTGCCAAAATAAGACTATTAGGTTTTGGTGCCCCGTGATCCCTGGTGCATCCTTATGCGTAACAATCCATAATGCTTGGAGCACTTTTCATTGTGCAATTTTCATGCGAAAATATGACTTTCTGGGTTTTGGTGCCCCGTGATCCCTGGTTGATTCTTATACATAAAAAACGGTAATGCTCGGAACACTTTTCAGTTTTGAGGTCCATGGTGCCCCGTGGTCCAATTTTGGTGCTTGTGGTGAATTTTCAACACATGGTGAAATTTTTGTGCCAAAATAAGACTTTTGGGTTTTGGTGCTCCATGATCACTGGTGCACCCTTATGCATAAAAAACCATAATGCTCTGAGCACTTTTCAGTTTTGAGGTCCATGGTGCCCTGTGGTCCAATTTTGGTGCTTGTGGTGAATTTTCAACACATGGTGAAATTTTCATGCCAAAATAAGACTTTTGGGTTTTGGTGCTCCATGATCCCTGGTGCACCCTTATGCATAAAAAACCATAATGCTCTGAGCACTTTTCAGTTTTGAGGTATGTGGTGCTCCGTGGTCCAACTTTGGTGGTTGTGGTGCATTTTCGACCCATTGTGCAATTTTAGTGCGAATATAAGACCTTTCGGTTTTGGTGCCTCGTGATCCCTGGAGCAATCTTATGCATAAAAAACCATAATGCTTGTAGCACTTTTCAGTTTTGATGTCTGTGGTGCCCCGTCATCCAAATTTGGTGCTGGTGGTGCATTTTCTGCCATTTGTGCAATTTTCGTGCGAAAATAACACGTTTGGGTATTGGTGCCCCATGATCCGTGGTGCATTCTTATGCATAAAAAAAATAATGCTTGGAGCACTTTTCAGGTTTGAGGTCCGTGGTGCCCCGTGGTCAAATTTTGTTGCCCGTGGTGCATTTTCGGCACATAATGCAACTGTCGTGCCAAAATAAGACTTTTGGGTTTTGGTGCCCCATGATCCCTGGTGCATTCTTATACATAAAAAACAATAATGCTCGGAGGACTTTTCAATTTTGAGGTTCGCCGTGTCCAGTAGTCATATTTTGGTGCCCCGTGGTGCATTTTTGGCCTATGGTGCAATTTCCGCGACAAAATAAGACTTTTAGCTTTTTGTGCCCAGTGATCGTTGGGGCATTCTTAGGCATAAAACACCATAATTCTCAGAGCACTTTTCAATGTTGAGGTTCGTGGTGCCTCGTGGTCCAATTTTGGTGTCGGTGGTGCATTTTCACCCATTTGTGCAATTTTCGTACGAAAAAAAGACTTTTGGGTTTTGGTGCCCCGTGATCCCTGGTGCATTCTTATGCATAAAAAACCATAACGCTCGGAGCACTTTTCAGTTTTGAGGTTCGTGGTCCCCCGTGGTCCAATTTTGGTGCCAGTAGTGCATTTTCGGCCCATTGCGCAATTTTCGTGCGAAAATAACACTTTTGGGTATTGGTGCCCCGTGATCCCTAGTGTATTATTATGCATAAAAAACTATAACGCTTGGAGCACTTTTCAGTTTTGAGGTCTGTGGTGCCCCGTGGTACAATTTTGGTGCCGGTGGTGCATTTTTGGCCATTTGTGCAATTTTCGTCCGAAAATAAGACTTTTGGGTTTTGGTGCCCGTGATCCCTGGTGCATTCTTACGCATAAATAACCATAATGCTCGGAGCACTTTTCAGTTTTGAGGTTCGTGGTCCCCCGTGGTCCAATTTTGGTGCCAGTAGTGCATTTTCGGCCCATTGCGCAATTTTCGTGCGAAAATAAGACTTTTGGCTATTGGTGCCCCGTGATCCCTAGTGTATTGTTATGCATAAAAAACTATAACGCTTGGAGCACTTTTCAGTTTTGAGGTCTGTGGTGCCCCGTGGAACAATTTTGGTGCCGGTGGTGCATTTTCGGCCATTTGTGCAATTTTCGTCCGAAAATAAGACTTTTGGGTTTTGGTGCCCCGTGATCCCTGGTGCATTCTTACGCATAAATAACCATAATGCTCGAAGCACTTTTCAGTTTTGAGGTTCGTGGTCCCCCGTGGTCCAATTTTGGTGCCCGTGGTGAATTTTCGGCACATAGTGCAATTTCTGTGCCAAAATAAGACTTTTGGGTTTTGGTGCCCCGTGATCCCTGGAGCATTCTTATGCATAAAAAACCATAATGCTCAGAGCACTTTTCAGTTTTGAGGTCCATGGTGCCCCGTGGTCCATTTTTGGTCCCCGTGGTGCATTATCGGCACATGGTCCAATTTTAGTGCCAAAATAAGACTTTGGGTTTTGGTGCCTCGTTATCCCTAGTGCATTCTTATGCATAAAAAACCATAATTCTCGGAGCACTTTTCAGTTTTGAAGTCCGTGGTGCCCCGTGGTCCAATTTTGGTGCCGATGGTGCATTTCGGCACATGGCTTAAGTTTCGTGCCAAAATAAGACTTTTGGGTTTTGGTTCCCCGTGATCCCTGGTTCATTCTTATGCACAAAAAAACCATAATGCTCAGAGCACTTTTCAGTTTTGAGGTCCGTGGTGCCCCGTGGTCCAATTTTGGTGCTCGTGGTGCATTTTTTGCCACATGGTTTAATTTTCGTGCCAATATAAGACTTTTGATTTTTGGTGCTCCGTTATCCCTAGTGCATTCTTATGCATAAAAAACCATCATGCTCGGAACACTTTTAGGTTTTGAGGTCCGTGGTGTCCAGTGGTCCAATTTTCGAACCCCGTGGTGCTTTTTTGGCAAATGGTGCAATTTTCGTGCCAAAATCTGACTTTTGGGTTTTGGTGCCCCGTTATCCCTGGTTCATTGTTATGCATAAAAAACCATCTTACTCGGAGCACTTTTTGGTTTTGAGGTATGTAGTGCCCCGTGGTCCAAATTTGGTGCCCGTGGTGCATTTTCCGCACATGGTGTAATTTTCGTGCCAAAATAAGACTTTTGGGTTTTGGTTCCCCGTGGTCCGTGGTGCATTCTTATGCATAAAAAACCATTATGCTCGGAGCACTTTTCAGTTTTGAGGTCCGTGGTGTCCCGTGGTCCAATTTTGGTGCCTGTGGTGCATTTTCGGCATATTGTCCAATTTTCGTGCCAAAATAATACTTTTGGGTTTCGGTGCTTATTGATCCCTGAGTATTCTTACGCATAAAATACCATAAAGCTCGGAGCACTTTTCACTTTTGATGTCCGTGGTGCCCCGTGGTCCATTTTTGGTGCCCGTGGTCGATTTTCAGCACATGGTCCAATTTTTGTGCCAAAATAAGACTTTTGGGTTTTGGTGCCCATTGATCCTGGAGCATTCTTATGCATAAAATACCATAATGCTCGAAGCACTTTTCAGTTTTGAGGTCCGTGGTGCCCCGTGGTCCATTTTTGGTGCCCGTGGTGCATTTTCAGCACATGGTCCAATTTTAGTGCCAAAATAAGACTTTTGGGTTTTGGTGCCCCGTGATCCCTGGTGCATTCTTATGCATAAAAAACCATAATGCTCGGAGCACTTTTCAATTTTGAGGTCCGTGGTGCCCCGTGGTTCAATTTTGGTGCTCGTGGTGCATTTCGGCATATGCCTTAATTTTCGTCCCAAAATAAGACTTTTGGGTTTTTGTGCCCCGTGATCCCTGGTGCATTCTTATGCATAAAAAAACATAATGCTCATAGCACTTTTCAGTTTTGAGGTCCGTTGTGCCCCGTGGTCCAATTTTGATGCTCGTGGTGCATTTTTCGCCACATGGTTTAATTTTCGTGCCAAAATAAGACTTTTGGTTTTTGGTGCCCTGTTATCCCTAGTGCATTCTTATGAATAAAAACCCATCATGCTCGGATCACTTTTAGGTTTTGAGGTCCGTGGTGTCCAGTGGTCCAATTTTGGTGCCCATTGGTGTCTTTTTGGCATATGGTGCAATTTTCATGCCAAAATCAGACTTTTGGGTTTTCATGCCACGTTATCCCTGGTGCATTCATATGAATAAAAAACCATCATGCTCGCAACACTTTTCAATTTTGAGGTCCATGGTGCCCCGTGATCCAATTTTGGTGCCTGTGGTGCATTTTCGGCACATGGGTCAATTTTCATTCCAAAATAAGACTTTTGGATTTTGGTACCCTGTGATCCTTGGTGCATCCTAATGCATAAAAAACCATAATTCTCTAAGCACTTTTCAGTTTTGAGGTACGTGGTGCCCCGTGGTTCAATTTTGGTGCCCGTGGTGCATTTTCGGCCTATTATGCAATTTTCGTGCAAAAATAAGACTTTTGGGTTTCTGTGCCCCGTGATCCATGGAGCATTTTTATGCATAAAAAACCATAATGCTTCGACCACTTTTCAGTTTTGAGGTCCATGGTTCCCCGTGGTCCAATTTTGGAACCCGTGGTGCATTTTCGGCAAATGGTGCAATTTTCGTGCCAAAGTAAGAGTTTTGGGTTTTGGTGCTCCGCGATCCCTGGCGCATCCTTATCCCTAAAAAAACCCTAATGCTTTGAGCACTTTTCATTTTTGAGGTTCGTGGTGTCCAGTGGTCCAATTTTGGTGTCCCAAGGATCACGGGGCCCCAAAACGCAAAAGTCTTATTTTGGCACGAAAATTGCACCATATGCCGAAAATGCACCACGGGCACCAAAATTGGACCACGGGGCAACACGGACCTGAAAACCTAAAAGTGCTATGAGCATTATGGTTTTTATGCATAAGAATGCAAAAGGAATCACGGGGCACCAAAACCCAAAAGCCTTATTTTGGCAACAAAATTGCACAATGGGCCAAGAATGCACCAGGGTTTTGGCCCATTGTGCAATTTTCGTGCAAAAATAAGACTTTTGGGTTTTGGTGCCCCATGATCCCTGGTGCATTCTTATGCATAAAAAACCATAATGCTGGGAGCACTTTTCAGTTTTGAGGACCGAGGTGCCCCGAGGTCAAATTTTGGTGCCCTACTGCATTTTCGGTCCATTGTGCAATTTTCGTGCGAAAATAAGAGTTTTGGGTTTTGCTGCCTCGGGATCCCTGATGGATTGTTATGCATAAAAAACCATAATGCATAGACTTTTGGGTTTTGGTGCCCCGTGATCCCTGGTGCATTCTTACGCATTAAAAATCATAATGCTCGGAGAACTTTCCAGTTTTGAGGTCCGAGGTGCGCCGTGGTCAAATTTTGGTGCCCGTGGTGCATTTTCGGCGATTTGTGATATTTTCGTGTGAAAATAAGACTTGTGGTTTTTGGTGCCACGTGATCCCTGGTGTATTTTTCTGCATACAAAACCATAAAGCTCGGAACCCTTTTTAGTTTTGAGGTCCGTGGTGCCCCGTGGTCCAATTTTGGTGCCGGTGGTGCATTTTTGACCATTTGTACAATTTTCGTGCGAAAATAAAACTTTTGGGTTTTCGTGCCCCATGATCGCTGGTGCATTCTTATGCATAAAACACCATAATGCATGGAGCACTTTTCAGTTTTGAGGTCCGATGTGTCCCGTGGTCAAATTTTGGTGTCGTTGTTGCATTTTCGGCCATTTGTGAAATTTTTGTGCGAAAATAAGCCTTTTGGGTTTTGGTGCCCCGTGATCCCAGGTGCATTCTTATGTATAAAAAACCATAATGGTCAGAGCACTTTTCAGTTTTGAGGTCCGTGGTGCCCCGTGTTCCAATTTTCGTGCCGGTGGTGCATTGTTTGCCATTAGCGCAATTTTCGTGCGAAAATAAGAATTTTGGATTTGGGTGCCTCGTGATCCCTGGTGCATTCTTATGAATACAAAACCATAAAGCTCAAAACCCTTTTCCATTTTGAGGTCTGTGGTGCCCTGTGGTCCAATTTTGGTGTCGGTGGTGCATTTTCGACCATTTGTACAATTTTCGTGCGAAAATAAGACTTTTGGGTTTTGGTGCCCTGTCATCCCTGGTGCATTCTTATGCATAAAAATCCATAATGCTCGGAGCACTTTTCAGTTTTGAGGTTCGAGGTGCCCTGTGGTCCAATTTTGGTGCCCGTGGTGCATTTTCAGCCCATTGTGCAATTTTTGTGCGAAAATAAGACTTTTGGATTTTGGTGCCCCGTGATCCCTGGTGCATTCTTATGCATAAAAAACCATAATGCATGGAGCACTTTTCAGTTTTGAGGTCCGTTGTGTTCCGTGGTCAAATTTTGGTGTCGTTGTTGCATTTTCGGCCATTTGTGAAATTTTTGTGCGAAAATAAGCCTTTTGGGTTTTGGTGCCCCGTGATCCCAGGTGCATTCTTATGTATAAAAAACCATAATGGTCAGAGCACTTTTCAGTTTTGAGGTCCGTGGTGCCCCGTGGTCCAATTTTCGTGCCGGTGGTGCATTGTTTGCCATTAGCGCAATTTTCGTGCGAAAATAAGAATTTTGGATTTTGGTGCCTCGTGATCCCTGGTGCATTCTTATGCATACAAAACCATAAAGCTCAAAACCCTTTTCCATTTTGAGGTCTGTGGTGCCCTGTGGTCCAATTTTGGTGTCGGTGGTGCATTTTCGACCATTTGTACAATTTTCGTGCGAAAATAAGACTTTTGGGTTTTGGTGCCCTGTCATCCCTGGTGCATTCTTATGCATAAAAATCCATAATGCTCGGAGCACTTTTCAGTTTTGAGGTTCGAGGTGCCCTGTGGTCCAATTTTGGTGCCCGTGGTGCATTTTCAGCCCATTGTGCAATTTTTGTGCGAAAATAAGACTTTTGGATTTTGGTGCCCCGTGATCACTGGTGCATTCTTATGCATAAAAAACCATAATGCATGGAGCACTTTTCAGTTTTGAGGTCCGTTGTGTTCCGTGGTCAAATTTTGGTGTCGTTGTTGCATTTTCGGCCATTTGTGAAATTTTTGTGCAAAAATAAGCCTTTTGGGTTTTGGTGCCCCGTGATCCCAGGTGCATTCTTATGTATAAAAAACCATAATGGTCAGAGCACTTTTCAGTTTTGAGGTCCGTGGTGCCCCGTGGTCCAATTTTCGTGCCGGTGGTGCATTGTTTGCCATTAGCGCAATTTTCGTGCGAAAATAAGAATTTTGGATTTTGGTGCCTCGTGATCCCTGGTGCATTCTTATGAATACAAAACCATAAAGCTCAAAACCCTTTTCCATTTTGAGGTCTGTGGTGCCCTGTGGTCCAATTTTGGTGTCGGTGGTGCATTTTCGACCATTTGTACAATTTTCGTGCGAAAATAAGACTTTTGGGTTTTGGTGCCCTGTCATCCCTGGTGCATTCTTATGCATAAAAATCCATAATGCTCGGAGCACTTTTCAGTTTTGAGGTTCGAGGTGCCCTGTGGTCCAATTTTGGTGCCCGTGGTGCATTTTCAGCCCATTGTGCAATTTTTGTGCGAAAATAAGACTTTTGGATTTTGGTGCCCCGTGATCCCTGGTGCATTCTTATGCATAAAAAACCATAATGCATGGAGCACTTTTCAGTTTTGAGGTCCGTTGTGTTCCGTGGTCAAATTTTGGTGTCGTTGTTGCATTTTCGGCCATTTGTGAAATTTTTGTGCGAAAATAAGCCTTTTGGGTTTTGGTGCCCCGTGATCCCAGGTGCATTCTTATGTATAAAAAACCATAATGGTCAGAGCACTTTTCAGTTTTGAGGTCCGTGGTGCCCCGTGGTCCAATTTTCGTGCCGGTGGTGCATTGTTTGCCATTAGCGCAATTTTCGTGCGAAAATAAGAATTTTGGATTTTGGTGCCTCGTGATCCCTGGTGCATTCTTATGCATACAAAACCATAAAGCTCAAAACCCTTTTCCATTTTGAGGTCTGTGGTGCCCTGTGGTCCAATTTTGGTGTCGGTGGTGCATTTTCGACCATTTGTACAATTTTCGTGCGAAAATAAGACTTTTGGGTTTTGGTGCCCTGTCATCCCTGGTGCATTCTTATGCATAAAAATCCATAATGCTCGGAGCACTTTTCAGTTTTGAGGTTCGAGGTGCCCTGTGGTCCAATTTTGGTGCCCGTGGTGCATTTTCAGCCCATTGTGCAATTTTTGTGCGAAAATAAGACTTTTGGATTTTGGTGCCCCGTGATCCCTGGTGCATTCTTATGCATAAAAAACCATAATGCATGGAGCACTTTTCAGTTTTGAGGTCCGTTGTGTTCCGTGGACAAATTTTGGTGTCGTTGTTGCATTTTCGGCCATTTGTGAAATTTTTGTGCGAAAATAAGCCTTTTGGGTTTTGGTGCCCCGTGATCCCAGGTGCATTCTTATGTATAAAAAACCATAATGGTCAGAGCACTTTTCAGTTTTGAGGTCCGTGGTGCCCCGTGGTCCAATTTTCGTGCCGGTGGTGCATTTTTTGCCATTTGCGCAATTTTCGTGCAAAAATAAGACTTTTGGATTTCGGTGCCTCGTGATCCCTGGTGCATTCTTATGCATACAAAACCATAAATCTCAAAACCCTTTTCCGTTTTGAGGTCCGTGGTGCCCTGTGGTCCAATTTTGGTGCCGGTGGTGCATTTTCGACCATTTGTACAATTTTCGTGCGAAAATAAGACTTTTGGGTTTTGGTGCCCTGTCATCCCTGGTGCATTCTTATGCATAAAAAACCATAATGCTCGGAGCACTTTTCAGTTTTGAGGTTCGAGGTGCCCTGTGGTCCAATTTGGGTGCCCGTGGTGCATTTTCGGCCCATTGTGCAATTTTTGTGCGAAAATAAGACTTTTGGATTTTGGTGCCCCGTGATCCCTGGTGAATTCTTATGCATAAAAAACCTTAATTCTTGGAGCACTTTTCATTTTGAGGTCCGTGGTGCCCCGTGGTCCAATTTTGGTGCCGGCGACGCATTTCGGCCATTTGTGCAATTTTCGTGCGAAAATAAGACTTTTGGGTTTTGGTGCCCCGTGACCCCTGGTGGATTTTTATGCATTAAAAATATAATGCTCGGAGAACTTTCCTGTTTTGAGGTCCGAGGTGCGCCGTGGTCAAATTTTGGTGCCAGTGGTGCATTTTCAACGATTTGTTAAATTTCCGTGTGATAATAAGACTTTTGGTTTTTGCTGCCACGTGATTCCTGGTGCATTCTTCTGCATACAAAACCATAAAGCTCGGAACCCTTTTCAGTTTTGAGGTGCGTGGTGCCCCTTGGTCCAATTTTGGTGCCGGTGGTGCATTTTCGACCATTTGTACAATTTTCGTGCGAAAATAAAACTTTTGGGTTTCCGTCCCCCATGATCCCTGGTGCATTCTTATGCATAAAAAACCATAATGCATGAAGCACTTTTCAGTTTTGAGGTCCGTTGTGTCCCGTGGTCAAATTTTGGTGTCGTTGTTGCATTTTCGGCCATTTGTGAAATTTTTGGGCGAAAATAAGCCTTTTGGGTTTTGGTGCCCCATGATCCCAGGTGCATTCTTATGTATAAAAAACCATAATGGTCAGAGCACTTTTCAGTTTTGAGGTCCGTGGTGCCCCGTGGTCCAATTTTCGTGCCGGTGGTGCATTTTTTACCATTTGCGCAATTTTCGTGCGAAAATAAGACTTTTTGATTTTGCTGCCTCGTGACCCCTGGTGCATTCTTATGCATACAAAACCATAAAGCTCAAAACAATTTTCCATTTTGAGGTCCGTGGTGCCCTGTGGTCCAATTTTGGTGCCGGTGGTGCATTTTCGACCATGTGTACAATTTTCGTGCGAAAATAAGACTTTTGGGTTTTGGTGCCCTGTCATCCCTGGTGCATTCTTATGCATAAAAAACCATAATGCTCGGAGCACTTTTCAATTTTGAGGTTCGAGGTACCCTGTGGTCCAATTTTGGTGCCCGTGGTGCATTTTTGGCCCATTGTGCAATTTTTGTGCGAAAATAAGACTTTTGGATTTTGGTGCCCCGTGATCCCTGGTGCATTCTTATGCATAAAAAACCATAATTCTTGGAGCACTTTTCATTTTGAGGTCTGTGGTGCCCCGTGGTCCGTTTTTGGTGCCGATGGTGCATATTCGGCCAATTGTGAAATTTTCATGCGAAAATAAGACTTTTGGATTTTGGTGCCCCGTGATCCCTGGTGCATTCTTATGCAAAAAAAATTGTAATGCTCGGAACTCTTTTTCAGTTTTGAGGTTCGTGGTTCCCCGTGGTCCAATTTTCATGTTTATTTTTCATTTTCGGCCCATTGTGCAATTTTCGTGCGAAAATAAGTATTTTGGGTTTTGGTGCCCCTTGATCCCAGGTGCATTCTTATGCGTAAAAAACCATAATGCTTGGAGCAATTTTCAGTTTTGAGATCCGTGGTGCCCCGTGGTCCAATTTTGGTGCTGGCGGTGCATTTCGGCCATTTGTGCAATTTTCGTGCGAAAATAAGACTTTTGGGTTTTGGTGCCCCGTGATCCCTGGTGCATTCTTATGCATTAAAAATCATAATGCTCGGAGAACTTTCCAGTTTTGAGGTCCGAGATGCGCCGTGGTCAAATTTTCGGGCCTGTGGTGCATTTTCGGCGATTTGTGAAATTTTCGTGTGAAAATAAGACTTGTGGTTTTTGGTGCCACGTGATCCCTGGTGCATTCTTCTGCATAAAAAACCATAAAGCTCGGAACCCTTTTCAGTTTTGAGGTCCGTGGTGCCCCTTGGTCCAATTTTGGTGCCGGTGGTGCATTTTCGACCATTTATACAATTTTCATGCGAAAATAAAACTTTTGGGTTTTCCTGCCCCATGATCCCTGGTGCATTCTTATGCATAAAAAACCATAATGCATGGAGCACTTTTCAGTTTTGAGGTCCGTTGTGTCCCGTGGTCAAATTTTGGTGTCGTTGTTGCATTTTCGGCCATTTGTGAAATTTTTGTGCGAAAATAAGCCTTTTGGGTTTTGGTGCCCCGTGATCCCAGGTGCATTCTTATGTATAAAAAACCATAATGGTCAGAGCACTTTCAATTTTGATGTCCGTGATGCCCCGTGGTCCAATTTTCGTGCCGGTGGTGCATTTTTTGCCATTTGCGCAATTTTCGAGCGAAAATAAGACTTTTGGATTTTGGTGCCTCGTGATCCCTGGTGCATTCTTATGCATACAAAACCATAAAGCTCAAAACCCTCTTCCGTTTTGAGGTCCGTGGTGCCCTGTGGTCCAATTTTGGTGCCGGTGGTGCATTTTCGACCATTTGTACAATTTTCGTGCGAAAATAAGACTTTTGGGTTTTGGTGCCCTGTCATCCCTGGTGCATTCTTATGCATAAAAAACCATAATGCTCGGAGCACTTTTCAGTTTTGAGGTTCGAGGTGCCCTGTGGTCCAATTTTGGTGCCCGTGGTGCATTTTCGGCCCATTGTGCAATTTTTGTGCGAAAATAAGACTTTTGGATTTTGGTGCCCCGTGATCCCTGGTGCATTCTTATGCATAAAAAACCATAATTCTTGGAGCACTTTTCATTTTGAGGTCTGTGGTGCCCCGTGGTCCGATTTTGGTGCCGATGGTGCATATTCGGCCAATTGTGAAATTTTTATGCGAAAGTAAGACTTTTGGATTTTGGTGCCCCGTGATCCCTGGTGCGTTCTTATGCAAAAAAAATTATAATGCTCGGAACTCTTTTTCAGTTTTGAGGTTCGTGGTTCCCCGTGGTCCAATTTTCGTGTTTATTTTGCATTTTCGGCCCATTGTGCAATTTTCGTGCGAAAATAAGTCTTTTGGGTTTTGGTGCCCCTTGATCCCAGGTGCATTCTTAAGCGTAAAAAACCATAATGCTTGGAGCAATTTTCAGTTTTGAGGTCCGTGGTGCCCCGTGGTCCAATTTTGGTGCCGGCGGTGCATTTCGGCCATTTGTGCAATTTCCGTGCGAAAGTAAGACTTTTGGGTTTTGGTGCCCCGTGATTCCTGGTGTATTCTTATGCATTAAAAATGATAATGCTCGGAGAACTTTCCAGTTTTGAGGTCCGAGGTGCGCCGTGGTCAAATTTTGGTGCCCGTGGTGCATTTTCGGAGATTTGTGAAATTTTCGTGTGAAAATAAGACTTTTGGTTTTTGGTGCCACGTGATCCCTGGTGCATTCTTCTGCATACAAAACCATAAAGCTCGGAACCCTTTTCAGTTTTGAGGTCTGTGGTGCCCCGTGGTCCAATTTTGGTGCCGGCGGTGCATTTTCGACCATTTGTACAATTTTCGTGCGAAAATAAAACTTTTGGGTTTTCGTGCCCCATGATCGCTGGTGCATTCTTATGCATAAAAAACCATAATGCTCGGAGAACTTTCTAGTTTTGAGGTCCGAGGTGCGCCGTGGTCAAATTTTGGTGCCCGTGGTGCATTTTCGGCGATTTGTGAAATTTTTGTGTGAAAATAAGACTTTAGATTTTTGGTGCCACGTGATCCCTGGTGCATTCTTCTGCATACAAAACCATAAAGCTCGGAACCCTTTTCAGTTTTGAGGTCTGTGGTGCCCCGTGGTCCAATTTTGGTGCCGATGGTGCATTTCGGCACATGGGTTTTCGTGCGAAAATAACTTTTTTGGGTTTTCGTGCCCCATGATCCCTGGTGCATTCTTATGCATAAAAAACCATAATGCATGGAGCAATTTTCAGTTTTGAGGTCCGTGGTGCCCCGTGGTCCAATTTTGGTGCCGGCGGTGCATTTCGGCCATTTGTGCAATTTTCGTGCGAAAATAAGACTTTTGGGTTTTGGTGCCCCGTGATCCCTGGTGCATTCTTATGCATTAAAAATCATAATGCTCGGAGAACTTTCTAGTTTTGAGGTCCGAGGTGCGCCGTGGTCAAATTTTGGTGCCCGTGGTGCATTTTCGGCGATTTGTGAAATTTTTGTGTGAAAATAAGACTTTAGATTTTTGGTGCCACGTGATCCCTGGTGCATTCTTCTGCATACAAAACCATAAAGCTCGGAACCCTTTTCAGTTTTGAGGTCCGTGGTGCCCCGTGGTCCAATTTTGGTGCCGGTGGTGCATTTTCGACCATTTGTACAAATCGTGCGAAAATAAAACTTTTAGGTTTTCGTGCCCCATGATCCCTGGTGCATTCTTATGCATAAAAAACCATAATTCTTGGAGCACTTTTCATTTTGAGGTCTGTGGTGCCCCGTGGCCCGATTTTGGTGCCGATGGTGCATATTCGGCCAATTGCGAAATTTTCGTGACAAAATAAGACTTTTGGATTTTGGTACCCCGTGATCCCTGGTGCATTCTTATGCAAAAAAAATTATAATGCTCGGAACTCTTTTTCAGTTTTGAGGTTCGTGGTGCCCCGTGGTCCAATTTTCGTGTTTATTTTGCATTTTCGGTCCATTGTGCAATTTTCGTGCGAAAATAAGTCTTTTGGGTTTTGGTGCCCCTTGATCCCAGGTGCATTCTTGTGCGTAAAAAACCATAATGCTTGGAGCAATTTTTAGTTTTGAGGTCCGTGGTGCCCCGTGGTCCAATTTTGGTGCCGGCGGTGTATTTTGGCCATTTGTGCAATTTTCGTGCGAAAATAAGACTTATGGGTTTTGGTGCCCCGTGATCCCTGGTGCATTCTTATGCATTAAAAATCATAATGCTCGGAGAACTTTCCAGTTTTGAGGTCCGAGGTGCGCCGTGGTCAAATTTTGGTGCCCGTGGTGCATTTTCGGCGATTTGTGAAATTTTTGTGTGAAAATAAGACTTTAGGTTTTTGGTGCCACGTGATCCCTGGTGCATTCTTCTGCATACAAAACCATAAAGCTCGGAACCCTTTTTAGTTTTGAGGTCCGTGGTGCCCCGTGGTCCAATTTTGGTGCCGGTGGTGCATTTTCGACCATTTGTACAAATCGTGCGAAAATAAAACTTTTGGGTTTTCGTGCCCCATGATCCCTGGTGCATTCTTATGCATAAAAAACCATAATGCATGGAGCACTTTTCAGTTTTGAGGTCTGTTGTGTCCCGTGGTCAAATGTTGGTGTCGTTGTTGCATTTTCAACCATTTGTGAAATTTTTGTGCGAAAATAAGCCTTTTGGGTTTTGGTGCCCCATGATCCCAGGTGCATTCTTATGTATAAAAAACCATAATGGTCAGAGCACTTTTCAGTTTTGAGGTCCGTGGTGCCCCGTGGTCCAATTTTCGTGCCGGTGGTGCATTTTTTGCCATTTGCGTAATTTTCGTGCGAAAATAAGACTTTTGGATTTTGGTGCCTCGTGATCCATGGTGCATTCTTATGCATACAAAACCATAAAGCTCAAAACCCTTTTCCGTTTTGAGGTCCGGTGTGCCCTGTGGTCCAATTTTGGTGCCGGTGGTGCATTTTCGACCATTTGTACAATTTTCATGCGAAAATATGACTTTTGGGTTTTGGTGCCCTGTCATCCCTGGTGCATTCTTATGCATAAAAAACCATAACGCTCGGAGCACTTTTTAGTTTTGAGGTTCGAGGTGCCCTGTGGTCCAATTTTGGTGCCCGTGGTGCATTTTCGGCCAATTGTGCAATTTTTGTGCGAAAATAAGACTTTTGGATTTTGGTGCCCCGTGATCCCTGGTGCATTCTTATGCATAAAAAACCATAATTCTTGGAGCAATTTTCATTTTGAGGTCTGTGGTGCCCCGTGGCCCGATTTTGGTGCCGATGGTGCATATTCGGCCAATTGTGAAATTTTCGTGACAAAATAAGACTTTTGGATTTTGGTGCCCCGTGATCCCTGGTGCATTCTTATGCAAAAAAAATTATAATGCTCGGAACTCTTTTTCAGTTTTGAGGTTCGTGGTGCCCCGTGGTCCAATTTTCGTGTTTATTTTGCATTTTCGGTCCATTGTACAATTTTCGTGCGAAAATAAGTCTTTTGGGTTTTGGTGCCCCTTGATCCCAGGTGCATTCTTATGCGTAAAAAACCATAATGCTTGGAGCAATTTTCAGTTTTGAGGTCCGTGGTGCCCCGTGGTCCAATTTTGGTGCCGGCGGTGCATTTTGGCCATTTGTGCAATTTTCGTGCGAAAATAAGACTTATGGGTTTTGGTGCCCCGTGATCCCTGGTGCATTCTTATGCATTAAAAATCATAATGCTCGGAGAACTTTCCAGTTTTGAGGTCCGAGGTGCGCCGTGGTCAAATTTTGGTGCCCGTGGTGCATTTTTCGGCGATTTGTGAAATTTTTGTGTGAAAATAAGACTTTAGGTTTTTGGTGCCACGTGATCCCTGGTGCATTCTTCTGCATACAAAACCATAAAGCTCGGAACCCTTTTCAGTTTTGAGGTCCGTGGTGCCCCGTGGTCCAATTTTGTTGCCGGTGGTGCATTTTCGACCATTTGTACAAATCGTGCGAAAATAAAACTTTTGGGTTTTCGTGCCCCATGATCCCTGGTGCATTCTTATGCATAAAAAACCATAATGCATGGAGCACTTTTCAGTTTTGAGGTCCGTTGTGTCCCGTGGTCAAATTTTGGTGTCGTTGTTGCATTTTCAGCCATTTGTGAAATTTTTGGGCGAAAATAAGCCTTTTGGGTTTTGGTGCCCCATGATCCCAGGTGCATTCTTATGTATAAAAAACCATAATGGTCAAAGCACTTTTCAGTTTTGAGGTCCGTGATGCCCCGTGGTCCAATTTTCGTGCCGGTGGTGCATTTTTTGCCATTTGCGCAATTTTCGTGCGAAAATAAGACTTTTGGATTTTGGTGCCTCGTGATCCCTGGTGCATTCTTATGCATACAAAACCATAAAGCTCAAAACCCTTTTCCGTTTTGAGGTCCGTGGTACCCTGTGGTCCAATTTTGGTGCCGGTGGTGCATTTTCGACCATTTGTACAATTTTCGTGCGAAAATAAGACTTTTGGGTTTTGGTGCCCTGTCATTCTTGGTGCATTCTTATGCATAAAAAACCATAATGCTCGGAGCACTTTTCAGTTTTGAGGTTCGAGGTGCCCTGTGGTCCAATTTTGGTGCCCGTGGTGCATTTTCGGCCCATTGTGCAATTTTTGTGCGAAAATAAGACTTTTGGATTTTGGTGCCCCGTGATCCCTGGTGCATTCTTATGCATAAAAAACCATAACTCTTGGAGCACTTTTCATTTTGAGGTCTGTGGTGCCCCGTGGTCCGATTTTGGTGCCGATGGTGCATATTCGGCCAATTGTGAAATTTTCGTGCGAAAATAAGACTTTTGGATTTTGGTGCCCCGTGATCCCTGGTGCGTTCTTATGCAAAAAAAATTATAATGCTCGGAACTCTTTTTCAGTTTTGAGGTTCGTGGTGCCCCGTGGTCCAATTTTCGTGTTTATTTTGCATTTTCGGCCCATTGTGCAATTTTCGTGCGAAAATAAGTCTTTTGGGTTTTGGTGCCCCTTGATCCCAGGTGCATTCTTATGCGTAAAAAACCATAATGCTTGGAGCAATTTTCAGTTTTGAGGTCCGTGGTGCCCCGTGGTCCAATTTTGGTGCCGGCGGTGCATTTCGGCCATTTGTGCAATTTTCGTGCGAAAATAAGACTTTTGGGGTTTGGTGCCCCGTGATCCCTGGTGCATTCTTATGCATTAAAAATCATAATGCTCGGAGAACTTTCCAGTTTTGAGGTCCGAGGTACGCCGTGGTCAAATTTTGGTGCCCGTGGTGCATTTTCGGCGATTTGTGAAATTTTCGTGCGAAAATAAGACTTTTGGATTTTGGTGCCACGTGATCCCTGGTGCATTCTTCTGCATACAAAACCATAAAGCTCGAAACCCTTTTCAGTTTTGAGGTCCGTGGTGCCCCGTGGTCCAATTTTGGTGCCGGTGGTGCATTTTCAACCATTTGTACAATTTTCGTGCGAAAATAAAACTTTTGGGTTTTCGTGCGCCATGATCCCTGGTGCATTCTTATGCATAAAAAACCATAATGCATGGAGCACGTTTCAGTTTTGGGGTCCGTTGTGTCCCGTGGTCAAATTTTGGTGTCGTTGTTGCATTTTCGGCCATTTGTGAAATTTTGTGCGAAAATAAGCCTTTTGGGTTTTGGTGCCCCGTGATCCCAGGTGCATTCTTATGTATAAAAAACCATAATGGTCAGACCACTTTTCAGTTTTGAGGTCCGTGGTGCCCCGTGGTCCAATTTTCGTGCCGGTGGTGCATTTTTTGCCATTTGCGCAATTTTCGTGCGAAAATAAGACTTTTGGATTTTGGTGCCACGTGATCCCTGGTGCATTCTTCTGCATACAAAACCATAAAGCTCGGAACCCTTTTCAGTTTTGAGGTCCGTGGTGCCCCGTGGTCCAATTTTGGTGCCGGTGGTGCATTTTCAACCATTTGTACAATTTTCGTGCGAAAATAAAACTTTTGGGTTTTCGTGCGCCATGATCCCTGGTGCATTCTTATGCATAAAACACCATAATGCATGGAGCACGTTTCAGTTTTGGGGTCCGTTGTGTCCCGTGGTCAAATTTTGGTGTCGTTGTTGCATTTTCGGCCATTTGTGAAATTTTGTGCGAAAATAAGCCTTTTGGGTTTTGGTGCCCCGTGATCCCAGGTGCATTCTTATGTATAAAAAACCATAATGGTCAGACCACTTTTCAGTTTTGAGGTCCGTGGTGCCCCGTGGTCCAATTTTCGTGCCGGTGGTGCATTTTTTGCCATTTGCGCAAATTTCGTGCGAAAATAAGACTTTTGGATTTTGGTGCCTCGGGATCCCTGGTGCATTCTTATGCATACAAAACCATAAAGCTCAAAACCCTTTTCCGTTTTGAAGTCCGTGGTGCCCTGTGGTCCAATTTTGATGCCGGTGGTGCATTTTCCACCATTTTTACAATTTTCGTGCGAAAATAAGACTTTTTGGGTTTTGGTGCCCTGTCATCCCTGGTGCATTCTTATGCATAAAAAATCATAATGCTTGGAGCACTTTTCAGTTTTGAGGTTCGAGGTGCCATGTGGTCCAAATTTGGTGCCCGTGGTGCATTTTCGGCCCATTGTGCAATTTTTGTGCGAAAATAAGACTTTTGGATTTTGGTGCCCCGTGATCCCTGGTGCATTCTTATGCATAAGAAACCATAATTCTTGGAGCACTTTTCATTTTGAGGCCTGTGGTGTCCCGTGGTCCAATTTTGGTGCCGATGGTGCATATTTGGCCAATTCTGAAATTTTCGTGCGAAAATAAGACTTTTGGATTTTGGTGCCCCGTGATCCCTGGTGCGTTCTTATGCAAAAAAAAATTATAATGCTCGGAACTCTTTTTCTGTTTTGAGGTTCGTGGTGCCCCGTGGTCCAATTTTCCTGTTTATTTTGCATTTTCGGCCCAATGTGCAATTTTCGTGCGAAAATAAGTCTTTTGGGTTTTGGTGCCCCTTGATCCCAGGTGCATTCTTATGCGTAAAAAACCATAATGCTTGGAGCAATTTTCAGTTTTGAGGTTCGTGGTGCCCCGTGGTCCAATTTTGGTGCCGGCGGTGCATTTCGGCCATTTGTGCAATTTTCGTGCGAAAATAAGACTTTTGGGTTTTGGTGCCCCGTGATCCCTGGTGCATGCTTATGCACAAAAAACCATCATGTTCAGAGCACTTTTCAGTTTTGAGGTCCGTCGTACCCCATGGTCCAATATTGGTGCCGGTGGTGCATTTTCGGCCTTTTGTGCAATTTTCGTGCGAAAATAAGACTTTTGGGTGTTGGTTCCCCGTGATCCTTGGTGCATTCTTATCCATAAAAAACCATAATGCTCGGAGGACTTTCAGTTTTGAGGTCCGAGGTACCCGGCGGTCCAATATTGGTGCCCGTGGTGCATTTTCCGCCCATTGTGCAATTTTCGCGAGAAAATAAGACTTTTGGGTTTTGGTTCCCCGTGATCCCTGGTGCATTCATATCCATAAAAAATCATAATGCTCGAAGGACTTTTTAGTTTTGAGGTCCGAGGTCCCCGTAATCCAATTTGGGTGCCGGTGGTGCAGTTTCGGCCATTTGTTCAATTTTTGTGCGAAAATAAGACTTTTGGGTTTTGGTGACCCATGATCCCTAGTGCATTCTTATGCATAAAAAACCATAATGCTTGGAGCACTTTTCAGTTTTAAGGTCCGAGGTACCCCGTGGTCCAATTTTGGTGTCAGTGGTGTATTTTCGGCCTTTCGTGCAATTTTCGTGCAAAAGTAAGACTTTTGTGTATTAGTGCCGCGTGATCCCTGGTGCTTTCTTATCCATAAAAAAACCATAATGCTCAGAGTACTTTTCAATTTTGGTGCCCGTGGTGCATTTTCGTCGCATTGTGCAATTTTCGTGCGAAAATAAGACTTTTGGGTTGTGGTGCCTCGTGATCCCTGGTGCATTCATATGTATAAAAAACCATAATGCTTGGCACTCTTTTCAGTTTTAAGGTCCGTGCTTCCCCGTGGTCCAATTTTTGTGTCGGTGGTGCATTTTCGGCCATTTGTGCAATTTTCATGTGAAAATAAGACTTTTGGGTTTTGGTGGCCCGTGATCCCTGCTGCATTTTTATGCATAAAAAACCATAATGTTCGAAGCACTTTTCAGTTTTGAGGTCCGAGGTGCACCGTGGTCCAATTTTTGTGCCCGTTGTTCATTTTCGGCCCATTGTGCAATCTTAGTGCGAAAATAAGACTTTTGGGTTTTGGTGCCCCGTAATCCATGGTGCATTCTTATGCATAAAAAACCATAATGCTCAACACACTTTTCAGTTTTCAGGATCGTGGTGCCCCGTGGTCCAATTTTGGTGCCGATGGTGCATTTTCTGCCATTTGTACAATTTTCATGCGAAAATAAGACTTTTGGGTGTTGGTGCCCTGTGATCCCTGGTGCATTCTTATGCATAAAAAACCACAATGCTCGGAGAACTTTCCAGTTTTGAGGTCCGAGGTGCCCTGTGGCCAAATTTTGGTGCCTGTGGTTCATTTTCGGTCGTTTGTGCAATTTTCATGCGAAAATAAGACTTTTGGATTTTGGTGCCCCATGATCCCTAGTGCATTCTTATGCATAAAAAACCGTAATGCTTGGAACACTTTTCAGTTTTGAGGTCCGTGGTGCCTCGTGGAACAATTTTGGTGCCATGGTGCATTTTCAGCCATTTGTGCAATTTTCGTGCGAAAATAAGACTTTTGGTTTTTGGTGCCTCGTTAACCCTGGTGCATTCTTACGAATAAAAAACCATAATGCTCATAGCACATTTCAGTTTTGAGGTCCGAGGTGCCCCATGTTGCAATTTTGGTGCCCGTGGTGCATTTTCGGCCCATTGTGTAATTTTCGTGCAAAAATAAGACTTTTGGGTTTTGGTGCCCCGTGAACCCTATTGCATTCTCATGCATAAAAAACCATAATGGAGCACTTTTCAACTTTGAGGTCCGAGGTGCCCGGTGGTCAAATTTTGGTGCCCTTGGTACATTTTCGCCAATTTGTGCAATTTTCGTGCGAAAATAAGACTTTTGGGTATTGGTGCCCCGTTATCCCTTGTGCTTTCTTATCCATAAAAAACCATAATGCTCAAAGCACTTTTCAATTTTGGTGCCCGTGGTGCATTTTCGGCCCATTGTGCAATTTTCGTGCGAAAATAAAACTTTTGGGTTTTGGTGCCCCGTGATTCCTGGTGCATTCTTATATAGAAAAAACCATAATGCTTGGAACTCTTTTCTGTTTTTAGGTCCGTGCTGCCCCGTGGTTCAATTTTAGTGTCGGTGGTGTATTTTCGGCCATTTGTGAAATTTGCATGTGAAAATAAGACTTTTCGGTTTTGGTGCCCCATGATCCCTGCTGCATTCTTATGCACAAAAAACCATCATGATCGGAGCACTTTTCAGTTTTGAGGTCCGTCGTACCCCGTGGTCCAATTTTGGTGTCGGTGGTGCATTTTCGGCCATTTGTGCAATTTTCGTGCGAAAATAAGACTTTTGGGTTTTGGTTCCCCGTGATCCCTAGTGCATTCTTATCCATAAAAAACCATAATGCTCGGAGGACTTTCAGTTTTGAGGTCCGAGGTACCCCGTGGTCCAATATTGGTGCCCGTGGTGCATTTTCCGCCCATTGTGCAATTTTCGTGAGAAAATAAGACTTTTGGGTTTTGGTTCCCCGTGATCCCTGGTGCATTCATATCCATAAAAAATCATAATGCTCGGAGGACTTTTCAGTTTTGAGGTCCGAGGTACCCCGTAATCCAATTTTGGTGCCGGTGGTGCAGTTTCGGCCATTTGTTCAATTTTTGTGCGAAACTAAGACTCTTGGATTTTGGTGTCCCGTGATCCATGCTGCATTCTTATGCACAAAAAACCATCATGCTCGGAGCACTTTTCAGTTTTGAGGTCCGTCGTACCCCGTGGTTCAATTTTGTTGTCGGTGGTGCATTTTCGGCCATTTGTGCAATTTTCGTGCGAAAATAAGACTTTTGGGTTTTGGTGCCCCGTGATCCCTGGTGCATTCTAATGCATAAAAAACCATAATGCTCGGAGCACTTTTCAGTTTTGAGGTCCGAGGTTCCCCGTGGTCCAATTTTGGTGCTCCTGGTACATTTTCGGCCATTTGTGGAATTTTTGTTCGAAAATAAGACTTTTGGGTTTTGGCGCCCCATGATCCCTAGTGCATTCTTAAGCATAAAAAACCATAATGCTTGGAGAACTTTTCAGTTTTGAGGTCCGAGGTGCCCTGTGGTCCAATTTTGGTGCCCGTGGTGCATTTTCCGCCCATTGTGCAATTTTCGTGCGAAAATAAGACTTTTGGGTTTTGGTGCCCCGTTATTCCTGGTGCATTCTTATGCATAAAAAAGAACAATGCTCAAAGCACTTTTCAGTTTTGAGGTCCGAGGTGCCCCGTGGTCCAATTTTGGTGCCGATGGTGCATTTTCGGCCATTTGTGCAATTTTCGTACGAAAATAATACTTTTGGGTTTTGGTTCCCCGTGATCCATGGTGCATTCTTATCCATAAAAAACCATAATTCTCGGAGAACTTTCAGTTTTGAGGTCCGAGGTGCCCCGTGCTCCAATATTGGTGCCCATGGTGCATTTTCCGCCCATTGTGCAATTTTCGTGCGAAAATAAGAGTTTTGGGTTTTGGTTCCCCGTGATCCCTGGTGCATTCTTATCCATAAAAAATCATAATGCTCGGAGGACTTTTCAGATTTGAGGTCCGAGGTGCCCCGTGGTCCAATTTTGATGCCAGTGGTGCATTTTTGGCCATTTGTTCAATTTTTGTGCGAAACTAAGACTGTTGGATTTTGGTGCCCCGTGATCAATGCTGCATTCTTATGCATAAAAAACCATCATGCTTGGAGCACTCTTCAGTTTTGAGGTCCGTCGTACCCCGTGGTCCAATTTTGGTGTCAATGGTGCATTTTCGGCCTTTTGTGCAATTTTCGTGCGAAAATAAGACTTTTGGGTTTTGGTTCCCCGTCATCCCAGGTGCATTCTTATCCATAAAAAACCATAATGCTCGGAGGACTTTCAGTTTTGAGGTCCGAGGTGCCCCGTGGTCCAATATTGGTGCCCGTGGTGCATTTTCCGCCCATTGTGCAATTTTCGTGCGAAAATAAGACTTTTGGGTTTTGGTTCCCCGTCATCCCGGGTGCATTCTTATCCATAAAAAACCGTAATGCTCGGAGGACTTTTAGTTTTGAGGTCCGAGGTGCCCCGTGGTCCAATATTGGTGCCCGTGGTGCATTTTCGGCCCATTGTGCAATTTTCGTGCGAAAAAAAGACTTTTGGGTTTTGGTGCCCCTTCATCCCTGGTGCATTCTTATGCATAAAAAACCATAATGCTTGGAGAACCTTTCAGTTTTGAGGTCCAAGGTGCCCTGTGATCCAATTTTGGTGCTGATGGTGCATTTTCGGCCATTTGTGCAATTTTCGTGCGAAAATAAGACTTTCGGATTTTGGTGCCCCATGAACCATGGTGCATTCTTATGCATAAAATCCGCAATGCTCGGAGCACTTTTCAGTTTTGAGGTCCGAGGTGCCCCGTGGTCCAATTTTGGTGCCGGTGGTGCATTGTCGGCACATTGTGCAATCTTCGTGCGAAAATAAGACTTTTGGGTGTTGGTGCCCCGTGATCCCTGGTGCATTCTAATGCATAAAAAACCATAATGCTATGAGCACTTTTAAGTTTTGACTTCCGAGGTTCCCCGTGATCGAATTTTTGTTCCCGTGGTACATTTTCGTCCATTTATCCAATTTTCATGCGAAAATAAGACATTTGGGTTTTGGTTCCCTTGAGCCCTGGTGCATTCTTATCCGTAAAAAACCACAATGCTAAGAAAACTTTTTAGTTTTGAGGTTCGAGGTGCCCTGTGGACGAAGTTTGGTGCCCGTGTTGCATTTTCGGCCCATTGTGCAATTTAGTGCGAAAAAAAGACTTTTGGGTGTTGGTTCCCCGTGATCCATAGTGCATTCTTAACCATAAAAAATCATAATGCCCAGAGCACTTTTCAGTTTTGAGGTCCGAGGTGCCCCGTGGTCCAATTTTGGTGCTCGTGGTACATTTTCGGCCATTTGTGGAATTTTCGTACGAAAATAAGACATTTGGGTTTTGTTGCCCCATGATCTCTGGTGCATTCTTATGCATAAAAAACAATAATACTCAGAGAACTTTTCAGTTTTGAGGTCCGAGGTGCCCCGTGGTCCAATTTTGGTGCCCGTGGTGCATTTTCCGCCCATTGTGCAATTTTCGTGCGAAAATAAGACTTTTGGGTTTTGGTGCCCCGTTATCCCTGGTGCATTCTTATGCATAAAAAACAATAATTCTCGAAGCACTTTTCAGATTTGAGGTCCGAGGTGCCCCGTGGTCCAATTTTGGTACCGGTGGTGCATTTTCGGCCATTTGTACAATTTTCGTGCGAAAATAAGACTTTTGGGTTTTGGTGCCCCATGAACCCTTGTGCATTCTTATGCATAAAAAACCATAATGCTCGGAGCACTTTTCAGTTTTGAGGTCCGAGGTGCCCCGTGGTCCAATTTTAGTGCCGGTGGTGCATTTTCGGCCCATTGTGCATCTTCGTGCGAAAATAAGACTTTTGGGTTTTGGTACCCCGTAATCCCTGGTGCATTCTTATTCATAAAAAACCATAATGCTAGGAGCACTTTTCAGTTTTGAGGTCTGAGGAGCCCCGTGATCCAATTTTTGTGGTCGTGGTACATTTTGGGCCATTTGTGCAATTTTCATGCGAAAATAAGACTTTTGGGTTTTGGTTCCCCGTGATCCCTGGTGCATTCTTATCCATAAAAAACCACAAAGCTCGGAGTACTTTTCAGTTTTGGGGTTCGAGGTGCACCGTGGTCGAATTTGGGTGCCAGTGTTGCATTTTCGGCCCACTGTGCAATTTTCGTACGAAAAAAAGACTTTTGGGTTTTGGTGCCCCGTGATCCCTGGTGCATTCTTATGCATAAAAAAACATAATTCTTGGAGAACCTCTCCGTTTTGAGGTCCAAGGTGCCCTGTTGTCCAATTTTGGTGCTGGTGGTGTATTTTCGGCCATTTGTGCAATTTTCGTGCGAAAATAAGACTTTCGGATTTTGGTGCCCCGTGATCCTTGGTGCATTCTTATGCATAAAAAACCATCATGCTCGGAGCACTTTTCAGTTTTGAGGTCCGTGGTGCCCCGTGGTCCAATTTTGGTACCCGTGGTACGTTTTCGGCGATTTGTGCAATTTTCGTGCGAAAATAAGACTTTTGGGTTTTAGTGCCCCATTATCCCTAGTGCATTCTTATGCATAAAAAACCACAATGCTCGGAGCACTTTTCAGTTTTGAGGTCCGAGGTGCCCCGTCGTCCAATTTTGGTGCCGGTGCTGCATTGTCGGCACATTGTGCAATCTTGATGCGAAAATAAGACTTTTGGGTTTTGGTGCCCCATGATCCCTGGTGCATTCTTATGCATAAAAAACCATAATGCTAGGAGCACTTTTTAGTTTTGAGGTCCGAGGTGCCCCGTGATCCAATTTTTGTGCCCGTGGTACACTTTCTTCCATTTGTGCAATTTTCATGAGAAAATAAGACTTTTGGGTTTTGGTTCCCCGCGATCCCTGGTGCATTCTTGTCCATAAAAAACCACAATGCTCAGAGCACTTTCCAGTTTTGAGGTCCGTTGTGCCCGGTGGTCCAATTTTGGTGCCAATGAAGCATTTTCGGCCATTTGTGCAATTTTCGTGCGAAAGTAAGACTTTTGGGTTTTTGTGCCCCGCGATCCCTGGTGCATTCTTATGAATATAAAACCATAATGCTCATACCACTTTTCAGTTTTGAGGTCCAAGGTGCCCCGTGGTCCAATTTTGGTGCCCATGGTACATTTTCTGAAATTTGTGCAATTTTCATGCGAAGCTAAGACTTTTGGGTTTTGGTGCCCAGCGATCCCTGGTGCATTCTTATGCATAAAAAAACATAATGCTTGGAACTCTTTCAGTTTTAAGGTGTGTGGTGCCCCATGGTCCAATTTTGGTGTCAGTGGTGCATTTTCGGCCATTTGTGCAATTTTCATCCGAAAATAAGACTTTTGGGTTTTGGTACCCCGTGATCCCGGGGCATTCTTATGCATAAAACCATAATGCTCATAAGACTTTTTGTATTTGAGGTCTGTGGTTCCCCGTGGTCCAATTTTGGTGTCGGTAGTGCATTTTCGGCCATTTGTGCAATTTTCGTGCGAAAAAAAGTTTTTTGGGTTTTAGTGCCCTGTGATTCATGGTGCATTCTTATGCATAAAGAACCATAACGCTCGGAACACTTTTCAATTTTGAGGTCCGTGGTGCCTCGTGGTCCAAAATCCGGTGTTGCATTTTTTGCCATTTGTACGATTTTCGTGCGAAAATAAGCCTTTTGGGTTTTGGTGCCCCATGATGCCTGGTGCATTCTTATGCAAAAAGAACCATAATGCTCGGAACACTTTTCAATTTTGAGGTTCGTGGTGCCTCGTGGTCCAATTTTGGTTCCGGTGTTGCATTTTTTGCCATTTCTGCAATTTTCGTGCGAAAATAAGCCTTTTGGGTTTTGGTGCCCCGTGATCCCTAGTGCATTCTTATGCATAAAAAATCATAATGCTTTGTGGACTTTTCAGTTTTGAGGTTTGAGGTGCCCCGTGGTCCAATTTTGGTGCCGGTGGTCCATTTTGGCCATTTGTGCAATTTTAGTGGGAAAATAAGACTTTTGTGTTTTGGTGCCCCGTGATCCCTGGTGCATTCTTATGCATAAAAAACCATCATGCGTAGAGCACTTTTCAGTTTTGAGGTTCGTGGTGCCCGGTGGTCCAATTTTGGTGCCGATGGAGCATTTTCGGCCATTTGTGCAATTTTCGTGCCAAAATAAGACTTTTGTCTTTTGGTGCCCCGTGATCCCTGGTGCATTCTTATGCATAAAAAACCATAATGCTCAGAGCACTTTTTAGTTTTGAGGTCCGAGGTGCCCCGTGGACAGATTTTGGTGCCCGTCGTGCATTTTCGGCCCGTTGTGCTATCTTCGTGCGAAAATAAGACTTTTAGGTTTCGGTGCCCCATTATTCCTGGGGCATTCTTATGCATAAACAACCATAACGCTCAGAGCACTTTTCAGTTTTAAGGTCCAAGGTGCCCGGTGGTCCAATTTTGGTGCCGGAGGTGCCTTTTCGGCCCATTGTGCAATTTTCGTGCGAAAAAAAGACTTTTGGGTTTTGGTGTCCCGTGATCCTTGGTGCATTCTTATGCATAAAAAACCATAATGCTCAGAGAACCTTTCAGTTTTGAGGTCCGAGGTACCCTGTGGTCCAATTTTCGGCCATTTGTGCAATTTTCGTGGGAAAATAAGACTTTTGGGTTTTGGTGCCCCGTGATCCCTGGTGCATTCTTATACATAAAAAACCATCATGCGTGAAGCACTTTTCAGTTTTAAGGTCTGTGGTGCCCGGTGGTCCCATTTTGGTGTCGATGGAGCATTTTCGGCCATTTGTCCAATTTTCGTGCCAAAATAAGACTTTTGTGTTTTGGTGCCCCGTGATCCCTGGTGTATTCTTTTGCATGAAAAACGACAATGCTCAGAGCACTTTTTAGTTTTGAGGTCCGAGGTGCCCCGTGGACAGATTTTGGTGCCCGTCGTGCATTTTCGGCCCATTGTACAATCTTCGTGCAAAAATGAGACTTTTGGGTTTCGGTGCCCCATTATCCCTGGTGCATTCTTATGCATAAACAACCATAACGCTCAAAGTACTTTTCAGTTTTGAGGTCCGAGGTGCCCCGTGGTCCAATTTTGGTGCCGGAGGTGCCTTTTCGGCCCATTGTGCAATTTTTGTGCGAAAAAAAGAGTTTGGGTTTTGTTGCCCCGTGATCCCTGGTGCATTCTTATGCATAAAAAACCATCATGCTTAGAGAACTTTTCAGTTTTGAGGTCCGAGGTGCTCGGTGGTCCAATTTTGGTGTCGGTGGTACATTTTCGGCCATTTGTACAATTTTAGTCGGAAAATAAGACTTTTGGGTTTTGGTGCCCCATGATCCCTGGAGCATTCTTATGCATAAAAAACCATCATGCTTGGAGCACTTTTCAGTTTTGAGATCCGTTGTGCCCGGTGGTCCAATTTTGGTGCCGATGGAGCATTTTCGGCAATTTGTACAATTTTCGTGCGAAAATAAGACTTTTGGTTTTTGGTGCCACGTGATCCCTGGTGCATTCTTCTGCATACAAAACCATAAAGCTTGAAACCCTTTTCAGTTTTGAGGTCCGTGGTGCCCCGTGGTCCAATTTTGGTGCCGGTGGTGCATTTTCGACCATTTGTACAATTTTCGTGCGAAAATAAAACTTTTGGGTTTTCGTGCCCCATGATCCCTGGTGCATTCTTATGCATAAAAAACCATAATGCTCAGAGCACTTTTCAGTTTGGAGGTCCGTGGTGCCCGGTGGTGCAATTTAGGTGTCCGTAGTGAATTTTCGGCACATGGTGCAAATTTCGTGCCAAAATAAGACTATTAGGTTTTGGTGCCCCATTATCCCTAGTGCATTCTTATGCATAAAAAACCATAATTCTCGGAGCACTTTTCAGTTTTGAGGTCTGTGGTGCCCCGTGGTCCAATTTTGGTGCCGATGGTGCATTTCGGCACATGGCTTAAGTTTCGTGCCAAAATAAGACTTTTGGGTTTTGGTTCCCCGTGATCCCTGGTTCATTCTTATGCACAAAAAAACCATAATGCTCAGAGCACTTTTCAGTTTTGAGGTCCGTGGTGCCCCGTGGTCCAATTTTGGTGCTCGTGGTGCATTTTTTGCCACATGGTTTAATTTTCGTGCCAATATAAGACTTTTGATTTTTGGTGCTCCGTTATCCCTAGTGCATTCTTATGCATAAAAAACCATCATGCTCGGAACACTTTTAGGTTTTGAAGTCCGTGGTGTCCAGTGGTCCAATTTTCGAACCCCGTGGTGCTTTTTTGGCAAATGGTGCAATTTTCGTGCCAAAATCTGACTTTTGGGTTTTGGTGCCCCGTTATCCCTGGTTCATTCTTATGCATAAAAAACCATCTTACTCGGAGCACTTTTTGGTTTTGAGGTACGTAGTGCCCCGTGGTCCAAATTTGGTGCCCGTGGTGCATTTTCCGCACATGGTGTAATTTTCGTGCCAAAATAAGACTTTTGGGTTTTGGTTCCCCGTGATCCGTGGTGCATTCTTATGCATAAAAAACCATTATGCTCGGAGCACTTTTCAGTTTTGAGGTCCATGGTGTCCCGTGGTCCAATTTTGGTGCCTGTGGTGCATTTTCGGCATATTGTCCAATTTTCGTGCCAAAATAATACTTTTGGGTTTCGGTGCTTATTGATCCCTGAGTATTCTTACGCATAAAATACCATAAAGCTCGGAGCACTTTTCACTTTTGAGGTCCGTGGTGCCCCGTGGTCCATTTTTAGTGCCCGTGGTCGATTTTCGGCACATGGTCCAATTTTTGTGCCAAAATAAGACTTTTGGGTTTTGGTGCCCATTGATCCCTGGAGCATTCTTATGCATAAAATACCATAATGCTCGAAGAACTTTTCAGTTTTGAGGTCCGTGGTGCCCCGTGGTCCATTTTTGGTGCCCGTGGTGCATTTTCGGCACATGGTCCAATTTTAGTGCCAAAATAAGACTTTTGGGTTTTGGTGCCCCGTGATCCCTGGTGCATTCTTATGCATAAAAAACCATAATGCTCGGAGCACTTTTCAATTTTGAGGTCCGTGGTGCCCCGTGGTTCAATTTTGGTGCTCGTGGTGCATTTCGGCATATGCCTTAATTTTCGTCCCAAAATAAGACTTTTGGGTTTTGGTGCCCCGTGATTCCTGGTGCATTCTTATGCATAAAAAACCATAATGCTCATAGCACTTTTCAGTTTTGAGGTCCGTTGTGCCCCGTGGTCCAATTTTGATGCTCGTGGTGCATTTTTCGCCACATGGTTTAATTTTCGTGCCAAAATAAGACTTTTGGTTTTTGGTGCCCTGTTATCCCTAGTGCATTCTTATGCATAAAAACCCATCATGCTCGGATCACTTTTAGGTTTTGAGGTCCGTGGTGTCCAGTGGTCCAATTTTGGTGCCCATTGGTGTCTTTTTGGCATATGGTGCAATTTTCATGCCAAAATCAGACTTTTGGGTTTTCATGCCACGTTATCCCTGGTGCATTCTTATGAATAAAAAACCATCATGCTCGCAACACTTTTCAATTTTGAGGTCCATGGTGCCCCGTGATCCAATTTTGGTGCCTGTGGTGAATTTTCGGCACATGGGTCAATTTTCATTCCAAAATAAGACTTTTGGATTTTGGTACCCTGTGATCCTTCGTGCATCCTAATGCATAAAAAACCATAATTCTCTAAGCACTTTTCAGTTTTGAGGTACGTGGTGCCCCGTGGTTCAATTTTGGTGCCCGTGGTGCATTTTCGGCCTATTATGCAATTTTCGTGCAAAAATAAGACTTTTGGGTTTCTGTGCCCCGTGATCCATGGAGCATTTTTATGCATAAAAAACCATAATGCTTCGACCACTTTTCAGTTTTGAGGCCCATGGTTCCCCGTGGTCCAATTTTGGAACCCGTGGTGCATTTTCGGCAAATGGTGCAATTTTCGTGCCAAAGTAAGAGTTTTGGGTTTTGGTGCCCCGCGATCCCTGGTGCATCCTTATCCCTAAAAAAACCCTAATGCTTTGAGCACTTTTCATTTTTGAGGTCCGTGGTGTCCAGTGGTCCAATTTTGGTGTCCCAAGGATCACGGGGCCCCAAAACGCAAAAGTCTTATTTTGGCACGAAAATTGCACCATATGCCGAAAATGCACCACGGGCACCAAAATTGGACCACGGGGCAGCACGGACCTGAAAACCTAAAAGTGCTATGAGCATTATGGTTTTTATGCATAAGAATGCAAAAGGAATCACGGGGCACCAAAACCCAAAAGCCTTATTTTGGCAACAAAATTGCACAATGGGCCAAGAATGCACCAGGGTTTTGGCCCATTGTGCAATTTTCGTGCAAAAATAAGACTTTTGGGTTTTTGTGCCCCATGATCCCTGGTGCATTCTTATGCATAAAAAACCATAATGCTTGGAGCACTTTTCAGTTTTGAGGACCGAGGTGCCCCGAGGTCAAATTTTGGTGCCCTACTGCATTTTCAGTCCATTGTGCAATTTTCGTGCGAAAATAAGAGTTTTGGGTTTTGGTGCCTCGGGATCCCTGGTGGATTGTTATGCATAAAAAACCATAATGCATAGAACTCGTTTCAGTTTGGAGGTCCGTCGTGCCCCGTGGTCCAATTTTGGTGTCGATTGTGCATTTTCGGCCATTTGTGCAATTTTCATACGAAAATAAGAATTTTGGGTTTTGGTGCCCCATGATCCTTGGTGCATTCCTATGCATAAAAAACCATAATACTCGGAGAACTTTTCAGTTTTGAGGTCCGACGTGCCCTGTGGTCCAATTTTGGTGCCCGTGGCGCATTTTCGGCCCATTGTACAATTTTCGTGCGAAAATAGGACTTTTGGGTTTTGGTGCCCCATGATCCCTAGTGCATTCTTTGCATAAAAAACCATAATGCTTGAAGCACTTTTTAGTTTTGAGGACTGTGGTGCCCCGTGGTCCAATTTTGGTGCTGGTGGTGCATTTTTCGGCATTTATGCATTTTTATGCGAAAGTAACACTTTTGGGTTTAGGTGCCCTGTGATCCCTGGTGCATTCTTATGCATAAAATACCATAATGCTTCGGAGCACTTTTCAGTTTTGAGGTCCAAGGTGCCCCATGGTCCAATTTTGGTGCCCGTGGTGCATTTTCGGCCCATTGTGCAATTTTCGTGCGAAAATAAAACTTTTGGGTTTTGGTGCCCCGTGATCCCTGGTGGATTCTTATGCATAAAAAACCATAATGCTTGGAGCACTTTTCAGTTTTGAGGTCCGTGGAGCCCCGTGGTCCAATTTAGGTGCCGGTGGTGCATTTTCGACCATTTGTGCAATTTTCATGCGAAAATAATACTTTTGGGTTTGGGTGCCCCGTGATCCCTGGTGCATTCTTATGCATAAAATACCATAATGCTCAGAGCACTTTTCAATTTTGAGGTCCGAGGTGCCCCGTGGTCTACCTTTGGTACCGGTGGTGCATTTTTGGCCCATTGTGCAATTTTCGTGCAAAAATAAGACTATTGGGTTTTAGTACCCCGTGATCCCTGGTGCATTCTTGTGCATAAAAAACCAAAATGCTCGGAGCACTTTTAAGTTTTGAAGTCCGGGGTGACTCGTGGTCCAATTTTGGTTCCAGTGGTACATTTTCAGCCGTTTGTGCAATTTTTCATGCGAAAATAAGACTTTGGGGTTTGGGTAAACCGTCATCCCTGGTGCATTCTTATCCATAAAAAAACCATAATTCTCGGAGCACTTTTCAGTTTTGAGGTCCAAGGTGCCCCGTGGTCCAATTTTTGTGCCTGTGGTGCATTTTCGGCCCATGATGCAATTTTCGTGGGAAAATAAGACTTTGGGGTTTTGGTGCGCCGTGAACCCTGGTGCATTCTTATGCATAAATAACCATAATGCCTGGAGAACTTTTCAGTTTTGAGGTCCAACATGCCCCATGGTCCAATTTTGGTTCCCCTAATAGATCTTCAGCCCATTGTGCAATTTTCGTGCGAAAATAGGACTTTTGGGTTTTGGTGCCTCGTGATCCATGGTGCATTCTTATGCATAAAAAACCATAATGTTCAGAGAACTTTTCAGTTTTGAGGTCCGAGGTGCTCCGTGGTCCAATTTTGGTGTTGGTGGTGCAATTTCGGCCCATTGTGCAATTTTCGTGCGAAAATAAGAATTTTGGGTTTTGGTGCCCCGTGATCCCTGGTGCATTCTTATCCATAAAAACCATAAAGCTTAGAGCACTTTTCAGTTTTGAGGTCTGAGGTGCACCGTGGTCCAATTTTGGTGCGTGTGGAGCATTTTCAGTACATTGTGCAATTTTCGTGCGAATGTAAGAGTTTTGGGTTTTGGTGCCCCATGATCCCTGGTGCATTCTTATGCATAAAAAACAATAATGCTCAGAAATCTTTTTAGTTTTGTGGTCCATGGTTCCCCGTGGTCCAATTTTGGTGTCAGTGGTGCATTTTCGGCCATTTGTGCAATTTTCATGCGAAAATAAGACTTTTGGGTTTTGGTGCCCCGTGATCCCTGGTGCATTCTTATGCATAAAAAACCATCATGCTCAGAGCACTTTTCAGTTTTGAGGTCCGTGGTGTCCCGTGGTCTAATTTTGGTGCTAGTGGTGCATTTTCAGTCATTTTTGCAATTTTCGTGCGAAAATAAGACTTTTGGATTTCGGTGCCCCGTGATCCTTGGTGCATTCTTATGCATAAAAAACCATAATGCTTGGACCACTTTAAAGTGTTTGAGGTCCGAGGTGTCCCGTGGTGCATTTCGGCCCATTGTTAAACTTTCGTGCGAAAATAAGACTTTTGGGTTTTGGTGCCCCATGATCCCTGGTGCATTCTTATGCATAAAAAACTATCATGCTCGGAGCACTTTTTAGTTTTGAGGTCCGTGGTGTCCCGTGGTCCAATTTTGGTGCCGCTGGTGCATTTTCGGCCAAATTTTGCAATTTTAGTGCGTAAATAAGACTGTTGGGTTTTGGTTCCCCGTGATCCCTGGTGCATTCTTATGCATAAAAAAGCAAAATGCTCGGAGCACTTTTCAGTTTTGATGTCCTAGGTACCCGTGGTCCAATTTTGGTGCCCGTGGTACATTTTCGGGCATTTGTGCATTTTTCATGCGAAAATAAGACTTTTGGGTTTTGGTGGCCCGTGATCCCTGGTGCATTCTTATGCATAAAATACCATAATGCTCAGAGCACTTTTCAGTTTTGAGGTCCGAGGTGCCCCGTGGTCTAACTTTGGAACCGGTGGTTCATTTTCAGCCCATTGTGCAATTTTCGTGCAAAAATAAGACTATTGGGTTTTAGTGCCCCGTGATCCCTGGTGCATTCTTGTGCATAAAAAACCAAAATGCTAAGAGCACTTTTAAGTTTTGAGGTCCGAGGTGACTCGTGGTCCAATTTTGGTTCAAGTGGTACATTTTCAGCCGTTTGTGCAATTTTCATGCGAAAATAAGACTTTTGGGTTTGGGTAATCCGTCATCCCTGGTGCATTCTTATCCATAAAAAAACCATAATTCTCGGAACACTTTTCAGTTTTGAGGTCCAAGGTGCCCCGTGGTCCAATTTTTGTGCCCGGTGAGCATTTTTGGCCCATTGTGCAATTTTCGTGCGAAAATAAGACTTTTGGGTTTTGGTGCCCCGTGGCCCCTGGTGCATTCTTATGCATAAAAAACCATAATGCTCATAGCACTATTCAGTTTTGAGGTCCGAGGTGCCCCATGGTCCAATTTTGGTGCCCGTGGTGCATTTTCGGCCCATTGTGCAATTTTCGTGGGAAAAAAAGACTTTGGGGTTTTGGTGCGCCGTGAACCCTGGTGCATTCTTATGCATAAAAACCCATAATGCCCGAAGAACTTTTCAGTTTTGAGGTCCGACATGCCCCATGGTCCAATTTTCGTGCCTGTGGTGCATCTTCAGCCCATTGTGCAATTTTTGTGCGAAAATAGGACTTTTGGGTTTTGGTGCCCCATGATCCATGGTGCATTCTTATGCATAAACAACCATAATGTTCAGAGAACTTTTCATTTTTGAGGTCCGAGGTGCTCCGTGGTCCAATTTTGGTGCCGGTGGTACATTTTCGGCCCATTGTGCAATTTTCGTGCGAAAATAAGACTTTTCGGTTTTGGTACCCCGTGATCCCTGGCGCATTCTTATACATAAAAAACCATAATGCTCGAACCACTTTTCAGTTTTGAGGTCCGACGTTCCCCGCGGTCCAATTTTGGTGCCCGTGGTGCATTTTCGACCCATTGTGCAATTTCCGTGCAAAAATAGGACTTTTCGGTTTTGGTGCCTCGTGATCCATGGTGTATTCTTATGCATAAAACCATAATTCTTGGAGCACTTTTTAGTTTTGAGGTCCGTGGTGCCCCGTGGTCCAATTTTCGTGCCGGTGGTGCATTTTCGGCCCATTGTGCAATTTTCGTGCGAAAATAAGAATTTTGAGTTTTGCTGCCCCGCGATGCCTGGTGCATTCTTATGCATAAAAAATCGTAATGCTTGAAGCACTTTTCAGTTTTGAGGTTCGTGGTGTCCCGTGGTCCAATTTTGCTGCCGGTGGTGCATTTTCGGCCCATTATGCAATTTTCGTTCGAAAATAAGAATTTTGGGTTTTGGTGCCCCGTGATCCCTGGTGCATTCTTATCCATAAAAACCATAAAGCTTAGACCACTTTTCAGTGTTGAGGTCCGAGTTGCCCCGTGGTCCAATTTTGGTGCTTGTGGAGCATTTTCGGTCCATTATGCAATTTTCGTGCGAATGTAAGACTTTTGGGTTTTGGTGCCCCGTGATCCCTGGTGCATTCTTATGCATAAAAATCAATAATGCTCAGAAATCTTTTTAGTTTTGTGGTCCATGGTTCCCCGTGGTCCAATTTTGGTGTCGGTGGTGCATTTTCGGCAATTTGTGCAATTTTCATGCGAAAATAAGACTTTTGGGTTTTGGTGCCCCGTCATCCCTGGTGCATTCTTATGCATAAAAAACCATCATGCTCAGAGCACTTTTCAGTTTTGAGGTCCGTGGTGTCCCGTGGTCTAATTTTGGTGCTAGTGGTGAAATTTCGGTCATTGTTGCAATTTTCGTGCGAAAATAAGACTTTTGGGTTTTGGTGCCCCATGATCCTTCGGGCACTCTTATGCATAAAAAACCATAATGCTTGGACCACTTTAAAGTGTTTGAGGTCGGAGGTGTCCCGTGGTGCATTTTCGACCCATTGTGCAACTTTCGTTCGAAAATAAGACTTTTGGGTTTTGGTGCCCCGTGATCCCTGGTGCATTCTTATGCATAAAAACCATCATGCTCAGAGCACTTTTCAGTTTTGAGGTCTGTGGTGCCCCGTGGTCCAATTTTGGTACCGCTGGTGCATTTTCGGCCATATTTTGCAATTTTAGTGCCAAAATAAGACTTTTGGGTTTTGGTGCCCCGAGATCCCTGGTGCATTCTTATGCATAAAAAACCATAATGCTCGGAGCACTTTTAGGTATTGAGGTCCGGGGTGTCCCATGGTCGAATTTTGTTTCCCGTCGTGCATTTTCGGCCCGTTGCGCAATTTTCGTTCGAAAATATGACTTTTTGGATGTGGTGCCCCGTGATCCTTGGTGCATTCTTAAGCATAAAAAACCATCATGCTCGCAGCACTTTTCAGTTTTGAGGTCCGACGTGCCTCGCGGTCCAATTATGGTGCGCGTGGTGCGTTTTTGGCCCATCGTGCAATTTTCGTGTGAAAATAAGACTTTTGTATTTTGGTACCCTGTGATCCTTGGTGCATTCTTATGCATAAAAAAACATAATGCTCAGAGAACTTTTCAATTTTGAGGTCTGAGGTGCTCCGTGGTCCAATTTTGGTGCTCATGGTGCATTTTCAGCCCATTGTGGAATTTTCGTGCGAAAATAAGACTTTTGGGTTTTGGTGCCCTGCGATCCCTGGTGCATTCTTAAGCATAAAAAACCATAATGCTCATAGCACTTTTCAGTTTTGGGGTCCTAGGTGCCCCGTGGTTCAATTCTGGTGCTCGTGGTATAATTTCGGCCCATTGTGCAATCTTCGTACGAAAATAAGACTTTTGGATTTTGATTCCCCATGATCCCTGGTGCATTCTTAAGCATAAAAAGCCATAATGCTTCGAGCACTTTTCAGTTTTGAGGTCCGACATGCCCCGTGGTCCAATATTGGTGCTCGTGGTGCATTTTCGGCCCATTGTGCAACTTTCGTGAGAAAATAAGACTTTTGGGTTTTGGTGCCCCGTGATCCCTGGCACAATCTTATGCATAAAAAACAATAATGCTCATAACTCTTTTCAGTTTTGAGGTCCGCGGTGCCCCGTTGTCCAATTTTGGTGTCGGTGGTGCATTTTCTACCATTTGTGCAATTTTCATGCGAAAATAAGACTTTTAGGTTTTGGTGCCCCGTAATCCCTGGTGCATTCTTTTGCATAAAATACCATAATGCTCGGATCGCTTTTAGGTATTGAGGTCCAAGGTGCCCCTTGGTCAAAATTTGGTGCCCGTGGTGCAATTTCGGCCCATTGTGCAATTTTCGTGTGAAGATAAGACTTTTGGGTTTTGGTGCCATGTGATCCCTGGTGCATTCTTATGCATAAAAAACCATAATGCTCAGAGAACTTTTCAGTTTTGAGGTCCGAGGTGCCCCGTGGTCCAATTTTGGTGCCGGTGGAGCATTTTCGGCCATTTTTGCAATTTTCGTGCGAAAATAAGACTTTTGGGTTTTGGTGCCCCGAGATCCCTGGTGCATCTTATGCATAAAAAACCATAATGCTCAGAGCACTTTTAGGTATTGAGGTCCGGGGTGTCCCATGGTCGAATTTTGGTTCCCGTCGTGCATTTTCGGCCCGCTGTGCAATTTTCGTGCGAAAATATGACTTTTTGGTTGTGGTGCCCCGTGATCCCTGGTGCATTCTTAAGCATAAAAAACCATCATGCTCGCAGCACTTTTCAGTTTTGAGGTCCGACGTGCCCCACGGTCATATTATGGTGCCTGTGGTGCATTTTTGGCCCATCGTGCAATTTTCGTGCGAAAATAAGACTTTTAGATTTTGGTACCCTATGATCCTTGGTGCATTCTTATGCATAAAAAACCATAATGCTCAGAGAACTTTTCAGTTTTGAGGTCCGAGGTGCCCCGTGGTCCAATTTCGGTGCCGGTGGTGCATTTTCGACAATTTGTGCAATTTTCGTGCGAAAATAAGACTTTGGGGTTTTGGTGCCCCGTGATCCCTGGTGCATTCTTATGCATAAAAAACCATCTTGGTAGGAGCACTTTTCAGTTTTGAGGTCCGTGGTGCCCCGTGGTCCAATTTTGGTGCAAGTGGTGCATTTTCAGCCATTTGTGCAATTTTCGTGCGAAAATAAGGCTTTTGGGTTTTGGTGCCCCGCGATCCCTGGTGCATTCTTAAGCATAAAAAACCATAATGCTCAGAGCACTTTTCAGTTTTGGGGTCCTAGGTGCCCCGTGGTCCAATTTTGGTGCTCGTGGTATAATTTCGGCCCATTGTGCAATCTTCGTACGAAAATAAGACTTTTGGATTTTGATTCCCCATGATCCCTGGTGCATTCTTAAGCATAAAAAGCCATAATGCTTCGAGCACTTTTCATTTTGGAGGTCCGACGTGCCCCGTGGTCAAATTTTGGTGCCCGTGGTGCATTTTCGGCCCATTGTGCAACTTTCGTGCGAAAATAAGACTTTTGGGTTTTGGTGCCCCGTGATCCCTGGCACAATCTTATGCATAAAAAACAATAATGCTTGGAACTCTTTTCAGTTTTTGGTCCGCGGTGCCCCGTTGTCCAATTTTGGTGTCGGTGGTGCATTTTCTACCATTTGTGGAATTTTCATGCGAAAATAAGACTTTTAGGTTTTGGTGCCCCGTAATCCCTGGTGCATTCTTTTGCATAAAATACCATAATGCCCGGATCGCTTTTAGGTATTGAGGTCTGAGGTGCCCCTTGGTCAAATTTTGGTGCCCGTAGTGCAATTTCAGCCCATTGTGCAATTTTCGTGCGAAAATAAAACTTTTGGGTTTTCGAGCACTTTTCAGTTTTGAGGTCCGACGTGCCCCGTGGTCCAATTTTGGTGCCCGTGGTGCATTTTCGGCCATTGCTGAAATTTTCGTGCGAAAATAATACTTTTGGGTTTTTGTGCCCAATGAACCCTGGTGCATTCTTATGCATTAAAAACCATAATGCTCATAGAGCTTTTCAGTTTTGAGGTCCGAGGTGCCCCGTGGTCCAATTTTGGTGCCCGTGGTACATTTTCGGCCCTTTCTGCAATTTTCGTGCGAAAATAAGACTTTTGGGTTTTGGTGCCCCATGATCCCTAGTGCATTCTTATGCATAAAAAACAATAATGCTTGGAACACTTTTTAGTTTTGAGGTCCGTGGTGCCCCATGGTCGAATTTTGGTGCCCGTGATGCAATGTTGGCCCATTGTGGAATTTTCATTCGAAAATAGGACTTTTGGGTTTTGGTGCCCCAATATCCCAGGTGCATTCTTATGCATAAAAAACCATAATACTTGGAGCACTTTCAGTTTTCAGGTCCACAGTGCCCCGTGGTCCAATGTTGGTGACCGTGGTGCATTTTCGGCCTATTTTGCAATTTTCGTACGAAAATAAGGTTTTTGGGTTTTGCTGCCCCTGATCCCTGGTGCATTCTTATTCATAAAAAACCATAATGCTTGGAGTACTTTTCAGTTTTGAGGTCCATGGTGCCCTGTGGTCCAATTTTGGTGCCGGTGGTGCATTTTCGACCATTTGTGAAATTTTCGTGCAAAAATAAGACTTTCGGGTTTTGGTGCCCTGTGATACCTGGTGCATTCTTTTGCAAAAAAAACCTTAATACTCATAGTACTTTTCAGTTTTGAGGTTCGAGGTGCCCCGTGGTCCAATTTTGGTGCCCGTGGTGCATTTTCGGCCGTTTGTGCAATTTTCGTGCGAAAATTAGAGATTTGGGTTTTGGTGCCTCGTGATCCTTGGTGCATTCTTATGCATAAAAAACCACAATGCTCGGAACACTCTTCTGTCTTGAGGTTCGTGCCACCTCGTGGTCCAATTTTGGTGCCGGTGGTGCATTCTTTTGCAAAAAAAAAAGTATAATTTTTGGAAAACTTTTCAGTTTTCAGGTCCGTGGTGACCCATGGTCTAATTTTGGTGTCAGGAGTGCATTTTCGGCCATTTGTCCAATTTTCGTGCGAAAATAAGACTTTTGGGTTTTGGTGCCCCATGATCCCTGGTGCATTCTTATACAGAATAAACCATAATGCTAGTAACACTTTTCAGTTTTGAGGTCCGTGCTACCGCGTGGTCCAATTTTGGTGCCGGTGGTGCATTTTTGACCATTTGTGCAATGTTCGTGCGAAAATAAGACTTTTGGGTTTTGGTGCCCCGTGATCCCTGGTGCATTTTTATGCATAAAAAACCATAATACTCGGAGCATTTTTCAGTTTTGAGGTCCGACGTGCCCCGTGGTGCATTTTCGGCCCATTGTGTAATTTTCGTTCGAAAAGAGGAATTTTTGGTTTTGGTGCCCCGTGATCCCTGGTGCATTCTTATCCTTAAAAAACCATAATGCTTGGTGCGCTTTTCAGTTTTCAGGTCCACGATGCCTCGTGGTCCAATTTTGGTTCCCGTGGTGCATATTCGGCAGATTGAGCAATTTTCGTGCGAAAATAAGACTTTTGGGTTTTGGTACCCCCTGATCCCTGGTGCATTCTTATACAAAAAACACCATAATGCTCGGAGCACCTTTCAGTTTTGAGGTCCGAGGTGCCCCGTGGTCCAATTTTGGTGCCCGTGGTGCATTTTCGGCCATTGCTGAAATTTTCGTGCGAAAATAAGACTTTTGGGTTTTTGTGCCCTATGAACCCTGGTGCATTCTTATGCATTAAAAACCATAATGCTCATAGAGCTTTTCAGTTTTGAGGTCCGAGGTGCCCCGTGGTCCAATTTTGGTGCCCGTGGTGGATTTTCGGCCTTTTCTGCAATTTTCGTCCGAAAATAAGACTTTTGGGTTTTGGTGCCCCATGATCCCTGGTGCATTCTTATACAGAATAAACCATAATGCTAGTAACACTTTTCAGTTTTGACATCCGTGCTACCGCGTGGTCCAATCTTGGTGCCGGTGGTGCATTTTTGACCATTTGTGCAATGTTCGTGCGAAAATAAGACTTTTGGGTTTTGGTGCCCCGTGATCCCTCGTGCATTCTTATTCATAAAAACCAAAATGCTTGGAGCACTTTTCAGTTTTGAGGTCCGAGGTGCCCCGTGGTCCAATTTTGGTGCCCGTGGTGCATTTTTGGCCATTGCTGAAATTTTCGTGCGAAAATAAGACTTTTAAGTTTTTGTGCCCTATGAACACTGGTGCATTCTTATGCATTAAAAACCATAATGCTCATAGAACTTTTTAGTTTTGAGGTCCGAGGTGCCCCGTGCTCCAATTTTGGTGCCCGTGGTTCATTTTCGGCCCTTTCTGCAATTTTCGTTCGAAAATAAGACTTTTGGGTTTTGGTGCCCCATGATCCCTGGTGCATTCTTATGCATAAAAAACAATAATGCTTGGAACACTTTTTAGTTTTGAGGTCCGTGGTGCCCCATGGTCGAATTTTGGTGCCCGTGATGCAATGTTGGCCCATTGTGGAATTTTCATTCAAAAATAGGACTTTTGGGTTTTGGTGCCCCAATATCCCAGGTGCATTCTTATGCATAAAAAACCATAATGCTTGGAGCACTTTCAGTTTTCAGGTCCACAGCGCCCCGTGGTCCAATGTTGGTGCCCGTGTTGCATTTTTGGCCTATTTTGCAATTTTCGTACGAAAATAAGGCTTTTGGGTTTTGCTGCCCCCTGATCCCTGGTGCATTCTTATGCATAAAAAACCATAATGCTTGGAGTACTATTCAGTTTTGAGGTCCATGGTGCCCTGTAGTCCAATTTTGGTGCCGGTGGTGCATTTTCGGCCATTTGTGAAATTTTCGTGCAAAAATAAGACTTTCAGGTTTTGGTGCCCTGTGATCCCTGGTGCATTCTTTTGCATAAAAAACCATAATACTCATAGTACTTTTCAGTTTTGAGGTTCGAGGTGCCCCGTGGTCCAATTTTGGTGCCCGTGGTGCATTTTCGGCCGTTTGTGCAATTTTCGTGCGAAAATTAGAGATTTGGGTTTTGGTGCCTCGTGATCCTTGGTGCATTCTTATGCATAAAAAACCACAATGCTCGGAACACTTTTCTGTCTTGAGGTCCGTGCTACCTCGTGGTCCAATTTTGGTGCCGGTGGTGCATTCTTTTGCAAAAAAAAAAGTATAATTATTGGAAAACTTTTCAGTTTTCAGGTCCGTGGTGCACCATGGTCTAATTTTGGTGTCGGGAGTGCATTTTCGGCCATTTGTGCAATTTTCGTGCGAAAATAAGACTTTTGGGTTTTGGTGCCCCATGATCCCTGGTGCATTCTTATACAGAATAAACCATAATGCTAGTAACACTTTTCAGTTTTGAGGTCCGTGCTACCGCGTGGTCCAATTTTGGTGCCGGTGGTGCATTTTTGACCATTTGTGCAATGTTCGTGCGAAAATAAGACTTTTGGGTTTTGGTGCCCCGTGATCCCTGGTGCATTTTTATGCATAAAAAACCATAATACTCGGAGCATTTTTCAGTTTTGAGGTCCGGCGTGCCCCGTGGTGCATTTTCGGCCCATTGTGTAATTTTCGTTCGAAAAGAGGAATTTTTGGTTTTGGTGCCCCGTGATCCCTGGTTCATTCTTTTCCTTAAAAAACCATAATGCTTGGTGCGCTTTTCAGTTTTCAGGTCCACGATGCCTCGTGGTCCAATTTTGATTCCCGTGGTGCATATTCGGCAGATTGGGCAATTTTCGTGCGAAAATAAGACTTTTGGGTTTTGGTACCCCCTGATCCCTGGTGCATTCTTATACAAAAAACACCATAATGCTCGGAGCACCTTTCAGTTTTGAGGTCCGAGGTGCCCCGTGGTCCAATTTTGGTGCCCGTGGTGCATTTTCGGCCATTGCTGAAATTTTCGTGCGAAAATAAGACTTTTGGGTTTTTGTGCCCTATGAACCCTGGTGCATTCTTATGCATTAAAAACCATAATGCTCATAGAACTTTTCAGTTTTGAGGTCCGAGGTGCCCCGTGGTCCAATTTTGGTGCCCGTGGTGCATTTTCGGCCCTTTCTGCAATTTTCGTGCGAAAATAAGACTTTTGGGTTTTGGTGCCCCATGATCCCTGGTGCATTCTTATGCATAAAAAACAATAATGTTTGGAACACTTTTTAGTTTTGAGGTCCGTGGTGCCCCATGGTCCAATTTTGGTGCCCGTGATGCAATGTTGGCCCATTGTGCAATTTTCATTCGAAAATAGGACTTTTGGGTTTTGGTGCCCCAATATCCTAGGTGCATTCTTATGCATAAAAAACCATAATGCTTGGAGCACTTTCAGTTTTCAGGTCCACAGTTCCCCGTGGTCCAATGTTGGTGCCCGTGGTGCATTTTCGGCCTATTTTTTGCAATTTTCGTACGAAAATAAGGCTTTTGGGTTTTGCTGCCCCCTGATCCCTGGTGCATTCTTATGCATAAGAAACCATAAATGCTTGGAGTACTTTTCAGTTTTGAGGTCCATGGTGCCCTGTGGTCCAATTTTGGTGTCGGTGGTGCATTTTCGGCCATTTGTGAAATTTTCGTGCAAAAATAAGACTTTTGGGTTTTGGTGCCCCATGATCCCTGGTGCATTCTTATACAGAATAAACCATAATGCTAGTAACACTTTACAGTTTTGAGGTCTGTGCTACCGCGTGGTCCAATTTTGGTGCCGGTGGTGCATTTTTGACCATTTGTGCAATGTTCGTGCGAAAATAAGACTTTTGGGGTTTGGTGCCCCGTGATCCCTGGTGCATTTTTATGCATAAAAAACCATAATACTCGGAGCATTTTTCAGTTTTGAGGTCCGACGTGCCCCGTGGTGCATTTTCGGCCCATTGTGTAATTTTCGTTCGAAAAGAGGAATTTTTGGTTTTGGTGCCCCGTGATCCCTGGTGCATTCTTATCCTTAAAAAACCATAATGCTTGGTGCGCTTTTCAGTTTTCAGGTCCACGATGCCTCGTGATCCAGTTTTGGTTCCCGTGGTGCATATTCGGCAGATTGAGCGATTTTCGTGCGAAAATAAGACTTTTGGGTTTTGGTGCCCCCTGACCCCTGGTGCATTCTTATGCATAAAAATCCATTATACTCGGAGAACTTTTTAGTTTTGAGGTGCCCCGTGGTCCAATTTTTGTGCCGGTGGTGCATTTTCGTCCCATTGTGCAATTTTCGTGCGAAAATAAGACTTTTGAGTTTTGGTGCCCTATGATCCCTGGTTCATTCTTATGCATAAAAAACCATAATTCTCGGAGCACTTTTAAGTTTTGAAGTTCGAGGTGTCCCGTGGTCCAATTTTGGTGCCCATGATGCATTTTTGGCCCATTGTGCAATTTTCGTGCGAAAATAAGGCTTTTGGGATTTGGGGCCCGATGATCGTTTGTACATTCTTATGCATAAAAAACGATAATGCTCGAAGCACTTTTCAGTTTTGAGGTCCGAAGTGCCCCCTGGTCCAATTTTGGTGCATGTGGGGCATTTTCGGCCCGTTGTGCAATTTTCATGCGAAAATGAAACTTTTGGGTTTTGGTGGCCCGTGATCCCTGGTGCATTTTTATGCATAAAAAACCATATTGCTTAGAACACTTTTCTGTCTTGAGGTCCGTGCTACCTCGTGGTCCAATTTTGGTGCCGGTGGTGCATTCTTTTGCAAAAAAAAAAGTATAATTATTGGAAAACTTTTTAGTTTTCAGGTCCGTGGTGCCCCATGGTCTAATTTTGGTGTCGGGAGTGCATTTTCGGCCATTTGTGCAATTTTTGTGCGAAAATAAGACTTTTGGGTTTTGGTGCCCCATGATCCCTGGTGCATTCTTATACAGAATAAACCATAATGCTAGTAACACTTTACAGTTTTGAGGTCCGTGCTACTGCGTGGTCCAATTTTGGTGCCAGTGGTGCATTTTTGACCATTTGTGCAATGTTCGTGCGAAAATAAGACTTTTGGGTTTTGGTGCCCCGTGATCCCTGGTGCATTTTTATGCATAAAAAACCATAATACTCGGAGCATTTTTCAATTTTGAGGTCCGACGTGCCCCGTGGTGCATTTTCGGCCCATTGTGTAATTTTCGTTCGAAAAGAGGAATTTTTGGTTTTGGTGCCCCGTGATCCCTGGTGCATTCTTATCCTTAAAAAACCATAATGCTAGGTGCGCTTTTCAGTTTTCAGGTCCACGATGCCTCGTGATCCAGTTTTGGTTCCCGTGGTGCATATTCAGCAGATTGAGCAATTTTCGTGCGAAAATAAGACTTTTGGGTTTTGGTGCCCCCTGATCCCTGGTGCATTCTTATGCATAAAAATCCATTATACTCGGAGAACTTTTTAGTTTTGAGGTCTGAGGTGCCCCGTGGTCGAATTTTTGTGCCGGTGGTGCATTTTCGTCCCATTGTGCAATTTTCGTGCGAAAATAAGACTTTTGGGTTTTGGTGCCCTATGATCCCTGGTTCATTCTTATGCATAAAAAACCATAATTCTCGGAGCACTTTTAAGTTTTGAAGTTCGAGGTGTCCCGTGGTCCAATTTTGGTGCCCATGATGCATTTTTGGCCCATTGTGCAATTTTCGTGCGAAAATAAGGCTTTTGGGATTTGGGGCCCGATGATCGTTTGTGCATTCTTATGCATAAAAAACGATAATGCTCGGAGCACTTTTCAGTTTTGAGGTCCGAAGTGCCCCCTGGTCCAATTTTGGTGCCTGTGGGGCATTTTCGGCCCATTGTGCAATTTTCATGCGAAAATGAAACTTTTGGGTTTTGGTGGCCCGTGATCCCTGGTGCATTTTTATGCATAAAAAACCATATTGCTTTGAACACTTTTCTGTCTTGAGGTCCGTGCTACCTCGTGGTCCAATTTTGGTGCCGGTAGTGCATTCTTTTGCAAAAAAAAAAGTATAATTATTGGAAAACTTTTCAGTTTTCAGGTCCGTGGTGCCCCATGGTCTAATTTTGGTGTCGGGAGTGCATTTTCGGCCATTTGTACAATTTTCGTGCGAAAATAAGACTTTTGGGTTTTAGTGCCCCATGATCCCTGGTGCATTCTTATACAGAATAAACCATAATGCTAGTAACACTTTACAGTTTTGAGGTCCGTGCTACCGCGTGGTCCAATTTTGGTGCCGGTGGTGCATTTTGACCATTTGTGCAATGTTCGTGCGAAAATAAGACTTTTGGGTTTTGGTGCCCCGTGATCCCTGGTGCATTTTTATGCATAAAAAACCATAATACTCGGAGCATTTTTCAGTTTTGAGGTCCGACGTGCCCCGTGGTGCATTTTCAGCCCATTGTGTAATTTTCGTTCGAAAAGAGGAATTTTTTGTTTTGGTGCCCCGTGATCCCTGATGTATTCTTATACAGAATAAACCATAATGCTAGTAACACATTTCAGTTTTGAGGTCCGTGCTACCGCGTGGTCCAATTTTGGTGCCGCTGGTGCATTTTTTACCATTTGTGCAATGTTCATGCGAAAATAAGACTTTTGGGTTTTGGTGCCCCCTGATCCCTTGTGCATTCTTATGCATAAAAATCCATTATACTCGGAGAACTTTTTAGTTTTGAGGTCTGAGGTGCCCCGTGGTCCAATTTTTGTGCCGGTGGTGCATTTTAGGCCCATTGTGCAATTTTCGTGCGAAAATAAGACTTTTGGGTTTTGGTTCCCCATAATCCCTGGTGCATTCTTATGGATAAAAAACCATAATTCTCGTAGCACTTTTAAGTTTTGAAGTTCGAGGTGCCCCGTGGTCCAATTTTGGTGCCCATGATGCATTTTTGGCCCATTGTGCAATTTTCGTGCGAAAATAAGGCTTTTGGGATTTGGGGCCCCATGATCGTTTGTGCATTCTTATGCATAAAAAATGATAATGCTCGGAGCACTTTTCAGTTTTGAGGTCCGAAGTGCCCCCTGGTCCAATTTTGGTGCCTGTGGGGCATTTTCGGCCCATTGTGCAATTTTCATGCAAAAATGAAACTTTTAGGTTTTGGTACCACGTGATCCCTGGGACTTTCTTATGCATAAAAAACCATAATGCTCGGAGCACTTATCAGTTTTGAGGTCCGAGGTGCCCCGTGGTCCAATTTTGGTGCCAGTGGTGGATTTTCGGCCCATTGTGCAATTTTCGTGCGAAAATAAGACTTTTGGGATTTGGTGCCCCGTGATCCCTGGTGCATTTTTATGCATAAAAAACCGTATTACTCAGAACACTTTTCAGTTTTGAGGTCCGAGGTGCCCCGTGGTCTAATTTTGGTGTCGGTGCTGCATTTTTGGCCCATTATGCAATTTTCGTGCGAAAATAAGACTTTTGGGTTTTGGTGCACCGTAATCCCTTGTTCATTCTTATGCCTGAAAAACAATAATGCTCGGAGCACTTTTAATTTTTGACGTCCGAGGTTCCCCGTGGTCCAATTTTGGTTCCTGTGATGCATTTTCAGCCCATGGTACAATTCTCGTGTGAAAATAAGACTTTTGGGTTTTGGTGCCCCGTGATCCCTGGTGCGTTCTTATGCATAAAAAACCATAATGCTTGGAGTACTTTTCAGTTTTGAGATCCGACGTACCCCGTGGTCCAATTTTGGTGCCAGTGGTGCATTTTCGGCCCGTTGTGCAATTTTCGTGCGAAAATAAGTCTTTTCGGTTTTGGTGCCCCGTGATCCCTAGGGCATTCTTATGCATAAAAACGATACCGCTCGGAGCACTTCTCAATTTTGAGGTCCGAGGTGCCCCGTGGTCCAATTTTGGTTCCTATGATGCATTTTCAGCCTATGGTGCAATTTTCGTGAGAAAATAAGACTTTTGGGTTTTGGTTCCCCGTGATCCCTGGTGCATTCTTATGCATAAAAAACCATAATGCTTGGAGCACTTTTCAGTTTTGAAGTCCAACGTGCCCCGTGGTCCAATTGTGGTGCCCGTGGTGCATTTTCGGCCCGTTGTGCAATTTTCGTGCGAAAATATGACTTTTGTGTTTTGGTGCCCCGTGATCCCTGGTGCATTCTTATACATAAAAAACGATAATGCTCGGAGCACTTTTCAGTTTTGAGGTTCGAGGTGCCCCGGGGTCCAATGTTGGTGCCCGTGATGCATTTTCGGCCCATTGTGCAATTTTCATGTAAAAATAAGCCTTTTGGGCTTTGGTGCACCGTGATCCCTGGTTCATTCTTATGCATAAAAATCCATAATGCTCAAAGCACTTTTATGTTTTGAGGTACGAGGTGCCTTGTGGTCCAATTTTGGTGCCCGTGGTGCATTTTCGACCCATTGTGTAATTTTCGTGCGAAAATAAGACTTTTGCGTTTTGGTGCCCCATGATCCCTGGTGCATTCTTATGAATAAAAAAACAATAATGCTCGGAGCATTTTTCAGTTTTGAGGTCCGAGGTGCCTTGTGGTCCAATAATGTGCCGGTGGTGCATTTTCGGCCCATTGTGCAATTTTCGTGCGAAAATAAGACTTTTTGGATTTGGTGCCCCGTTATCCCTGGTGCATTCTTATGCATAAAAAGCCATAATGCTCGGACCACTTTTAAGTATTGAGGTCCGAGGTACCCCGTGGTCCAATTTTGGTGCCCATCGTGCATTTTCAACCCTTTGTGCAATTTTCGTGCGAAAATAAGACTTTTGGGTTTTGGTGCCCCGTGATCCTTGGTGCATTCTTATGCATAAAAAAACATAATGCTCGAATCACTTTACATTTTTGAGGTTCGTGGAGCCCCGTGGTCCAACTTTTGTGCTGGTGTTGCCTTTTCGGCCCATTGTGTAATTTTCGTGCGAAAATAAGACTTTTGGGTTTCGGTGCCCCGTGACCCCTGCTGCATTCTTATGCATAAAAAACCATAATGCTCATAACACTTTTCAGTTTTGAGGTCCGTGGTGCCCCGTGGTCCAATTTTGGTGCCGATGGTGCATTTTCGGCCCATTGTATAATTTTCGTGCGAAAATAAGACTTTTGGGATTTGATGCCACGTTTCCCTAGTGCATTCTTATGCATAAAAAGCCATAATGCTCGGACCACTTTTATGTATTGAGGTTCGAGGTACCCCGTGGTTCAATTTTGGTGCCCGTGGTGCATTCTCGACCCATTTGTGTAAGTTTCGTGCGAAAATAAGACTTTTGTGTTTTGGTGCCCCGTGATCCTTGGTGCATTCTTATGCATTAAAAACCATAATGCCTGGACGACTTTTAAGTATTGAGGTTCGTGGAGCCCCATGGTCCAATTTTGTTGCCAGTGTTGCATTTTCGGACATTTGTCCAATATTCGTGCGAAAATAAGACTTTTGGGTGTTGGTGTTCCGTGATTCCTGGTGCATTCTTATGCATTAAAAACCATAATGCCTGGACCACTTTTAAGTATTGAGGTCCGAGGTGCCCCATGGTCCAATTACAGTTTTGAGGTTCGTGGAGCCCCATGGTCCAATTTTGTTGCCGGTGTTGCATTTTCGGACATTTGTCCAATATTCGTGCGAAAATAAGACTTTTGGGTGTTGGTGTTCCGTGATTCCTAGTGCATTCTTATGCATTAAAAACCATAATGCCTGGACCACTTTTAAGTATTGAGGTCCGAGGTGCCCCATGGTCCAATTTTGGTGCCCGTGGTGCATTTTCGGCCCATTGTGCAATTTTCGGGCGAAAATAGGACTTTTGGGTATTGTTGCCCCGTCATTTCCGGTGCATTTTATCCATAAAATGCCACATTGCTCAGAACACTTTTCAGTTTTGAGGTCTGTGGTGCCCGTGGTCCAATTTTGGTGCCGGTAATGAATTGTCAGCCCATTGTACAATTTTTGTGCGAAAATAAGACTTTTGGGTTTTGGTGCCTCGTGATCCTTGGTGCATTCTTATTCATAAAAAACCATAATGCTAGGAACACTTTTCAGTTTTGAGGTCCGTGGTGCCCGTGGTGCATTTTCGGCCATTTGAGAAATTTTCGTGCGAAAATAAGACTTTTAGGTTTTTGTTCCCCGTGATCCTTGGTGCATTCTAATGCATAAAAAACCATAATGCTTGGAGAACTTTTAAGTTTTGAGTTCCGTGGTGCCCCGTGGACCAATTTTGGTGTCAGTGATGCATTTTCGGCCATTTGTGCAATTTTTGTGCGAAAATAAGACTTTTGGGTTTTGGTGCCCCGTGATCCCTAGTGCATTCTTATGCAAAAAAAACCATAATGCTTAGAGAACTTTTTAGTTTTGAGGTCTGTCGTGCCTCGTGGTCCAATTTTGGCGCCTGTGGTGCATTTTCGGTCCATTGTGCAATTTTCATGCGAAAATAAGTCTTTTGGGTTTTGGTGCCCCGTGATCCCAGGGGCATTCTTATGCATAAAAAACGATAATGCTCGAAACATTTTTCAGTTTTGAGGTCTGTGGTGCCCAGTGGACCAATTTTGGTGCCGATAGTGCATTTTCGGCCATTTGTGAAATTTTCTTGTGAAAATAAGACTTTTGGGTTTTTGTACCCTGTGATCGCTAGTACATTCTTATACATAAAAAACCATAATAGTTGGAGCACTTTTCAGTTTTGAGGTCCACGGTGCCCCGTGGTCCAATTTTGGTTCCCGTGGTGCATTTCTAGCAATTTGTCAAATTTTCGTGCCAAAATAAGAGTTTTGGGTTTTGGTGCCCTGTGATCCCTGGTGGATTCTTATGCATAAAAAACCATAATGCTTGACGAACATTTAAGTTTTGAGTTCCGAGGTGTCCCGTGGTCCAATTTTGGTGCCCGTGATGCATTTTCGGCCCATTGTGCAATTTTCGTGCGAAAATAAGACTTTTAGGTTTTGGTGCCCCGTGATTCCTGGTGAATTCTTATGGATAAAAATCAATAATGGTTGGAACACTTTTAAGTTTTGAGGTCCGAGGTGCCCCGTGGTCTAATTTTTGTGCCCGTGGTGCATTTTCGGTCCATTGTGCAATTTTCGTGCGAAAATAAGACTTTTGGGTTTTGGTGCCCCGTGATCCCTGGTGCATTCTTAGGCATAAAAAACCATAATGCTTGGAGCACTTTTTAGTTTTGAGGTCCGTCGTGCCCCGTCATCCAATTTTGGTGCATGTTGTGCATTTTCGGCCCATTGTGCAATTTTCATGCCAAAATAAGACATTTGGGTTTTGGTGCCCCGTGATTCTTGGTGCATTCTTATGCATAAAAAACCATAATGCTCGGAACACTTTTCAATCTTGTGGTTCGTGGTGCCCCGTGGTCATATTTCGGTGCTCGTGGTTCATTTTCGACACATTGTGCAATAATCGTGCAAAAATAAGACTTTTGGTTTTTGGTGCCCCGTGATCCCTGGCGCATTCTTACGCATAAAAAATCATAATGTTTGCAACACTTTTCAATTTTGAGGTCTTTGGTGCCTCGTGGTCCAATTTTGGTGCCGGTGGTGCATTTTCGGCCATTTATACAATTTTCATACGAAAATAAGACTTTTGGGTTTTGGTGCCCCGTGATCCCTGGTGCATTCTTATGCATAAAAAACCATAATACCTAGAGCACTTTTCAGTTTTGACATCCACGGTGCCTCGTGGTCAAAATTTGGTGCCGGTGGTGCATTTTCGCCCATTTGTGAAATTTTCTTGTGAAAATAAGACTTTTGGGTTTTGGTGCCCCGTGAAACCTGTTGCATTCTTATGCATAAAAAAACATAATGCTTGGAACACTTTTTAGTTTTGAGCTCTGTGGTGCCCCGTGGTCCAATTTTGGTATCCATGGTGCATTTTTGGCCCATTGTGCAATTTTCGTGCGAAAATATGACTTTTAGCATTTGGCGCCCCGTCATCCCTGGTGCAATCTTATGCATAAAAAACCATAATGCTAGGATCAATTTTAAGTTTTGAGGTCCGACATGCCTCGTGGTCCAATTTTTGTGCCCGTGGTGCATTTTCGGCCCATTGTGCAATTTGCTAATGAAAATAAGACTTATGGGTTTTGGTGTCCCGTGATCCCTGGTGCATTCTTATGCATAAAAAACCATAATGCTCTGACCACTTTTAAGTATTGAGGTCCGAGGTGCCCTGTGGTCCAATTTTGGTGACCGTGGTGCATTTTCGCCATATTGTGCAATTTTCATGCGAAAATAAGACTTTTGGGTGTTGGTGCCCCGTGATCCCTGGTGCATTCTTATGCATAAAAAACCATAATACTCGGAACACTTTTCAGTTTTGCGATCCGTGGTGCCGCGTGGTCCAATTTTTGTGCCGGTGGTGCATTTTCGGCCATTTGTGCAATTTTCATGCCAAAATAAGACTTTTGGGTTTTGGTGCCCCGTGATCCCTGGTGGTTTCTTATGCATAAAAAATCATAATGCTTGGAGCACTTTTCAGTTTTGAGGTCCGAGGTGCCCCGTGGTCCAATTTTGGTGCCCGTCATGCATTTTCGGCCCATTGTGCAATTTTCATGCGAAAATGGGACTTTTGGGTTTTGGTGCCCCGTGATCCGTGGTGCATTCTTATGCATAAAAAACCATGATGCATGGAACACTTTTCAGTTTTGAGGTCCATGGAGCTCCGTGGTACAATTTTGGTGCCGGTAATGCATTTTCAACCATTTGTGCAATTTTCGTGTGAAAATAAGACTTTTGGGTGTTGGTGCCCTGTAATCCCTGGCGCATTCTTATGCATAAGAAACCATAATGCTTGGAGCACTTTTAAGTTTTGATGTCCCAGGTGCCCCGTGATCCAATTTTGGTGCCCGTGGTGCATTTTCAGCCCATTATTTAATCTTCGCCCGAAAATAAGACTTTTCGGTTTTGGTGCCCTGTGAACCCTGGGGCATTCTTATGAATAAAAAACCATAATGCTCATAGCACTTTTCTGTTTTGAGGTCTGAGGTGCCCGTGATCCAATTTTGGTGCCTGTGGTGCATTTTCGGTCCCTTGTTAAATTTTCGTGCGAAAATAAGAGTTTTAGTTTTTTTACCCCTTGATCCTTGGTGCATTCTTATGCATTAAAAAACCATAATGCTCGGAACGCTTTTCAGTCATGAGGTTTGTGGTGCCCCATGGTCCAATTTTGGTGTCGGGGGTACATTTTCGGACATTAGAGCATTTTTCGTGCGAAAATAAGACTTTTGGGTTTTGGTGTCCCGTGATTCCTGATGCATTCTTATGCATAAAAAACCTTAATGCTCGGAGCACTTTTCAGTTTTCAGGTCCGAGGTGCCCCGTGGTCTAATTTTTGTGCCCGTGATGCATTTTCGGCCCATTGTGCAATTTTCGTGCAAAAATAAGACTTTTGGGTTTTAGTGCCTCGTGATCCCTGGTGCATTCTTATGCATAAAAAACCGTAATGCTCGAAACACTTTTCAATTTTGAGGACTGTGGTGCCCGTGGTGCATTTTTGGCCATTTGTGCAATTTTCGTGCGAAAATAAGACTTATGGGTTTTGGTGCCCCATGATCCTTGGTGCATTCTTATGCATAAAAACCCAGAATGCACGGAACACTGTTCAGTCTTGAAGTTTGTGGTGCCCTGTGGTCTAATTTTGGTGCCGGTGGTGCATTTTCGGCCATTTGTTCTATTTTCGTGCGAAAATAAGACTTTTGGGTTTTGGTGCCCCGTGATCCCTGATGCATTCTTATGCATAAAAAATCTTAATACTCAAAGCACTTTTCAGTTTTCAGGTCCGAGGGGCTCCGTGGTCTAACTTTTGTGCCCGTGGTGCATTTTCGGCCCATTGTGCAATTTTCGCGCCAAAATAAGACTTTTGGATTTTATTGCCCCGTGATCCCTGTTGCATTCTTATGATAAAAAACCATAATGCTCGGAACACTTTTCAGGTTTGAGGTCCGTGTTGCCCCGTGGTACAATTTTGGTGCCGGTGGTGCATTTTCGGCCATTTGTGAAATTTTCGTTGCGAAAATAAGACTTTTGGGTTTTCGTGCCCCGTGATCCCTAGTGCATTCTTTTGCATAAAAAACCATAATGCTTGGAGCACTATTAAGTTTTGAGCTCCCAGGTGCCCCGTGGGGCAATTTTGGTGCCAGTGGTGCATTTTGGGCCCATTATGCAGTCTTCGTTTGAGAATAAGAGTTTTGCGTTTTGGTGCCCCGTGATCCCTGGTGCATTCTTATGCATGAAAAAGCATAATACTTTGAGCACTTTTTAGTTTTGAGGTCCGTGTTACCCCGTGGTCCAATTTTGGTGCCGGTGGTGCATTTTCGGCTTTGTGTAATTTTTGTGCAAAATAAGACTTTTGGGTTTCGGTGCCCCATGATCCTTGGTGGATTGTTATGCATAAAAAACCATAATGCTCGAAACACTTTCCAGTCTTGAGGTTCGTTGTGCCCCGTTGTCCAATTTTGGTGTCGGGGGTGCATTTTCGGCCATTTGTGCAATTTTCGTGCGAAAATAAGACATTTAGGTTTTGGTGCCCCGTGATCCCTGGTGCGTTCTTATGCAGAAAAAACCATAATGCTTGGAGCACTTTTCAGTTTTGAGGTCCGTAGTGTCCCGTGGTCCAATTTTGGTGCTTGTGGGGCATTTTCGGCCATTTGTGAAATTTTCGTGCGAAAATAAGACTTTTGTGTTTTGGTGCCCCGTGATCCCTGGTGCATTCTTATGCATAAAAAACCATAATGCTTGGAGCACTTTTAAGTTTTGAGCTCCCAGGTGCCCCGTGATCCAATTTTGGGCCCGTGGTGCATTTTCGGCCCATTGTGCAATCTTCGCCCGAAAATAAGACTTTTGGGTTTTGGTGTCCTGTGAACCCTGGTGCATTCTTATGCATAAAAAACCATAATGCTCATAGCACTTTTCTGTTTTGAGGTCCGAGGTGCCCCGTGATGCAATATTGGTGCCTGTGGTGCATTTTCAGTCCATTGTTCAATTTTCGTGCAAAAATAAGACTTTTGGGTTTTTTTGCCCCTTGATCCTTGCTGCATTCTTATGCATAAAAAAAATCATAATGCTCGGAACACTTTTCAATCTTGAGGTTCGTGGTGCCCTGTGGTCCAATTTTGATGCCGGGGGTACATTTTCGGACATTTGTGCATTTTTTTGTGCGAAAATAAGACTTTTGGGTTTTGGTGTCCTGTGATCCGTGATGCATTCTTATGCATAAAAAACCTTAATGCTCGGAGCACTTTTCGGTTTTCAGGTCCGAAGTGCTCCGTGGTCTAATTTTTGTGCCCGTGGTGCATTTTCGGCCCATTGTCCAATTTTCGTGCGAAAGTAAGACTTTTGGGTTTTGGTGCCCCGTGATCCTTGGTGCATTCTTATGCATAAAAAACCATAATGCTCGGAACACTTTTCAGTCTTGAGTTCCGTGGTGCCCGGTGGTCCAATTTTGGTGCCCGTGGTGAATTTTCTGCACATGGTGCAATTTTCGTTCCAAAATACGACTTTTGGGTTTTGGTGCCCCGTGATCCTTGGGGCATTCTTATGCATAAAAAACCATAATGGTCGAAGCACTTTTGCAATTTTGAGGTCCGTGGTGCCCCGTGGTCAAATTTTGGTGCCCGTGGCGCATTTTCGGCACATGGTGCAATTTTCGTGCCAAAATAAGACTTTTGGGTTTTGGAGCCCCATGATCCTTGGTGCATCCTTATGCATAGAAAACCATAATGCTAGTAGCACTTTTCAGTTTTGAGGTCCGTGGTGCCCCGTGGTTCAATTTTGGTGCCAGTGGTGCATTCTCGGCCCATTATGCAATTTTCGTGCCAAAATAAGACTTTTGGATTTTGGTGCCCCGTTATCCCTGGTGGATTCTTATGCATAAAAAACAATAATGCTCGGACACTTTTCAGTTTTGAGGTCCGTGGTGCCCGGTGGTCCAATTTTGGTACCTGTGGTGAATTTTCGACACATGGTGCAATTTTCGTGCCAAATAAGACTTTTGGGTTTTGGTGCCCCGTGATCCCTGGTGCACCCTAATGCATAAAAAAAACCATAATGCTCTGAGCACTTTTCAGTTTTGAGGTCTGTTGTATCCCGTGGTCCAATTTTGGTGCGCGTGGTGCATTTTCGACCCATTGTGCAATTTTCGTGCGGAAATAAGACTTTTGGATTTTGGTGCCCCATGATCCCTGGGGTATTCTTATGCATAAATAACAATAATGCTCGGACACTTTTCAGTTTTGAGGTCCATGGTGCCCAGTGGTCCAATTTTGGTGCTCGTGGTGCAATTTTTGTGCCAAAATAAGACTTTTGGATTTTGGTGCCGCGTGATCCCTAGTGCATCCTTATTCACAAAAAACCGTAATACTTATTAGAGCACTTTTCAGTTTTGAGGTCCGTGGTGCCCCGTGGTTGAATTTTTGTGACCATGGTGCGTGTTCGGCCCATGGTGCAATTTTCGTGCCAATATAAGACTTTTGAGTTTTGGTGCCCCGTGATCCCTAGTGCATTCTTATGCATAAAAAACCATAATGCTTGGAGCACTTTTCACTTTTGAGGTCCGTGGTGTCCAGTGGTACAATTTTGGTGCCCTGTGGTGCATTTTTGGCCCATGGTGCAATTTTCTTGCCAAAACGAGACTTTTAGGTTTTGGTGCCCCGTGATCCTTGGGGCATTGTTATGCATAAAAAACCATAATGCTCGGAGCACTTTTCAGTTTTGAGGTTCATGGTGCCCTGTAACGACCCATCTTCGTTACATATTTGTTATACTAAAACATTTTTTTTAAATATTATGAAACTACATAGAAATTTTTCACTTTTTGTTTTCACATTTAACACATATATATGTACTACTTTCCTACATATAATGTACATCATCACATCATAAAAGTATTGGGTCTGGCTTTACAAAACTTAAATATATAAATGTGTACATACAATACCAAAATAGTCCTCTTGTAGAGAACATTCATCACAACCTAAGTATTTATATATATGTCCTAAGCTGGTCTCCACACTATGTACATATATACTAGAACATATTCGAAAAGAGGGATCTCATCCCATCTTCAAGATCTACATCCGCTTCAGTCATGAGCGGCCTGAGAACCTGCAGCATCACCACTATCTGCTTCCGTGCCAACCACACGATCATTGCAGTAAAACAACACAAACACAAAAATGCAAGGGTAAGTTTATTTATAACAAGAAGGATAGGATTTGATCAAAGGAAAATTTAGAATAAATCAACAATAATAATTCAGCTAACATCACACAACAATACATACATCAATCTTATATACTATTTCATTATGCAATGTCGTGCTGACTTGACTCCATGGAGATTTCTACAACTTTTGGGGGGTCCCCATAGGACCCATCCCCTACCATGGTCCCACCTCTGACCATTCAGGGAGTCCCTTGCGCTGATCCTGCGGAGGAAGTGTGGATTTAATCGAATATAGACAAGTGTGGGTATTGGCTTACCTTTGTAAGGTTTGCAAAACCTTCCATCTATAGGAATTCACCCACTTGTCTATTCTATAGGCCCCCTGTTAGCCACCACGAAAACCTCCGGCACTAGGTTGAGAGCCTACCCGGCACCCTCAACTTACGTGCCTACCCATATGCAATGTCATGTAACAAGCCAAACAACTTTTATTGCCACAAGTTCCCTCTATGTTATAAATTCACCATTTTTCTCAAATTATGCTTATGAACCCATCCAGCAGTTCAATAAGCTCAAGTAAGATATTCTCACACTCTGAATCCTTACTTACAACACAGCACTAACTTTAACAAAAGGTGAATTTCCAACATAGTTCTAGAACCAAAGTGGTGACCTACCCAACATCCTCATTCAAAACATGATTACAACATCCTACAGTCAAAAGACTGTATCACACAAAACATATTTCAAATATTAAATACTCAAGATTCACATATCAACAAACAAACATAACCATTCCAATAATTCTATCATATTAACCAAATTGATCAAATAAGGTCGATTTCTCTTTGACAGTACTGAATGTGAGCACTCACTGATTGTAGCAAATGACCTCGGAATTAAAATTTTTTTATATGGAATTAAATCTCTTGAGTCCTTTTTTTCAAAATGGTATCCCAATTGTAAAATCAACAACTAGAAAATTTTTATAAAATTTTCTAAGTCAGCAGCCCTGGATTTTGAGTGCTCACTGAACATAGCTCAAAGAAATGTAAAATTCTTCCACTTTCCAAATTCTTTTTGAAATGAAATTTTTACAGTAGAAATATAACATCTTTATATTTCTAAAAAGGTAATCCTTTCCCCCAAATTATTTCCCTACTGTTTCCAGTAAATTTATTTCTAACAGCCTAAGCTTCAGACTCAAAACAGAGCTCAAAACCCTTGCCCTGTTTCTTTTTAGAAGGTTAATTTAGAAATTGGACATGATAATTTTTTTAATTTATATGGTTAAAAATCTTGTTTTATCTAGTTTTTAAGGGTACAAAAACGAAAAATAAAAATTAATCACACAAGTGGGAATTTGAGAAAAACCGAGACATGTTCCAGGAAAACTCGAAAACAAAACAACCATTTTGGGAGTCATGGATGAACCCAGATATGAGGTTTTCTCTCCAAGTCGTAAAAATTAAAGTTTCTCCATTACGTGTCTATTTTTATTCAAAAGAAATTTCGTGAAAATCCAACGGTTAGATCTTCCAAAAATCATAAAATCGTGGGGGCTGTACAGAGCTGGACGAACCAAACAGCCACTGCCACTTTGTTTTGTGGTTTGATTTTCACATGCAAAGCTTATCAAATAATTTCAAGAAAATTTGGACATGGTCTCCTTTGTTTTAGAAGCCTTCCCAATCAATTTCAAAGATTGAAAACAATCCAAGAACAGTACATGCAAATCTCACACAGCCACTGCCAAAGGTTTTCAACCCATTTCATCAACTTTTCACATTCAAGCATTCAAATAAAACACACACAACAGTCCAGATGAGGGGCATTCATGCTGTGTGGTTGAGCCCCCTAACTCTCAACCACACTTAAACTGAAAATAGATAAGCTCCCCTTACCTTTGGGTTTAGTTCCAGCAGAGAGAGAGAAAAAAAAGGGATGAAGAAGAAAAGGAAACTTGGTTGGAATGGTGAAGAGATGATGCTTTGGCTTGCATACAAAGCTTAAAGCAACCAACAACAATGGCTTCTATTGCCTTTTGAGTGCCATGGCCAAGCTTGGAAGGAGGAGAGAGAAGAGAGCTTCGGGAGAAAGGAGGAAGAAATGAAGAAAATCGGAGAATGGAGGCTTTCACGTTCAAATTGGGGTTTTAATTAAGATTTTCACTTTTCGCACCTATACTTCCTCTAAGAACACCCCCTTCTCTTATTTTTTTTTTATTTTTTTCCTACAACTTACGGAACTCGGGTAAAAGTCCCAAAAAAATTCACAATAACACTATGGCACATAACAAAACATAGAACTTAAGTTAATTATTATATCAATCAGCAACATTTAAATTTAGTTTGCTCTTTCATTATTAATCAAACACTTAATCATATAATTAAGAAAACCATAATGTTACATGCCCCGTGGTCCAATTTTGGTGCCCGTGGTGCATTTTCGGCACCTGGTGCAATTTTCGTGCCAAAATAAGACTTTTGGGTTTTGGTGCCCCGTGATCCCTGGTGCATCCTTATGCATAAAAAACCATAATGCTCGGAGCACTTTTCAGTTTTGAGGTCTGTGGTGCCCCGTGGTCCAATTTTGGTGCCCGTGGTGCATTCTCGGCCCATTATGCAATTTTCGTGCCAGAATAAGACTTTTGGGTTTTGGTGCCCCATGATCCTTGCGGCATCCTTATGCATAAAAAACCATAATGCTCGAAGCACTTTATAGGTTTGAGGTCTGTGATGCCCCGTGGTCCAATTTTGGTGCCCGTGGTGCCTTTTCGGCACATGGGGCAATTTTCGTGCCAAAATAAGACTTTTGGTTTTTGGTGCCCTGTGATCCTTGGCGCCTCCTTATGCATAAAAATTCATAATGCTCGGAGAACTTTTCAGTATTGAGGTCCATGGTGCCCCGTGATCCAATTTTGGTGCCCGGGGAGCATTTTCGACACTTGTGCAATTTTCTTGCCAAAATAAGACTTTTGGGTTTTGGTGCCCGGTGATCCCTGGTGCATTCTTATGCATAAAAAACCATAATGCTCATAGCACTTTTCAATTTTGAGGTCCGTGGTGTCCAGTGGTCCAATTTTGGTGCCCCGTGGTGCATTTTTGGCCCATGGTGCAATTTTCGTGCCAAAATAAGACTTATGGGTTTTGGGGCCCAGTGATCCCTGGGACATTGTTATGCATAAAAAAAAATAATGGTCAATGCACTTTTCAGTTTTGAGGTCCGTGTTGCCACGTGGTCCAATTTTGGTGCTCGTGGTGGATTTTCTGCACATGTTGCAATTTTCATGCCAAAATAAGACTTTCGGGTTTTGGAGCCCCGTGATCCTTGGTTTATCCTTAAGCATCAAAAACCATAATGCTATGAGCACTTTTCAATTTTAAGGTCCGTGGTTCCCCATGGTCCAATTTTCGTGCCCGTGGTGCATTTTCGGCCATTTGTGCAATTTTCGTGCGAAAATAAGACTTTTGGGTTTTGGTTCACCATGATCCCTGGTGCATTCTTATGCATAAATATCCATAATACTCGGAGCACTTTTCAGTTTTGATGTCCGTGGTGCCCCGTGGTCCAATTTTGTGCCCCTGGTGCATTTTCGTCCCATTGTGCAATTTTCGTGCGAAAAGAAGACTTTTGGGTTTTGGTGCCCCATGATACCTGGTGCATTCTTATGCATACAAAATCATAATGCTTGGAGCACTTTTCATTTTTGAGGTCCGTGGTACCCCGTGGTCCAATTTTGGTGTCGGTGGTGCATTTTCGGCCATTTGTGCAATTTTCGTGCGAAAATAAGACTTTTTGATTTTGGTGCCCCGTGATCCCTAGTGCATTCTTATGCATAGAAAACCATAATTCTTGGAGTACTTTTCATTTTTGAGGTCCGTGGTACCCCGTGGTCCAATTTTGGTGCCGGTGGTGCATTTTCGGCCATTTGTGCAATTTTCATGCGAAAATAAGACTTTTTGATTTTGGTGCCTCGTGATCCCTAGTGCATTCTTATGCATAGAAAACCATAATTCTTGGAGTACTTTTCATTTTTGAGGTCCGTGGTACCCCGTGGTCCAATTTTGGTGCCGGTGGTGCATTTTCGGCCATTCGTACAATTTTCGTGCGAAAATAAGACTTTTGGGTTCTGGTGCCCCGTGATCCCTAGTTCATTCTTATGCATAAAAATCCATAATACTAGGAGCACTTTATGTTTTGAGGTCCGTGGTGCCCCGTGGTCCAATTTTGGTGGTCGTGGTGCATTTTCGTGCGAAAATAAGACTTTAGGGTTTTGGTGCCCCGTGATTCCTTGTGCATTCTTATACATAAAAAACCATAATGCTCAGAGCACATTTCAGTTTTGAGGTCCGTGGTTTCCAACGGTCAAATTTTGGTGCTCGTAGTGCAATTTCGGCACATGGTGCAATTTTCGTGCGAAAATATGACTTTTGCATTTTGGTGCCCCATGATCCCTGGTGCATTCTTATGCATAAAAAGCCATAATGCTTGGAGCACTTTTAAGTTTCGAGGTCCGTGGTGCCCCCGTGCTCTAATTTTGGTGCCAATGGTGCATTTACGGCTATTTATGCAATTTTCGTGTGAAAATAAGACTTTTGGGTTTTGGTGCCCCGTGATCCCTGGTGCATTCTTATGCATAAAAAACCATAATGCTCGGAGCAATTTTAAGTTTTGAGGTCCCAGGTCCCCCGTGGTCCAATTTTGTTGCCCGTGGTGCATTTTCAGCCCATTGTGCAATTTTTGTGCGAAAATAAGACTTTTGGGTTTTAGTGCCCCGTGATCTCTGGTGCATTCTTATGCATAAAAAACCATAAGTCTACCATTAGGGTGCACCAAGGATCACGGGGCACCAAAATCCAAAAGTCTTATTTTGGCACGAAAATTGCACCATGTGCCGAAAATTTACCACGGGCACCAAAATTTGACCACTGGACACCACAGACCTCAAAACTGAAAAGTGCTATGAGCATTATAGTTTTTTATGCATAAGAATGCACTAGGCATCATAGGGTACCAAAACCCAAAAGTCTTATTTTCGCACGAAAATTGCACCATCTGCCGAAATTGCACCACGGGCACCAAAATTTCACCACTGGACACCATAGACCTCAAAACTGAAAAGTGCTATGAGCATTATCTTTATTTATATAAGAATCCACCAGGGATCACGGGGCACCAAAACCCAAAAGTCTTATTTTCGCACGAAAATTGCACAAATGGCCGAAAATGCCCCACCGGCACCAAAATTGGACCACGGGGCACCAAGGACCTCAAATTTGAAAAGTGCTCCAAGCATGATGGTTTTTTATGCATAAGAATGCACCAGGGATGACGGGGAACCATGGACATCAAAACTGAAAAGTGCTTAGAGCATTATGATTTTTTATTCATAAGGGTGCACCAGGGATCACGGGGCACCAAAACCTAAAATTCTTATTTTGGCACGAAAATTTCACCATGTGCCAAAATTGACCACGGGCACCAAAATTGGACCACGGGGCACCACGAACCTCAAAGCTGAAAAGTGCTACAAGCATTATGGTTTTTTATGCCTAAGAATCCATCAAGGATCACGGGACACCAAAACCCAAAAGTCTTATTTTCGCACGAAATTGCACAATGGGGTGAAAATGCACCACAGGCACAAAAATTGGAGCACGGGGCACCACAGACCTCAAAACTGAAAAGTGCTCTGAGCATTATGGTTTTTTATGCATAAGGATGCACCAAGGATCACAGGGCTCCAAAGCACAAAAGTCTTATTTTGGCAAGAAAATTGCATTATGTGCCGAAAATACACCACGGGCACGAAAATTTTACCACTAGACACCACAGACCTCAAAACTGAAAAGTGCTCCAAGCATTATGGTTTTTTATGTATATGAATGCATTAGGGATCACGGGGCACCAAAACCTAAAAGTCTTATTTTCGCACGAAAATTGCACAATGGGCTGAAAATGCACCACGAGCACCAAAATTGGACTACGGGGCACTACACACCTCAAAACATAAAACTACTCCCAGCATTATGGTTTGCTATGCAAAAGAATGCACCAGGGATCACAAGGCACCAAAACCAAAAGTGTTATTTTCGCACGATAATTGCACAAATGGTCGAGAATGCACCACCAGCACCGAAATTGGACCATGGGGTTCCACGGACCTTAAGACTGAAAATTGCTCCCAGCATTATGGATTTTTATGCATAAGGATGCATCAGGGATCACCGGGCACCAAAACCTAAAAGTCTTATTTTGGCACAAAAATTGCATAATGGGCCAAAAATGCACCACGGGCACCAAAATTGGACCACAGGGCACCACGGACCTCAAAATAGAAAAGTGCTCCAAGCATTATGAATTTTTATGCATAAGAATGCAAAAGGGATCATGCGGCAGCAAAATCCAAAAGTCTTATTTTGGAACGACAATTGCACCTTGTGCCGAAAATTCACCATGGGCACCAAAATTGGACCATGGGGCACCACGGTCCTCAAAATTGAGAAGTGCTCCGAGCATTATGGTTTTTTATGCATAAGAATGCACCGGAGATCACGGAGCACCAAAACCCAAAAGTCTTATTTTCGCACAAATATTTCACAAATGGCTGAAAATGCACCATCGGCACCATAATTGGACCATGAGGCACCACGAACCTCGAAATTGAAAAGTGCTATGAGCATTATGGTTTTTTATGCATAAGAATGCACCAGGGATCACGGGGAACCAAAACCCAAAAGTCTTATTTTCACACGAAAATTGCATAATGGGCCGAAAATGCACCACGGGCACCAAAATTGGACATGGGGGACCACTGACCTCAAAACATAAAAGTGCTCCGAGCATTATGGTTTTTTATGCATAAGAATGCACTAGGGATCATGGTGAACCAAAACCCAAAAGTCTTATTTTTGCACGAAAATTGCACAAATGACCGAAAATGCACCATGGCCACCAAAATTGGACCACGGGGAACCACAAACCTCAAAACTGAAAAGTGCTCAGAGCATTATGGTTTTTTATGCTTAAGGATGAACCAAGGATCACGGGGCTCCAAAACCGGAAAGTCTTATTTTGGCACGAAAATTGCAACATGTGCGGAAAATCCACCACGAGCACCAAAATTGGACCACGTGGCTCCACAGACCTCAAAACTGAAAAGTGCATCGACCATTATTTTCTTTTATACATAACAATGTCCCAGGGATCACTGGGCGCCAAAACCCAAAAGTCTTATTTTGGCACGAAAATTGCACCACAGGCAAAAAATGCACCACGGGGCACTAAAATTGGACCACTGGACACCACGAACCTTAAAACTAAAAAGTGCTCTAAGAATTATGGTTTTTTATGCATAAGAATGCACCAGGGATCACCGAGCACCAAAACCCAAAAGTCTTATTTTGGCAAGAAAATTGCACCAATGTCGAAAATGCACCACAGGCACAAAAATTGGACCACAAGACACCACGGTCCTCAATACTGAAAAGTTCTCCAAGCATTATGGTTTTTTATGCATAAGGATGTTGCAAGGATCATGGGGCATCAAAACCCAAAAGTCTTATTTTGGCACGAAAATTGCATAATGGGCCAAAAATGCACCACGAGAACCAAAATTGGACCACGGGGCACCACAAACCTCAAAACTGAAAAGTGTTCCGAGCATTATGGTTTTTTATGCATAAGAATGCCCCAGGGATCATGGGGCACAAAAACCCAAAAGTCTTATTTTGGTACGAAAATTACACCATGGGCCAAAAATGCACCACGGGGCACCAAAATTGGACCACTGGACACCACGTACCTCAAAACTGAAAAGTGCTTCGAGCATTATGGTTTATTATGCATAAGAATGCACCAGGGATCATGGGGCACCAAAACCCGGAAGTCTTATTTTGGCACGAAAATTGTACCATGGGCTGAACATGCACCACGGGCACAAAAATTGGACCACGGGGCACCACGAACCTCAAACCTGAAAAGTGCTCTGAGCATTATGGTTTTTTATGCACAAGGATGCTCCAAGGATCACAGGGCACCAAAACCCAAAAGTCTTATTTTGGGACAAAAATTGCACAATGGGCTGAAAATGCCCAACGGGCAACAAAATTGGAACACGGGGAAGCACGAACCTCAAAATTGAAAAGTGCGCTGAGCTTGATGGTTTTTTATGCATAAGAATCCACCAGGGATCACGGGGCACCAAAACCCAAAAGTCTTCTTTTTGCACGAAAATTGCACAATGATCAAAAAATGCACCACGAAGCACAAAAATTGGACCTATTTTCGTACGAAAGTTGCAAAATGGGTTGGAAATGCACCACAGGGCATAAAAATTGGACCACTGGACACCACGGACCTCAAAACTGAAAAGTGCTCCAAGTATTATGGTTTTTCATGTATAAGAATGCACTAGGGATAACGGGGCACCAAAATCCAAAAGTCTTATTTTCACAGGAAAATAGCACAATGGGCCGAAAATGTACCACGGGCACCAAAATTGGACCACCAGGCAAGAGGGACCTCAAAACTGAAAAATGCTCCGAGCATTATGGTTTTTTATGCATAAGAATGCATCAGGGATCAATGGTCACCAAAATCCAAAAGACTTATTTTCGCATGAAAATTGCACAAATGGCCGAAAATGCACCACCGGCACCAAAATTGGACCACGGGGCACTACGGAACTCAAAACTGAAAAGTGCTACGAGCATTATAGTTTTTTTATGAATAAGAATGCACCAAGGATCACGGGGCACCAAAACCCAAAAGTCTTATTTTCACAGGAAAATTGCACAATAGGACGAAAATGCACCACCAGCACTAAAATTGGACCACGGGGCTACACAGACCTCAAAACTGAAAAGTGCTATGAGGATTATGGTTTTTTATGCATAAGAATGCACCAGGGATCACATGGCACCAAAATCCAAAAGTCTTATTTTCGCACGAAAATTGCACAAATGGCCGAAAATGCACCACCAGCACCAAAATTGGACCACGGAGCACCACGAACCTTAAGACTATAAAGTGCTCTGAGCATGATGGTTTTTTATGTATAATAAATCACCAGGGATCACGGGGCACCAAAACCCAAAAGTCTTATTTTCGCACGAAAATTTCACAAATGGCCGAAAATGCACCACGGGAAGCAAAATTTGACCACTGGACACCGCGCACCTTAAAACTGAAAAGTGCTGCGAGCATTATGGTTTTTTATGCATAAGAATGCACCAGGGATCACGGGGCACCAAAACCCAAAAGTCTTATTTATGCACGAAAATTGCACAAGTGGCTGACAATGCACCACCGACACCAAAATTGGACCACGGAGCACCAAGGACCTCAACACTGAAAAGTGTTCAAGCATTATGGTTTTTTATGCATAAGAATGCACCAGGTATCACGGGGCACCAAAACCCAAAGGTCTTATTTTCGTACGAAAATTTCACCATGGGAAGCAAAATTTGACCACTGGACACCACGGCCTCAAAACTGGAAAGTACTCCGTGCATTATGGTTTTTGATGTATAAAGAATGCACTAGGGATCACGGGGCACCAAAACCAAAGGGTTTTATTTTCGCACGAAAATTGCACAATGGGAAAAAAATGCACCACAGGCACCAAAATTGGACCACGGGGCACCTCGGACCTCAAAACTGAAAAGTGCTTCGAGCATTATGGTTTTTTATGCATAAGAATGCACCAGGGATCACAGGGTACCAAAACCCAAAAGTCTTATTTTCGCACAAAATTGGAAAAATGGCCGAAAATGCACCACAGGCACCAAAATTGGACCACGGAGCACGACGGACCTGAAAACTGAAAAGTGTTGCGAGCATTATGGTTTTTTATGCATAAGAATGCACCAGGGATCATGGGGCACCAAAACCCAAAAGTCTTCTTTTCGCACGAAAATTTCACAAATGGCCGAAAATGCACCACGGGAAGCAAAATTTGACCACTTGACACCACGGACCTCAAAACTTAAAAGTGCTCTGAGCATTATGGTTTTTTATGCATAAGAATGCACCAGGGATCATGGGGCACCGAAACCTAAAAGTCTTATTTACGCACGAAAATTGCACAAATGGCCAACAATGCACCACCGACACCAAAATTGGACCACGGGTATCACGGAACTCAAAACTGAAAAGTGCTCCAAGCATCATGCATTTTTATGCATAAGAATTCCCCAAGGATCATAGGGCAGCAAAACCCAAAAGTTGCACCATGAGCTAAAAATGTACCATGGGGCACCAAAATTTGACCTCGGGGCACCACGAACCTCAAAACTCAAAATTTCTCCGAGCATTACCATTTTTTATGCATCAAAATGCACCAGGGATCACGGGGTACCAAAACCCAAAAGTCTTATTTTCGCATGAAAATTGCGCAATTGGCCGAAAATGCACCACCGACACCAAAATTGGACCACGGGGCACCACGGACCTCAAAACTGAAAAGTGCTCCGAGAATTATGGTTTTTTATGCATAAGAATGCAGCAGGGATCACGGGAAACCAAAACCCAAAAGTCTTATATTCGTAGAAAATTGCACAAATTGCCAAACATGCACCACCAGCACCAAAATTGGACCACGGAGCAGCACAGACCTCAAGACTAAAAAGTGTTCGAGCATTATGGTTTTTTATGCATTAGAATGCACCAGGTATCACGGGGCACCAAATTGCAAAGGTCTTATTTTTGCACGAAAATTGCTCCATGGGAAGCAAAATTTGACCACTAGACACCACGGACCTCAAAATTGGAAAGTACTCCATGCATTATGGTTTTTTATGTATAAAGAATGCACTAGGGATCACGGGGCACTAAAACCAAAGAGTCTTATTTTCGCACGAAAATTGCACAATGGGACGAAAATGCACCACGGGCACCAAAATTGGACCACGGGGTACCTCGGACCTCAAAACTGAAAAGTGCTCCAAGCATTATGGTTTTTTATGCATAAGAATGCACCAAGGATCACAGGGTACCAAAACCCAAAAGTCTTATATTCGCACGAAAATTGGACAAATGGCCAAAAATGCACGACCGGCACCAAAATTGGACCACAGAGCACCACAGACCTGAAAACTGAAAAGTGTTGCGAGCATTATGATTTTTTATGCATAAGAATGCACCAGGGATCATGGGGCACCAAAACCCAAAAGTCTTATTTTCGCACAAAAATTTCACAAATGGCCGAAAATGCACCACGGGAAGCAAAATTTGACCACTGGACACCACGAACCTCAAAACTTAAAAGTGCTCTGAGCATTATGGTTTTTTATGCTTACGAATGCACCAGGGATCACGGGGGACCGAAACCCAAAAGTCTTATTTACGGACAAAAATTGCACAAATGGCCGACAATGCACCACCGACACCAAAATTGGACCACGGGGCACCACGGACCTCAAAACTGAAAAGTGCTCCAAGCATCATGCATTTTTATGCATAAGAATTCCCCAAGGATCATAGGGCAGCAAAATCCAAAAGTCTTATTTTGGCACGAAAGTTGCACCATGAGCTAAAAATGTACCATGGGGCACCAAAATTTGACCTCGGGCCACCACGGACCTCAAAGCTGAAAATTTCTCTGAGCATTATCATTTTTTATGCATCAGAATGCACCAGGGATCACGGGGCACCAAAACCAAAAAGTCTTATTTTCGCACGAAAATTGCGCAATGGGCCGAAAATGCACAATTGGCACTAAATTGGACCACGGGACACCTCGGACCTCACAACTGAAAAGTGCTCTGAGCATTATGGTTTTTTATGCATAAGAATGCACCAGGGATCACGGGGCACCGAAACCCAAAAGACTTATTTACGCACGAAAATTGCACAAATGGCCGACAATGCACCACCGACACCAAAATTGGACCACGGGGCACCACGGACCTCAAAACTGAAAAGTGTTCCAAGCATTATGCATTTTTATGCATAAGAATTCCCCAAGGATCATAGGGCAGCAAAACCCAAAAGTCTTATTTTGGCACGAAAATTGCACCATGAGCTAAAAATGTAACATGGGTCACCAAAATTTGACCTCGGGGCACCATGGACCTCAAAACTAAAAATTACTTCGAGCATTACCATTTTTTATGCATCAGAATGCACCAGGGATTACGAGGCACCAAAACCCAAAAGTCTTATTTTGGCACGAACATTGTACAATGTGCCGAAAATGCACCCCGGGAACCAAAACTGGACTACGGGACACCTCGGACCTCAAAACGGAAAAGTGCTCCAACAATTATGGTTTTTTATGGATAAGAATGCCCCAAGGATCACGGGGCACCGAAACACAAAAGTCTTATTTTGGCATGAAAATTGGACCATGGGCCAACAATGCACGACGAGGCACCAAAATATGACCACTGGACACCACGGACCTCAAAACAGAAAGGTACTTTGAGCATTATGTTTTTTTATGCATAAAAATGCACCAGGGATCACGGGGCACCTAACCCCCAAAGTCTTATTTTCGCACGAAAATTGCCCAAATGGCCAAAAATGCACCACCGGCACGAAAATTGGACCACGGGGCAACACGAACCTCAAAATTGAAAAGTGCTCCTAGCATTATGGTTTTTTATGCATAGGAATGCTCCAAGGATCACGGGGTACCAAACCCAAAAGTCTTTTTTTCGCACGAAAATTGCATAAATGGCTGAAAATACACCACCGGCACCAAAATTGGACCACGGGGCACCTCGGACCTCAAAATCGAAAAGTGCTCCGAGCATTATGGATTTTCATGCATAAGAATGCACCAGGGATCACGGGGCACCAAAACCCAAAATTCTTATTTTCGCACGAAAATTGTACCATGTGCAGAAAATGCACCACGGGAAGCAAAATTTGACCACTGGACACTACGGACCTCAAAACTGAAAAGTGCTCCAAGCATTTTATTTTTTTATGTATAAGAGCATACCAAGGATCACGGGGCCCCAAATCCCAAAAGTCTTATTTTCGCACGAAAATTGCACAATGGGCCGAAAATGCACCACGAGCAGCAAAATATGACCACTGGACACCACAAACCTCAAAACCGAAAAGTGCTATGACCATTTGGTTTTTTATGCATAAGAATGAACCAAGAATCACGGGGCACCAAAACCCAAAATCTTATTTTCGCATGAAAATTGCACAAATGGCCAAAAATTGACCACCAGCACGAAAATTGGACCAGTGGGCATCAAGGACCTCAAAACTGAAAAGTGCTCCGAGCATTATGGTTTTTTATGCATAAGAATGCTCCAGGGATCACTGTGTACGAAAACCCATAAGTCTTATTTTCGCACAAAAATTGCACAAATGGCCGAAAATACACCACTGACACCAAAATTGGACCACGGGGAACCACGGACTTCAAAACTGAAAATGGCTTCGAGATTTATGGATTTTCATGCATAAGAATGCACCAGGGATCACGGGGCAGCAAAACCCAAAAGTCTTATTTTCGCACGAAAATTGCACCATGTGCCGAAAAAGCACCACGGGCAGTAAAATATGACCACCGGACACCACGAACCTCAAAACTGAAAAGTGCTCTGAGCATTATGGATTTTTATGCATAAGAATGCACCAGGGATCACGGGGCACCAAAACCCAAAAGTCTTATTTTCGCACGAAAATTACACAATGGGCCGAAAATGCACCACGGGTACCAAAATTGGACCACTAGACACGACGGACCTCAAAACTAAAAAGTTCTCTGATTATTCTGGTTTTTTATCTATAAGAATGCAATAGGGATCACGGGGAACCAAAACCCAAAAGTCTTATTTTCGCACGAAAATTGCGCAATGGGCCGAAAATGCACCACGGGCACCAAAATTGGACCACGGGGCACCACAGACCTCAAAACTGAAAAGTGCTCCGATAATTATGGTATTTTACGCATAAGAATGCCCCAAGGATCACGGAGCACCAAAACCCAAAAGTCTTATTTTGGCACGGAAATTACACTATGGGCCAAAAATGCACCTCGAGGCACCAAATTATGACCACTGGTCACCACGGACCTCAAAACTGAAAAGTGCTCTGACTATTATGGTTTTTTATTGATAAGAATGCACCAGGGATGACGGGGCCAGAAAACCCAAAAGTCTTATTTTCGCACGAAAATTGCACAATGGGCCGAAATGCACCACGGGCACCAAAATTGGACCGCGGGACACCTCGGACCTCAAAACTGAAAAGTGCTCCTAGCATTATGGTTTTTTATGCATAAGAATGCACCAGGGATCACGGGGCAGCAAAACCCAAAAGTCTTATTTTCGCACGAAAATTGCACCATGTGCCGAAAAAGCACCACGGGCAGCAAAATATGACCACCGGACACCACGAACCTCAAAACTGAAAAGTGCTCCAAGCATCATGGATTTTTATGCATAAGAATGCACCAGGAATTACGGGGCACCAAAACCCAAAAGTCTTATTTTCGCACGAAAATTACACGATGCGCCGAAAATGCACCACGGGCACCAAAATTGGACCACTGGACACGACGGACCTCAAAACTAAAAAGTTCTATGATTATTACGGTTTTTTATGTATAAGAATGCAGCAGGGATCACGGGGAACCAAAACCCAAAAGTCTTATTTTCGCACGAAAATTGCGCAATGGGCCAAAAATGCACCACGGGCACCAAAATTGGACCACGGGGCACCACAGACCTCAAAACTGAAAAGTGCTCTGAGCATTATGGTTTTTTAATGCACCAAGGACAACGGGGCACCCAAACCCAAAAGTCTTATTTTCGCACGAAAATTTCACAATGGGGCGAAAAAGCACCACGGGCACAAAAATTGGACCACGGGGCACCACGGCCCTCAAAACTAAAATGTGCTCCGAGCATTATGGCTTTTTATGCATAAGAATCCACCAGGGATCACGAGGCACCAAAACCCGAAATTCTTATTTTCGCACGAAAATTGCACAATGGGGCAAAAATTTACCACGGCCACAAAAATTGGACCACGAGGCACCACAGACCTCAAAACGGAAAAGTGCTCCGAGCATTATGGATTGTTATGCATAAGGATGCACCAGGGATCATGGGGCACCAAATCCTAAAAGTCTTATTTTGGCACAAAATTTGCACCATGCACCGAAAATTCACCACGGGCACCTAAATTGGACCAAGGGGCACCATGGACCTCTAAAAGTCATATTTAGCACGAAAATTCTATCATGTGCCGAAATTGCACCACGGGCACAAAAATTTTAGCAATAGACACCACGGACCTCAAAACTGAAAAGTGCTCCAAGAATTATGGTTTTTTATGTATAAGAATGCATTAGAGATCACGGGGCCCCAAAACCCAAAAGTCTTTTTGTCGCACGAAAATTGCACAATGGGCCAAAGATGCACGATGGGCACCAAAATTGAACCACGGGGCACCACTGATCTTAAAACTGAAAATTGCTCCGAGCATTATGGATTTTTTTGTTTAAGAATTCACCAGGGATCATGGGGCACCAAAACCCAAAAGTCTTTTTCCGCAGAAAAATGCACCACTGGCACCAAAATTGGACCATAGGGGACCACGGACCTCAAAACATAAAAGTGCTACTAGTATTACGGTCTTCTATGCATAAGAATGCACTAGGGATCATGGGGTAGAAAAACCCAAAAGTCTTTTTTTCATACGAAAATTGCATAAATAGCTGAAAATACACCATCGGCACCAAAATTGGACCACGAGATGCACGGACCTCAAAACTGTAAAGTGCTCCAAGCATTATCATTTTTTATGCATAAGAATGCACCAGGGATCACGGGGCACCAAAACCCAAAAGTCTTATTTTCGCACGAAAATTGCACAATGGGCCGAAAATGAACCACGGGCACCAAAATTGGACCACGGGGCACCACGGACCTCAAAACGGAAAAGTGCTCCGAGCATTGTGGATTTTTATGCATATGGATGCCCCAGGGATCATGGGGCACCAAAACCCAAAAGTCTTATTTTGGCACGAAAATTGCACCAGTGTCGACAATGCACCACGAGGTCCAAAATTGGACCACGGGGCACCACGGACCTCAATACTGAAAAGTTCTCCGAGCATTATGTCTTTTATGGATAAGGATGAACCAAGGATCACAGTGCACCCAAAACCAAAAGTCTTATGTTGGCACGAAAATTTCTCCATGTGCCTAAAAGGCACCATGGGAACCAAGATTGGACCACGGGGCAACACGGACCTCATACCTAAAAAGTGCTTCGAGCATTATGGTTTCTTTATGCATAAGGATGCCCCAAGGATCATGGGGTACCAAAACCCAAAAGTTTTATTTTGGCACAAAAATTGCATGATGGGCCAAAAATGCACCACGGGCACCAAAATTGGACCACGAGGCACAACGGACCTCAAAACTAAAAGGTACTCCGAGCATTATGGTTTTTTATGCATAACGATGCACCAAGGATCACGGGGCACCAAAATCTAGAAGTCTTATTTTGGCACGAAAAATGCACAATGGGCAGAAAATGCACCACGGGCACCAAAATTGGACCACGGGGCACCACAGACCTCAAAACTGAAAAGTGCTACGAGCACTATGGTGTTTTATGTATAAGAATGCACCAAGGATCACGGGGTACCAAAACCTAAAAGTCTTATTTTGGCACGAAAATTGGACTACAGGCCGAAAATCTACCACGAGCACAAAAGTTGGACCACGGACCTCAAACCTGAAAAGTGCTCCGAGCATTACGGTTTTTTTATGCATAAGAAAGCACTAGGGATCACGGGGCACCAAAACCCAAAAGTCTTATTTTGCGCACGAAAATTGCGCAAATGGCCGAAAATGCACCACTGGCACCAAAATTGAACCACGTGGCACCACAGACCTCAAAACTGAAAGTGCTCCGAGCATTATGGTTTTTTATGCATAAGAATGCACCAAGGATCACGGGGCACCAAAACCCAAAAGTCTTATTTTCGCAAGGAAAATGTACAACGAGCACCAAAATTGGACCATGGGGCACCTCGGACCTCAAACCTGAAAAGTTCTCCGAGCATTATGGTTTTTTATTGATTAGAATGCACCAGGACTCACGGGGTACCAAAACCAAAAAGTCTTATTTTCATACGAAAGTTGCACAAATAGCCGAAATTGCACCACCGGCACCAAAATTGGACCACGGGACACCACAGATCTCAAAACTGAAAAGTTCTCCAAGTATTTTGGTTTTTAATGCATAAGAATGCCCCAAGCAAGCCAGGGCACTAAAGCCCAAAAGTCTTATTTTGGGACGAATTGCACCATGGGCAAAATATGCACCACAGGGCACCAAAATTGGACCACTGGATACCACGGACCCGAAAACTGAAAACTACTCCAAGCATTACGGTTTTTTATGTATAAGAATGCACCAGGGATCATGGGGCACCAAAACCCAAAAGTTTTATTTTCGCACAAAAATTGCACAATGGGCCGAAAATGCACCACGGGCACCAAAATTGGACCACGGGGCACCATGGACCTCAAAACACAAACGTGCTCCCAGTATTATGGTTTTTTATGCATAAGAATGCACCAGGGATCATGGGGCACCAAAACCCAAAAGTTTTATTTTCGCACAAAAATTGCACAATGGGCCGAAAATGCACCACGGGCACCAAAATTGGACCACGGGGCACCATGGACCTCAAAACACAAACGTGCTCCCAGTATTATGGTTTTTTATGCATAAGAATGCACCAGGGATAACGGGGCACCAAAACCCAAAAGTCTTGTTTTCTTACAAAAATTTCACAAATGGCCGAAAATGCACGACTGGCACTAAAATTGGACCATGGGCACCACAGACCTCAAAACTAAAAAGTGCTCCAACCATTATGGTTTTTTATGAATAAGAATGCCCTAGGGATCATGGGGCACCAAAACACAAAAGTCTTATTTTCGCACGAAAATTGCACAATGGGTCGAAAATGCACCACGGGGCACCACGGACCTCTAAACTGAAAAGTGCTCCGACGATTATGGATTTTTATTCATAAGGATTCCCCAGGGATCATGGGGCACCAAAACCCAAAAGTCTTATTTTGGCATGAAAATTGCACAAATGGCTGAAAATGCAACCCTAGCACCAAAATTGGACCATGGGGCACCACGAACCTCAAAACTAAAAAGTGTTCCGAGCATTATGGTTTTTTATGCATAAGAATGCAGCAAGGATCATGGGGCACCAAAATCCAAAAGTCTAATTTTCGAACGAAAATTTCACAAATGGCCGAAAATGCACGACCGGCACCAAATTTGGACCACGGGGCACCACAGATCTCAAAACTAAAAAGTGCTCCTAGCATTATGTTTTTTATGCATCAGAATGCACCAGGGATCACGAACACTAGAACCCAAAAGTCTTATTTTCGCACGAAAACTGCACAAATGGCCGAAAATGCACCACAAACACCAAAATTGGACCACAGGACACCACGAACCTTAAAATTGAAAGTATTTAGAGCATTATGGGTTTTTATGCATAACAATGCACTAGGGATCACGGGGCACCAAAATCGTAAAGTCTTATTTTCGCACAAAAATTGCACAATGGGCCGAAAATGCACCACGGGCACAAAACTTGGACCACGGGGCACCTCGGACCTCAATACTTAAAAGTGCTCTGAGCATTTTGGTTTTTTATGCATAAGAATGCACCAGGGATCACGGAGCACCAAAAGTCTTATTTTCGACCGAAAACTACACAAATGGCCGGCAATGCACCAAAGGCACCAAAATTGCACCATGGGGCACCACGAGCCTCAAAACTGAAAAGTTTTCCGAGCATTATGGGTTTTTATGCATAAGAATGCACCAGGGATCATGGGGCACCAAAATCGAAAAGTCTTTTATTTCGCATGAAAATTGCACAATGTGCCGAAAATGCACCACGGGCACAAAAATTGGACCACGGGGCACCACGAACCTCGATACTGAAAAGTGTTCCGAGCATTATGGTTTTTTATGCATAAGAATGCACCAAGGATCAAGGGGCAAAAAAACCCAAAAGTCTTATTTTCGTACGAAAATTGAACAAATGGCCGAAAATGCACCACCGGCACCAAAATTAGACCACGAGGCACTACGAACTTCAAGACTGAAAAGTGTTCCGAGCATTATGGTTTTTTATGCATAAGAATGCACCAAGGATCACGGGGCACCAAAGCCCAAAAGTCTTACTTTCGCACGAAAATTGGACAATGGGCCGAAAATGCACCACGGGCACAAAAATTAGACCACGGAGCACCTCGGACCTGAAAACCGAAAAGTGCTCCGAGCATTAAGGTTTTTTATGCATAAGAATGCATCACAGATCACAGGACACCAAAACCCAAAAGTCTTATTTTCGCACAAAAAATGCACAAATGTCCGGAAATGTACCCCCGGCATCAAAATTGGACCACAGGGCACCACGAACCTCAAGATTGAAAAGTGTTCCGAGCATTATGATTTTTTTATGCATAAGAATGCAGCAAGGATCAAGGGGCAAAAAAACCCAAAAGTCTTATTTTCGCACGAAAATTGAACAATGGACTGAAAATGCACCACAGGCACCAATATTGCATCACGGGGCACCTCGGACCTCAAAATAGAAAAGTGCTATGAGCATTATGGTTTTTTATGCATAAGAATGCACCAGGGTTCACAGGACACCAAAACCCAAAAGTCTTATTTTCGGGCGAAGATTGCACAATGGGCCGGAAATGCACCACGGGCCCAAAATTGGATCACGGGGCACCTGGGAGCTCAAAACTTAAAAGTGCTCCAAGCATTATGATTTTTTATGCATAAGAATGCACCAGGGATCACGGGGCACCAAAACACAAAAGTCTTATTTTCGCACGAAAATTTCACAAATGGCCGAAAATGCCCCACAGGCACCAAAATTGGACCACGGGGCACTACGGACCTCAAAACTGAAAAGTGCTCCAAGCATTATGGTTTTTTCTGCATAAGAACGCACCAGGGATCACGGGGCACCAAAACCCAAATGTCTTATTTTCGCACGAAAATTGCACAAATGGCCGAAAATGCACCCCTGACACCAAAATTGGACAACGGGGCACAACGAACCTCAAGACTGGAAAGTGTTTCGAGCATTACGGTTTTTTATGCATAACAATCCACCAAGGATCATGGGGCACCGAAACCCAAAAGTCTTATTTTGCACAAAAATTACACAAAGCCGAAAATGCACCACCGGCACCAAAATTGGACCACGGGGTAACACGGACCTCAAAACTAAAAAGTGCTCAAAGTATTATGCTTTTTCATGCATAAGAATGCACCAGGGATCACGGGGCACCAAAACGCAAAACTCTTATTCTCAAACGAAGACTGCATAATGGGCCCAAAATGCACCACGGGCACCAAAATTGCCCCACGGGGCACCTGGGAGCTCAAAACTTAATAGTGCTCCAAGCATTATGGTTTTTTACGCAAAAGAATGCACTAGGGATCACGGGGCACGAAAACCCAAAAGTCTTATTTTCGTAACGAAAATTTCACAAATGGCCGAAAATGCACCACCGGCACCAAAATTGTACCACGGGGCAACACGGACCTCAAACCTGAAAAGTGTTCCGAGCATTATGGTTTTTTATCATAAGAATGCACCAGGGATCACGGGGCAATAAAATCCAAAAGTCTTATTTTGGCGCGAAAATTGCACAATGGGCCGAAAATGCACCACGGGCACAAAAGTTAGACCACGGAGCACCTCGGACCTGAAAACTGAAAAGTGCTTTGAGTATTAAGATTTTTTATGCATAAGAATGCATCAGGGATCACGGGGCACCAAAACCCAAAAGTCTTATTTTCGCACGAAAATTGAACAAATGGCCGAAAATGCACCACCGGCACCAAAATTAGACCACAGGGCACCACAAACTTCAAGACTGAACAGTGTTCCGTGCATTCTGGGTTTTTATGCATAAGAATGCACCAAGGATCATGGGGCACCAAAACCCATAAGTCTTATTTTCGCACGGAAATTGCACAAATGGCCGAAAATGCACCACGGGAACCACAGTCCTCAAAATTGAAAAGTGTTTCGAGCATTATGGTTTTTTATGCATAAGAATGCACCAGGGATCACGAGGCTCTAAAACCCAAAAGTCTTATTTTTGTACGAAAATTGCACAATGGGCCGAAAATGCATCACGGGCACAAAAATTAGACCACAGGGCACCTCGGACCTGAAAACTGAAAAGTGCTCCGAGCATTAAGGTTTTTTATGCATAAGAATGCATCAGGAATCACGGGACACCAAAACCCAAAAGGCTTATTTTCGCACGAAAAATGCTCTAATGTCCGAAAATGTACCCCCGACACCAAAATTGGACCATGGGGCACCACAAACCTCATGACTGAAAAGAGTTCCGAGCATTATGGTTTTTTAATGCATAAGAATGCACCAAGGATCAAGGGGTAAAAAAACTAAAACTCTTATTTTCGCACGAAAATTTAACAATGGACCGAAAATGCACCACAGGCACCAAAATTGGATCACGGGCACCTCAGACCTCAAAACAGAAAAGTGCTATGAGCATTATGGTTTTTTATTTATAAGAATGCCCCAGGGTTCACAGGGCACCAAAACCGAAAAGTCTTATTTTCGGGCGAAGATTAAATAATGGGCTGAAAATGCACCACGGGCACCAAAATTGGATCACGGGGCACCTGGGACATCAAAACTTAAAAGTGCTCCAAGCATTATGGTTTCTTATGCATAAGAATGCGCCAGGGATTACGGGGCACCAACACCCAAAAGTCTTATTTTCACACGAAAATTGCACAAATGGTTGAAAATGCATTACCGACACCAAAATTGTACCACGGGGCTCCATGGACCTCAAAACTGAAAAGTGTTCCATGCATCATGGTTTTTTATGCATAAGAATGCACCAGGGATCACGGGGCACCAAAACCCAAAAGTCCCATTTTCGCATGAAAATTGCACAATGGGCCGAAAATGCATGACGGGCACAAAAATTGGACCACGGGGCACCTCGGACCTCAAAACTGAAAAGTGCTCCAAGCATTATGATTTTTTATGCATAAGAAACCACCAGGGATCACGGGGCACCAAAACCCAAAAGTCTTATTTTGGCATGAAAATTGCACAAATGGCCGAAAATGCACCACCGGCACAAAAATTGGACCATGCGGCACCACGGATCGCAAAACTGAAAAGTGTTCCGAGTATTATGGTTTTTTATGCATAAGAATGCACCAGGGATCACGGGGCACCAACACCCAAAAGTCTTATTTTCGCATGAAAATTGCACAATATGGCGAAAATGCACCACGGGCACCAAAATTGGACCACGGGGCACCTCGGACCTCAATACTTAAAAGTGGTCAGAGCATTATGGTTTTTTATGCATAAGAATGCACCAGGGATCACGGGACACCAAAACCCATAAGTCTTATTTTCATTAGCAAATTGCACAATGGGCCGAAAATGCACCACGGGCACAAAAATTGGACCACGAGGCATGTCGGACCTCAATACTTAAAATTGATCCTAGCATTATGGTTTTTTATGCATAAGATTGCACCAGGGATGACGGGGCGCCAAATGCTAAAAGTCATATTTTCGCACGAAAATTGCACAATGGGCCAAAAATGCACCATGGATACCAAAATTGGACCACGGGGCACCACAGAGCTCAAAACTAAAAAGTGTTCCAAGCATTATGTTTTTTTATGCATAAGAATGCAACAGGTTTCACGGGGCACCAAAACCCAAAAGTCTTATTTTCACAAGAAAATTTCACAAATGGGCGAAAATGCACCACCGGCACCAAATTTTGACCACGAGGCACCGTGGATGTCAAAACTGAAAAGTGCTCTAGGTATTATGGTTTTTTATGCATAAGAATGCACCAGGGATCACGGGGCACCAAAACCCAAAAGTCTTATTTTCGTATGAAAATTGCATAAATGGCCGAAAATGCACCACCGACACCAAAATTGGACCACGAGGCACCAAAGACCTCAAAATTGAAAAGTGTTGCAAACATTATGATTTTTTATGCGTAAGAATGCGCCAGGGATCACGGGGCACCAAAAACCAAAAGTCTTATTTTTGCACGATTATTGCACAATGTGTCGAAAATGAACCACGAGCACCGAAATATGACCACGGGGCACCACGAACCACAAGATTGAAAAGTGTTCCGAGCATTATCGTTTTTTATGCATAAGAATGCACCAAGAATCACGGGGCACCAAAACCCAAATGTCTTATTTTGGCATGAAAATTGCACAATGGGCCGAAAATGCACAACATGCACCAAAATTGGATGACGGGGCACGACGGACCTCAAAACTAAAAAGTGCTCCAAGAATTATGGTTTTTTATGCCTAAGAATGCACCAGGGATCACGGGGCACCAAAATCCAAAAGTCTTATTTTCGCACGAAAATTGCACAATGGACCGAAAATGCACCACGGGCACAAAAATTAGACCACGGGGCACCTCGGACCTCAAAACTTAAAAGTGTTCCAACCATTATTGATTTTTATCCATAAGAATTCACCAGGAATCACGGGGCACCAAAACCTAAAAGTCTTATTTTCGCACGAAAATTGCACAATGGGCCGAAAATGCATCACGGGCACCAAAATTGGACCACGGGACACCTCGGAACTCAAAACTTAAATGTTCGTCAAGCATTATGGTTTTTTATGCATAAGAATCCACCAGGGATCACAGGGCACCAAAACCCAAAACTCTTATTTTGGCACGAAAATTTGACAAATTGCTATAAATGCACCACGGGAACCAAAATTGGACCACGGGGCACCGTGGACCTCAAAACTGAAAAGTGCTCCAACTATTATGGTTTTTTATGAATAAGATTGTACTAGCAATCACAGGGCACCAAAACCCAAAAGTCTTATTTTCACAAGAAAATTTCACAAATGGCCGAAAATGCATTATCGGCACCAAAATTGGTCCACTGGGCACCACAGACCTCAAAACTGAAAAGTGTTTCGAGCATTATCGTTTTTTATGCATAAGAATGCCCCCGGGATCACGGGGCACCAAAACCCAAAAGACTTATTTTCGCATGAAAATTGCACAATGGACCGAAAATGCACCACAGGCGCCAAAATTGGACCACAAGGCACGACAGACCTCAAAACTAAAAAGTTCTCTAAGCATTATGGTTTTTTTTGCATAAGAATGCACTAGGGATCACGGGGCACCAAAACCCAAAAGTCTTATTTTCGCACGAAAATTGCACAAATGGCCGAAAATGCATCACTGACACCAAAATTGGTCCACGGGGCACCACGGAACTCAAAACTTAAAAGTTCTCCAAGCATTATGGTTTTTTATGCATTAGAATGCACCAAGGATCACGGGGAACAAAAACCTAAAAGTCTTATTTTCGCACGAAAATTTCTCAAATGGCCGAAAATGCACCACGGGCACCACGGACCTCAAAACTGAAAAGTGTTCCTAGCATTATGGTTTTTTATGAATAAGAATGCACCAGGGATCACGAGGCACCAAAACCCAAAAGTCTTATTTTCGCACAAAAATTGTACAATGGGCTGACAATTCATTACCGACACCAAAATTGGACCACGGGGCACCACAGACCTCAAAACTGAAAAGTGTTCCGAGCAATGTGGCATTTTATGGATAAAATGCACCGGAAATGACGGGGCACCAATACCCAAAAGTCCTATTTTCGCCCAAAAATTGCACAATGGGCCGAAAATGCACCACGGGCACCAAAATTGGACCATGGGGCACCTCGGACCTCAATACTTAAAAATGGTCCAGGCATTATGGTTTTTAATGCATAAGAATGCACCAGGGATCACGGAACACCAACACCCAAAAGTCTTATTTTCGCACGAATATTGGACAAATGTCCGAAAATGCAACACCGGCAACAAAATTGGACCATGGGGCTCCACGAACCTCAAAACTGTAAAGTGATTCAAGCATTATGGTTTTCTATGCATAAGAATGCACCAAGGATCACGGGGCACCAAAACACAAAAGTCTTATTTTCGCACGAAACTTACACAAAAGGGTCGAGAATGCACCACGGGCACCAAAATTGAACCACGGGGTACCTCGAACCTCAATACATAAAAGTGGTCCGAGCATTATGGCTTTTTATGCATAAGAATGCACCAGGGAAACGGGGCATCAAATCCCAAAAGTCTTATTTTCGCACGAAAATTGTACAATGAGCCGAAAATGCACCATCGGCACCAAAATTGGACCACGGGGCACCACGGACCTCAAAACTGAAAAGTGTTATGAGCATTATGGTTTTTTATGCATAAGAATGCAGCAGGGATCACGGGGCACCGAAACCCAAAAGTCTTATTTTCGCACGAAAATTACACAATGGGCCGAAAATGCACCACGAGCACCAAAATTGGACCACGGGGCACGTCGGACCTCAAAACTGAAAGGTGCTCCAAGCATTATGGTTTTTTATGCATAAGAACGCACCAAGGATCACGGGGCACCAAAACCCAAAAGTCTTATTTTCGCCCGAGAATTGTACCATGGGCCGAGAATGCACCACCGGCACCAAAATTGGACCACGGGGCACCATGGACCTCAAAACTAAAAAGTGCTTCAAGCATTATGGTTTTTTATGCATAAGAATGCACCAGGGATCACGGGGCACCAAAACCCAAAACTCTTATTTTCGCACGAAAATTGCACAATGGGCCGAAAATGCACCACAGGCACCAAAATTGGATGACGGGCACCTTGGACCTCAAAACTAAAAACTGCTCCGAGTATAATGGATTTTTATGCATAAGAATGCACTAGGGATTACGGGGCACCAAAACCTAAAAGTCTTATTTTCGCATGAAAATTGCACAATGGGCACCAAAATTAGACCGCGGGGCACCTCGGACCTCAAAACTGAAAAGTGCACCGAGCATTATGGTTTTTTATGCATAAGAATGCACCAGGGATCATGGGGTACCAAAACCCAAAAGTCTTATTTTCGCACGAAAATTGCACAATGGGCCGAAAATGCACCACCGGCATAAAAATTGGACCACGGGGCACCTCAGACCTCAAAACTAAAAAGTTCTCCGAGTATAATGGATTTTTATGCATAAGAATGCACCAGGGATTACGGGGCACCAAAACCGAAAAGTCATATTTTCGCACGAAAATTGCACAATGGGCCAAAAATGCACCACAAGCACCAAAATTGGACTACGGGGCTCCTCGGACCTCAAAACTGAAAAGTGCAACGAGCATTATCGATTTTTATGCATAAAAAAGCACCAGGGATCACGGGGCACCAAAACCCAAAAGTCTTATTTTCGCACAAAAATTGCACATATGGCCGAACATGCACCCCCGGCACCAAAATTGGACCACGGTGCACCATGGACCTCAAAACTGAAAAGTGCTCCATGGATTATGGTTTTTTATGCATAAGAATGCACCAGCAATCATGGGGCACCAACACCCAAAAGTCTTATTTTCACATGAAAATTTCACTACTGACCGAAAATGCACCACCGGCACCAAAATTGGACCACAGGGCACCACAGACCTCAAAACTGAAAAGTATTTCAAGCATTATGGTTTTTTATGCATAAGAATGCACCAGGGGTCACGGGGCACCAAAACCCAAAAGTCTAATTTTCGCACGAAAATTGCACAATAGGACGAAAATGCATCACGAGGACCAAAATTGGACCACGGGGCACGTCGGACCTCAAAACATTAAAGTGCTCCGAGCATTATGATTTTTTATACATAAAAATGAACCAGGGATCACGGGGCACCAAAACCCAAAAGTTTTATTTTCGCACGAATATTGCACAATGGGCCGAAAATGCACCACGGGCACCAAAATTGGACCACGGGGCACCTCGGACCTCAAAACTGAAAAGTGGTCCGAGCATTATAGTTTTTAATGCATAAGAATGCACCAGGGATCAAGAGGTACCAAAACCAAAAAGTCTTATTTTCGAACGAAAATTGCACAATTGGACGAAAATGTACGATTGGCACCAAAATTGGACCACGGGGCACCATCGACCGCAAAACTGCAAAGTGGTCCAAGCATTATTGTGTTTTATGCATAAGAATGTACCAGGGATCAGGGGGCACCAAAACCCAAAAGTCTTATTTTCGCACGAAAATTGCTCAATGGGCCGAATATGCACCACGGGAACCAAAATTGGACCACGAGGCACCGTGGACCTGAAAACTGAAAAGCGCACCAAGCATTATGGTTTTTTAAGGATAAGAATGCACCAGGGATCACGGGGCACCAAAACCCAAAATTCCTCTTTTCGAATGAAAATTGCACAATGGGTCGAAAATGCACCACGGGGTACGTCGGACCTCAAAACTGAAAAATGCTCCGAGTATTACGGTTTTTTATGCATAAAAATGCACCAGGGATCACGGGGCACCAAAACCCAAAAGTCTTATGTTCGCACGAACATTGCACAAATGGTCAAAAATGCACCACCGGCACCAAAATTGGACCACGAGGTAGCACGAACCTCAAAACTGAAAATTGTTACTAGCATTATGGTTTATTCTGTATAAGAATGCACCAGGGATCATGGGGCACCAAAACCCAAAAGTCTTATTTGCGCACGAAAATTGCACAAATGGCCGAAAATGCACCCCCGACACCAAAATTAGACCATGGGGCACCACGGACCTGAAAACTGAAAAGTTTTCCAATAATTATGCTTTTTTTTTTTGCAAAAGAATGCACCAAGGATCACGGGGCACCAAAACCCAAAAGTCTTACTTTCGCATGAAAATTGCACAATGGGCCGAAAATGCACCACGGGCACCAAAATTGGACCATGGGGAACGTCGGACCTCAAAATTGAAAAATGCTCTGAGCATTATGGTTTTTTATTCATAAAAATGCACCAGGGATCACGGGGCACCAAAACCCAAAAGTCTTATTTTCGCACGAAAATTGCTCATTTGGCCGAAAATGCACCACGGGGACCAAAATTGGACCACGAGGCACCTCGGACCTCAATACTTAAAAGTGCTCTAAGCATTATGGTTTTTTATGCATTACAATGCACCAGGGATCATGGAGCACCAAAATGCAAAAGTCTTATTTTCGCACGAAAAATGCACAAATGGCCGTAAATGCACCACCTACAGCAAAATTGGACAACACGGCACCACAGCCTCAAAATTGAAAAGTGTTCCAGCATTATGGTTTTTTATGCATAAGAATGCCCCAAGGATCACGGATCACCAATACCCAAAAGTCTTATTTTCACATGAAAATTGCACAATGGGCCGAAAATGCACCACATGCACCAAAATTGGACCACGGGGCACCTCGGACCTCAAAACTGAAAAGTGCTACGAGCATTATTGGTTTTTATGCATAATATTGCACCAGGGATCACGGGGCACCAAAACCCAAAAGTCTTATTTTCGCACAAAAATTGCACAAATGGCCAAAAATACACCACCGTCCCCAAAATTGGACCATGGGGCAACATGGACCTCAAAACTGAAAAGTGCTCCAAGCATTATGGTTTTTATGCATAAGAATGCCCCAGGGATCACGGGGCACCGAAACCCAAAAGTCTTATTTTCGCTCGAAAATTGCACAAATGGTCGAAAATGCATTACGACATCAAAATTGAACCACGGGGCACCACAGACCTCAAAACTGAAAAGTGTTCCGATCATTCTTCTTTTTTATGCATAAGAATCCACCAGGGATCACGGGGAACCAAAACCCAAAAGTCTTATTTTCGTACGAAAATTGCATGATGGGCCAAAAATGCACCACGGGCACCAAAATTGGACCACAGGGCACCTCGGACCTCAGAACTGAAAAGTACTCCAAGCATTATGGTTTTTTATGCATAAGAATGCACTAGGGATCACGGGGGCACCAAAACCCAAAAGTCTTATTTTCGCACGAAAATTGCACAAATGGCCGAAAATGCACCCCGGCACTAAAATAGGACCACGGGGCACCACGAACAACAAGACTGAAGAGTGTTCCGAGCATTATGGTTTTTTTATGCATAAGAATGCACCAAGGATCACGGGGCACCAAAACCCAAAAGTCTTACTTTCGCACGAAAATTGCACAAAGGGTCGGAATTGCACCACGGGGCACGTCGCCCCTCAAAACTTAAAAGTGATACGAGCATTATGGTTTTTTATCCATAAGAATACACCAGGGTTCATAAGGCACCAAACCTAACAGTCCTATTTTCGCATGAAAATTGCACTAATGACTGGAAATGAACCACCGACACCAAAATTGGACCACGAGGCACCACGGACCTCAAAACTGAAAGGTGTTCCGAGCATTATGTTTTTCTATGCGTAAGAATGCACAAGGTGTCACGGGGCACCAAAACCAAAAAGTCTTATTTTCGCACGAAAATTACACAATGGGCTGAAAATGCACCACGGGCACCAAAATTGGACCATGGGGTACCTCGGACCTCAAAACTCAAAAGTGCTCCGAGCATTATGGATTTTTATGCATAAGAATGAACCAGGGATCACGGTGCACCAAAGCCCAACAGGCTTATTTTTACACGAAAATTGCACAATGGGCCGAAAATGCATCATGGGCACCAAAATTGGACCACAGGGCACCTCGGACCTCAAAACTGAAAAGTGCTCCAAGCATTATCATTTTTTATGTATAAGAATGCACCAGGGATCACGGGGCACCAAAACACAAAAGTCATATTTTCACACAAATATTGGACAAATGTCCGAAAATGCAACACCAGCACAAAAGTTGGACTACGGGGCTCCACGAACCTCAAAACTGTAAAGTGATTCGAGCATTATGTTTTTTTATGCATAAGAATGCACCAAGGATCACGAGGCACAAAAACCCAAAAGTCTTATTTTCGCACGAAAATTGCACAAAGGGTTGAAAATGCACGATGGGCACCAAAATTGGACCACGGGGTACCTCGGACCTCAATACTTAAAAGTGGTCCGAGCATTATGGCTTTTTATGCATAAGAATGCACCAGGGATAACGGGGCACCAAATCCAAAAAGTCTTATTTTCGCACGAAAATTGCACAATGGGCCGAAAATGCACCACCGGCACATTATTGGACCACAAGGCACCTCGGACCTCAAAACTGAAAAATGCTCCGAGCATTATTGTTTTTTTATTCATAAGAATGCACCAGGGATCATGGGGCACCAAAACGCAAAAGTCTTATTTTCGCACGAAAATTACACAATGGGTCGAAAATGCACCACGGGCACCAAAATTGGTCCACAAGGCACCTCGTACCTCAAAATTGAAAAGTGCTCCGAGCGGTATCGTTTTATGCATAAGAATGCCCTAGGGATCACGGGGCACCAAAACCAAAAAGACTTATTTTCGCACGAAAATTGCACAACGGGCCGAAAATGCACCACTGGCACCAAAATTGGACCACGGGGTACGTCGGATCTCAAAACTGAAAAGTGCTCCAAGCATTATGGTTTTTTATGCATAAGAACGCACCAGGGATCACGGGGCACCAAAACCCAAAAGTCTTATTTTCACACGAGAATTGTACCATGGGCTGAAAATGCATCACAGGAACCAAAATTGGACCACGGGGAACCTCGGACGTCAAAAATTAAAAGTGCTCCGAGCATTATTGTTTTTCAGGCATAAGAATGAACCAGGGATTACGGTGCACCAAAACCCAAAAGTCTTATTTTCGCACGAAAATTGCACAATGGGCCGAAAATGCAGCACCGACACCAAAATTAGACCACGGGGCACCTCGGACCTCAAAACTGAAAAGTGTTCTGAGTAATACGGTTTTTTATGCATAAAAATGCACCAGGGATCACGGGGCACCAAATCCCAAAAGTCTTATTTTCGCACGAAAATTGCACAATGGGCTGAAAATCCACCACTGGCACCAAAATTGGACCACGGGGCACCTCGGACCTCAAAACTGATAAGTGCTCCGAGCATTATGGTTTTTTATGCATAAGAAAGTCCCAGGGATCACGTGGTACCAAAACCTAAAAGTTTCATTTTCGCATGAAAATTGCACAATGGGCCGAAAATGCCCCACAGGCACCAAAATTGGACCAGGGGGCACTTCGGACCTCAAAACTAAAAAGTGCTCCGAGCATTATCATTTTTTATGCATAAGAATGCACAAACGATCATGGGGCCCCCAATCCCAAAAGCCTTATTTTCGCACGAAAATTGCACAATGGGCCAAAAATGCATCATGGGCACCAAAATTGGACCACGGGGCACCTCGAACTTCAAAACTTAAAAGTGCTACGAGAATTATGGTTTTTTATCCATAAGAATGCACCAGGGATTATGGGGAACCAAAACCCAAAAGTCTTATTTTCGCACAAAAATTGCACAATGGGCCTAAAATGCACCACCGGCACAAAAATTGGACCACGGGGCACCTCAGACCTCAAAACTAAAAAGTTCTTCGAGTATAATGGATTTTTATGCATAAGAATGCACCAGGGATCAGGGGGCACCAAAACCCAAAAGTCTTATTTTCGCATGAACATTGCACAAATGGTAAAAAATGCACCACCGGCACCAAAATTGGACCACGCGGTAGCACGGACCTCAAAACTGAAAAGTGTTACTAGCATTATGGTTTATTCTGTATAAGAATGCATCAGGGATCACGGGGCACCAAAACCAAAAATTCCTCTTTTCGAACGAAAATTATACAATGGGCCGAAAATGCACCACGGGGCACGTCGGACCTCAAAACTGAAAAATGCTCCGAGTATTATGGTTTTTTATGCATAAAAATGCACCAGGGATCACGGGGCACCAAAACCCAAAAGTCTTATTTTCGCACGAACATTGCACAAATGGTCAAAAATGCACCACCGGCACCAAAATTGGACCACGCGGTAGCACGGACCTCAAAACTGTAAAGTGTTACTAGCATTATGGTTTATTCTGTATAAGAATGCACCAGGGATCATGGGGCACCAAAACCCAAAAGTCTTATTTTCGCACGAAAATTGCACAAATGGCCGAAAATGCACTCCCGACACCAAAATTAGACCATGGGGCACCACGGACCTGAAAACTGAAAAGTTTTCCAATAATTATACTTTTTTTTTTGCAAAAGAATGCACCACCGGCACCAAAATTGGACCACGAGGTAGCACGGACCTCAAGACAGAAAAGTGTTCTAAGCAATATGGTTTTTTATGCATAAAAATGCACCAGGGATCACGGGCCACCAAAACCCAAAAGTTTCATTTTCGCATGAAAATTGCACAATGGGCCGAAAATGCCCCACAGGCACCAAAATTGGACCAGGGGGCACTTCGGACCTCAAAACTGAAAAGTGCTCCGAGCATTATCGTTTTTTATGCATAAGAATGCACAAACGATCATCGGGCCCCAAATCCCAAAAGCCTTATTTTCGCACGAAAATTGCACAATGGGCCAAAAATGCATCATGGGCACCAAAATTGGACCACGGGACACCTCGAACTTCAAAACTTAAAAGTGCTCCGAGAATTATGGTTTTTTATGCATAAGAATGAACCAGGGATCATAGGGCACCAAAACCCAAAAGTCTTATTTTCGCACGAAAATTGCACAATGGGCCGAAAATGCACCACCGGCACAAAAATTGGACCACGGGGCACCTCAGACCTCAAAACTAAAAAGTTCTCCGACTATAATGGATTTTTATGCATAAGAATGCACCAGGGATCAGGGGGCACCAAAACCCAAAAGTCTTATTTTCGCACGAAAATTGCTCAATCTGCCGAATATGCACCACGGGAACCAAAACTGGATCTCGAGGCATCGTGGACCTGAAAACTGAAAAGCGCACCAAGCATTATGGTTTTTTAAGGATAAGAATGCACCAGGGATCACGGGGCACCAAAACCAAAAATTCCTCTTTTCGAACGAAAATTACACAATGGGCCGAAAATGCACCACGGGGCACGTCAGACCTCAAAACTGAAAAATGCTCCGAGTATTATGGTTTTTTATGCATAAAAATGCACCAGGGATCACGGGGCACAAAAACCCAAAAGTCTTATTTTCGCACGAACATTGCACAAATGGTCAAAAATGCACCACCGGCACCAAAATTGGACCACGCGGTAGCACGGACCTCAAAACTGTAAAGTGTTACTAGCATTATGGTTTATTCTGTATAAGAATGCACCAGGGATCATGGGGCACCAAAACCCAAAAGTCTTATTTTCGCACGAAAATTGCACAAATGGCCGAAAATGCACTCCCGACACCAAAATTAGACCATGGGGCACCACGGACCTGAAAACTGAAAAGTTTTCCAATAATTATACTTTTTTTTTTGCAAAAGAATGCACCACCGGCACCAAAATTGGACCACGAGGTAGCACGGACCTCAAGACAGAAAAGTGTTCCGAGCATTGTGGTTATTTATGCATAAGAATGCACCAAGGATCACGAGGCACCAAAACCCAAATCTCTAATTTTCGCACGAAAATTGCACAAACGGCCGAAAATGCACCACGGGCACCAAAATTGGACCACGGGGCACCTCGAACCTCAAAACTGAAAAGTACTATGAGTATTATGGTTTTTTATGCAAAAGAATGCACCAGGGATCACAGGGCACCATAACCCGAAAGTCTTATTTTTGCACAAAAATTTCACAAATTTCCGAAAATGCACCACCGGCACCAAAATTGGACCACAGGGCACCATGGACCTCAAAACTGAAAAGTACTCCAAGCATTATGGTTTTTTATGCATAAGAATGCACCAGGGATCAGGGGGCAGCAAAACCCAAAAGTCTTATTTTCGTACGAAAATTGCAAAATAGGCCGAAAATGCACCACGGGCACCAACATTGGACCACGGGGCACTGTGGACCTGAAAACTGAAAGTGCTCCAAGCATTATGGTTTTTTATGCATAAGAATGCACCTGGGATATTGGGGCACCAAAACCCAAAAGTCCTATTTTCGAATGAAAATTCCACAATGGGCCAACATTGCATCACGGGCACCAAAATTGGACCATGGGGCACCACGGACCTCAAAACTAAAAAGTGTTCCAAACATTATTGTTTTTTATGCATAAGAATGCACCAGGGATCATGGGGCACCAAAACCCAAAAGTCTTATTTTCGCACGAAAATTGCAGAAAGGGCCGAAAATGCACCACGGGCACCAAAATTGGACCACGGGGCACCTCGGACCTCAAAACTGAAAAGTTCTATGAGCATTATGGTTTTTAATGCATAAGAATGCACCAGGGTTCATAGGGCACAAAAACCCAAAAGTCTTATTTTCGCACTAAAATTGCACAAATGGCCGAAAATGCACTCCTGACACCAAAATTAGACCATGGGGCACCACGGACCTGAAAACTGAAAAGTTTTCCAAAAATTATACTTTTTTTTTTGCAAAAGAATGCACCACCGGCACCAAAATTGGACCACGAGGTAGCACGGACCTCAAGACAGAAAAGTGTTCCGAGCATTGTGGTTTTTTATGCATAAGAATGCACCAAGGATCACGAGGCACCAAAACCCAAATCTCTAATTTTCGCACGAAAATTGCACAAACGGCCGAAAATGCACCACGGGCACCAAAATTGGACCACGGGGCACCTCGAACCTCAAAACTGAAAAGTACTATGAGTATTATGGTTTTTTATGCAAAAGAATGCACCAGGGATCACAGGGCACCAAAACCTGAAAGTCTTATTTTTGCACGAAAATTTCACAAATGGTCGAAAATGCACCACTGGCACCAAAATTGGACCACAGGGCACGATGGACCTCAAAACTGAAAAGTACTCCAAGCATTATGGTTTTTTATGCATAAGAATGAACCAGGGATCAGGGGCAGCAAAACCCAAAAGCCTTATTTTCGTACGAAAATTGCAAAATAGGCCGAAAATGCACCACGGGCACCAACATTGGACCACGGGGCACTGTGGACCTGAAAACTGAAAGTGCTCCAAGTATTATGGCTTTTTATGCATAAGAATGCACCTGGGATATTGGGGTACCAAAACCCAAAAGTCCTATTTTCGAATAAAAATTCCACAATGGGCCAACATTGCATCACGGGCACCAAAATTGGACCATGGGGCACCACGAACCTCAAAACTAAAAAGTGTTCCAAGCATTATTGTTTTTTATGCAAAAGAATGCACCAGGGATTACGGGGCACCAAAACCTAAAAGTCTTATTTTCGCTTGAAAATTGCACAAATGGTAGAAAATGCACCACCGACACCAAAATTGGACAACGGGGCACCGCGGACCTCAAAACTGAAAAGAGTTCCGAGCATTATTGTTTTTTATGCATAAGATTGTGCCAGGGATCACGGGGCACCAAAACCCAAAAGTCTTATTTTCGCACGAAAGTTGCACAATGGGCCGAAAATGCACCACGGGCACCAAAATTGGACCACGGGGCACGTTGGACCTCAAAACTGAAAAGTTCTCTGACCATTATGGTTTTTTATGCATAAGAATGCACCAAGGATCACAGGGTACCAAAATCCAAAAGTCTTATTTTCGCACGAAAATTGCACGATGGGCCAAAAATGCACCACAGGCACCATAATTGGACCGCGGGGCATGTCGGACCTCAAAACTGAAAAGTGCTGCGAGCTTGATGGTTTTTTATGCTTAAGAATGCACCAGGGATCACGGGGCACCACAACCAAAAAGTCATATTTTTGCACGAAAATTGCACAACGGGCCGAAAATGCACGACGGGAACCAAAATTCGACCATGGGACACCCCGGACCTCAAAACCTAAAAGTGCTCTGAGCATTATGGTTTTTTTATGTATAAGAATGCACCAGGGATCTCGGGGAACCAAAACCCAAAAGTCTTATTTTCGCACGAAAATTGCAAAAATGGCCGAAAATGCTCCACCGGCACCAAAATTGGACCACGGGGCACCTCGGACCTCAAAACTGAAAAGTTCTCTGAGCATTATGGTTTTTTATGCATAAGAATGCACCAGGGATCACATGGCACCAAAACCGAAAAGTCTTATTTTCACACAAAAATTGCACAATGGGCCGAAATTGAACCACGGGCACCAAAATTTGACCAAGGGGCACCTCGGACCTCAATACCTAAAAGTTCTCCGAGCATTATTATTTTTTATGCGTAAGAATGCACCAGGGATCATAGGGCACGAAAACCCAAAAGTCTTATTTTCGCCCGAAAATTGCATAATGGGTCGAAAATGTACCACGGGCACCAAAATTGGAGCGCGGGACACGTCGGACCTCAAAACTGATAAGCGCTCTCAGCATTATGGTTTTTTATGCATAACCATGCACCAGGGATCACAGGGCACAAAAACCCAAAAGTTTTATTTTCGCATGAAAATTGCACAAATGGTAGAAAATGCACCACCGACACCAAAATTGGACAACGGGGCACCGCGGACCTCAAAACTGAAAAGAGTTCCGAGCATTATTGTTTTTTATGCATAAGATTGTGCCAGGGATCACGGGGCACCAAAACCCAAAAGTCTTATTTTCGCACGAAAGTTGCACAATGGGCCGAAAATGCACCACGGGCACCAAAATTGGACCACGGGGCACGTCGGACCTCAAAACTGAAAAGTGATCAAAGCATTATGGCTTTTTATGCTTAAGAATGCACCAGGGATCATGGGGAATAAAAATCCAAAAGTCTTATTTTCGTACAAAGATTGCACAATGGGCCGAAATTATACCACGAGCACCAAAATTGGACCACGGGGCACCTAGGACCCCAAAACTAAAAAGTGCTCCAACCAAGATGGTTTTTTATGCATAAGAATGCACCAGGGATCACGGGGCACCAAAACCCCAAAGTCATATTTTCGCAAGAAAATTGCACAAATTGTCAAAAATGCACCACCGGCACCGAAATTGGACCACGGGGCACCTCGGACTTCAAAGCTGAAAAGTTCTCTGAGCATTATGGTTTTTTATGCATAAGAATGCACCAAGGATCACAGGGTACCAAAATCCAAAAGTCTTATTTTCGCACGAAAATTGCACGATGGGCCAAAAATGCACCACGAGCACCATAATTGGACCGCGGGGCACGTCGGACCTCAAAACTGAAAAGTGCTGCGAGCATGATGGTTTTTTATGCTTAAGAATGCACCAGGGATCACGGGGCACCACAACCAAAAAGTCTTATTTTCACATGAAAATTGCACAATGGGCCGAAATTGCACCACGGCCACCAAATTTTGACCCAGGGGCACCTCGGACCTCAATACCTAAAAGTTCTCCGAGCATTATTATTTTTTATGCGTAAGAATGCACCAGGGATCATAGGGCACGAAAACCCAAAAGTCTTATTTTCGCCCGAAAATTGCATAATGGGTCGAAAATGTACCACGGGCACCAAAATTGGAGCGCGGGACACGTCGGACCTCAAAACTGATAAGCGCTCTCAGCATTATGGTTTTTTATGCATAACCATGCACCAGGGATCACAGGGCACAAAAACCCAAAAGTTTTATTTTCGCATGAAAATTGCACAAATGGTAGAAAATGCACCACCGACACCAAAATTGGACAACGGGGCACCGCGGACCTCAAAACTGAAAAGAGTTCCGAGCATTATTGTTTTTTATGCATAAGATTGTGCCAGGGATCACGGGGCACCAAAACCCAAAAGTCTTATTTTTGCACGAAAGTTGCACAATGGGCCGAAAATGCACCACGGGCACCAAAATTGGACCACGGGGCACGTCGGACCTCAAAACTGAAAAGTGCTCAAAGCATTATGGCTTTTTATGCTTAAGAATGCACCATGGATCATGGGGAATCAAAATCCAAAAGTCTTATTTTCGTACGAAGATTGCACAATGGGCCGAAATTATACCACGAGAACCAAAATTGGACCACGGGCCACTTAGGACCCCAAAACTGAAAAGTGCTCCGACCAAGATGGTTTTTTATGCATAAGGATGCACCAGGGATCACGGGGCACCAAAACCCCAAAGTCATATTTTCGCAAGAAAATTGCACAAATGGCTAAAAATGCACCACTTGCACCAAAATTGGACCACGGGGCACCACGGACCTCAAAGCTGAAAAGTTCTCTGAGCATTATGGTTTTTTATGCATAAGAATGCACCAAGGATCACAGGGTACCAAAATCCAAAAGTCTTATTTTCGCACGAAAATTGCACGATGGGCCAAAAATGCACCACGGGCACCATAATTGGACCGCGGGGCACGTCGGACCTCAACACTGAAAAGTGCTGCGAGCATGATGGTTTTTTATGCTTAAGAATGCACCAGGGATCACGGGGCACCACAACCAAAAAGTCTTATTTTCACACGAAAATTGCACAATGGGCCGAAATTGCACCACGGCCACCAAATTTTGACCCAGGGGCACCTCGGACCTCAATACCTAAAAGTTCTCCGAGCATTATTATTTTTTATGCGTAAGAATGCACCAGGGATCATAGGGCACGAAAACCCAAAAGTCTTATTTTCGCACGAAAATTGCATAATGGGCCGAATATGTACCACGGGCACCAAAATTGGAGCGCGGGACACGTCGGACCTCAAAACTGATCAGCGCTCTCAGCATTATGGTTTTTTATGCGTAACCATGCACCAGGGATCACAGGGCACAAAAACCCAAAAGTTTTATTTTCGCATGAAAATTGCACAAATGGTAGAAAATGCACCACCGACACCAAAATTGGACAACGGGGCACCGCGGACCTTAAAATTGAAAAGAGTTCCGAGCATTATTGTTTTTTATGCATAAGATTGTGCCAGGGATCACAGGGCACCAAAAGCCAAAAGTCTTATTTTTGCACGAAAGTTGCACAATGGGCCGAAAATGCACCACGGGCACCAAAATTGGACCACGGGGCACGTCGGACCTCAAAACTGAAAAGTGCTCGCAGCATTATGGCTTTTTATGCTTAAGAATGCACCATGGATCATGGGGAATCAAAATCCAAAAGTCTTATTTTCGTACGAAGATTGCACAATGGGCTGAAATTATACCACGAGCACCAAAATTGGACCACGGGCCACTTAGGACCCCAAAACTGAAAAGTGCTCTGAGCATTATGGTTTTTTATGCTTAAGAATGCACCAAGAATCGCGGGGCACCAAAACCCAAAAGTCTTATTTTCGCACGAAAATTGCACAAATGGCTAAAAATGCACCACTTGCACCAAAATTGGACCACGGGGCACCACGGACCTCAAAACTGAAAAGTGCTCCGACCAAGATGGTTTTTTATGCATAAGAATGCACCAGGGATCACGGGGCACCAAAACCCCAAAGTCTTATTTTCGCACGAAAATTGCACAAATTGTCGAAAATGCACCACCAGCACCGAAATTCGGCCACGGGGCACCTCGGACCTCAAAGCTGAAAAGTTCTCTGAGCATTATGGTTTTTTATGCATAAGAATGCACCAAGGATCACAGGGTACCAAAATCCAAAAGTCTTATTTTCGCACGAAAATTGCACGATGGGCCAAAAATGCACCACGGGCACCATAATTGGACCGTGGGGCATGTCGGACCTCAAAACTAAAAAGTGCTGCGAGCATGATGGTTTTTTATGGTTAAAAATGCACCAGGGATCACGGGGCACCACAACCAAAAAGTCATATTTTCGAACGAAAATTGCGCAATGGGCCGAAAATGCACGACGGGAACCAAAATTCGACCATGGGACACCCCGGACCTCAATACCTAAAAGTGCTCCGAGCATTATGGTTTTTCATGCATAAGAAAGCACCAGGGATCTCGGGGCACCAAAACCCAAAAGTCTTATTTTCGCACTAAAATTGCAAAATATGGCCGAAAATGCACCAGCGGCACAAAAATTGGACCACGGGGCACCACAGACCTCAAAACTGAAAAGTGCTCTGAGCATGATGGTTTTTATGCATAAGAATGCACCAGGGATCACGGGGCACCAAAACCTAAAAGTCTTATTTTCGCATGAAAATTGCACAAATTGCCGAAAATGCACCACCGACACCAAAATTGGACCACGGGGAACCATGGACCACAAAACTAAAAAGATTTCTGAGCATTATTGTTTTTTATGCATAAGAATGCACCAGGGATCACGGGGCACCAAAATTGGACCACGGGGCACCTCGGACCTCAAAACTGAAAAGTTCTCTGAACATTATGGTTTTTTATGCATAAGAATGCACCATGGATCACGGGGCACCAAAACCCAAAAGTCCTATTTTCGCACGAAAATTGCACAATGGGCTGAAGATCTACCAGGGGAACCAAAGTTGGACCATGGGGCATGTTGGACCTCAAAACTGAAAAGTTCTCCAGGCATTATGGTTATTTATGCATAAGAATGCACCAGGGTTCACGGCGCACCAAAACCCCAAAGTCTTATTTTCCCACGAAAATTGCATAATGGGCCGAAAATGCACCACGGGCACAAAAATTGGACCACAGGGCACCTCGGACCTCAAAACTGAAAAGTGCTCCGAGAATTATGGTTTTTTTATGGATAAGAATGCACCAGGGATGACGGTTTAGCGAAACCCAAAAGTCTTATTTTCGCATGAAAAATTGCACAAACGGCTGAAAATGTACCACTGGAACCAAAATTGGACCACGAGTCACCCCGGACTTCAAAACTTAAAAGTGCTCCGAGCATTTTGGTTTTTTATGCACAAGAATGCACCAGGGATCACGGGGTACCAAAACCCAATAGTCTTATTTTTGCACGAAAATTGCACAATGGGCCAAAAATGCACCACCGGTACCAAAGTTAGACCACGGGGCACCTCGGACCTCAAAATTGAAAAGTGCTCTGAGCATTATGGTATTTTATGCATAAGAATGCACCAGGGATCACGGGGCACCCAAACCCAAAAGTATTATTTTCGCATGAAAATTGCACAAATGGTCGAAAATGCACCACCGGCACCTAAATTGGACCACGGGGCTCCACGGACCTCAAAACTGAAAAGTTCTCCAAGCATTATGGTTTTTTATGCATAAGAATCCACCAGGGATCACGGGGCACCAAAACCCAAAAGTTTTATTTTCGCACGAAAATTGCACAATGGGCCGAAAATGCACCACGGGCACCAAAATTGGACCATGGGGCACCTTGGACCTCAAAACTGAAAAGTGCTCCGAAGCATTATGGTATTTTATGCATAAGAATGCACCAGGGATCACGGGGCACCTAAACCCAAAAGTGTTACTTTCGCATGAAAAATGCATAAATGCCGAAAAATGCACCACCAGCACCAAAATTGGACCACGGGGCACCACAGTCCTCAAAAATAAAAAGTGCTTCAAGCATTATGGTTTTTTATGCAAAGAATGCACTAGGGATCATGGGGCACCAAAACCCAAAAGTCTTATTTTCGCACGAAAATTGTACAATGGGCCGAAAATGCGCCACGGGCACCAAAATTGGACCACAGGGCACGTCGGACCTCAAAACTGAAAAGTTCTCCGAGTATTATGGTTTTTTATGCATAGGAATGCACCAAGGATCATGGGGCACCAAAACCCAAAATTCTTATTTTCGTATGAAAATTGCATAAATGGCCGAAAATGCACAATCGACACCAAAATTGGACCACGGGGCACGATGGACCTCCAAACTGAAACGAGTTCTATGCATTATGGTTTTTTATGCATAACAATCCACCAGGGATCCCGAGGCACCAAAACTAAAAACTCTTATTTTCGCACGAAAATTGCATAATGGACCGAAAATGCAGTAGGGCACCAAAATTTGACCTCGGGGCACCTCGGTCCTCAAAACTGAAAAGTGCTCCAAGCATTATGGTTTTTTATGCATAAGAATGCACCAGGGATCATGGGGCACCAAAACCCAAAAGTCTTATTTTTGCACGAAAATTGCACAATGGGCCAAAACCCTGGTGCATTCTTGGCCCATTGTGCAATTTTGTTGCCAAAATAAGGCTTTTGGGTTTTGGTGCCCCGTGATTCCTTTTGCATTCTTATGCATAAGAACCATAATGCTCATAGCACTTTTAGGTTTTCAGGTCCGTGTTGCCCCGTGGTCCAATTTTGGTGCCCGTGGTGCATTTTCGGCACATGGTGCAATTTTCGTGCCAAAATAAGACTTTTGCGTTTTGGGGCCCCGTGATCCTTGGGACACCAAAATTGGACCACTGGACACCACGGACCTCAAAAATGAAAAGTGCTCAAAGCATTAGGGTTTTTTTAGGGATAAGGATGCACCAGGGATCGCGGGGCACCAAAACCCAAAACTCTTACTTTGGCACGAAAATTGCACCATTTGCCGAAAATGCACCACGGGTTCCAAAATTGGACCACGGGGAACCATGGACCTCAAAACTGAAAAGTGGTCGAAGCATTATGGTTTTTTATGCATAAAAATGCTCCATGGATCACGGGGCACAGAAACCCAAAAGTCTTATTTTTGCACGAAAATTGCATAATAGGCCGAAAATGCACCACGAGCACCAAAATTGAACCACGGGGAACCAGTACCTCAAAACTGAAAAGTGCTTAGAGAATTATGGTTTTTTATGCATTAGGATGCACCAAGGATCACAGGGTACCAAAATCCAAAAGTCTTATTTTGGAATGAAAATTGACCCATGTGCCGAAAATGCACCACAGGCACCAAAATTGGATCACGGGGCACCATGGACCTCAAAATTGAAAAGTGTTGCGAGCATGATGGTTTTTTTATTCATAAGAATGCACCAGGGATAACGTGGCATGAAAACCCAAAAGTCTGATTTTGGCATGAAAATTGCACCATATGCCAAAAAGACACCAATGGGCACCAAAATTGGACCACTGGACACCACGGACCTCAAAACCTAAAAGTGATCCGAGCATGATGGGTTTTTATGCATAAGAATGCACTAGGGATAACAGGGCACCAAAAACCAAAAGTCTTATTTTGGCACGAAAATTAAACCATGTGGCGAAAAATGCACCACGAGCATCAAAATTGGACCACGGGGCACAACGGACCTCAAAACTGAAAAGTGCTATGAGCATTATGGTTTTTTATGCATAAGAATGCTCCAAGGATCAATGGGCACCAAAACCCAAAAGTCTTATTTTGGCACAAAAATTGGACCATGTGCCGAAAATCGACCACGGGCACCAAAAATGGACCACGAGGCACCACAGACCTCAAAAGTGAAAAGTGCTCCGAGCTTTATGGTATTTTATGCGTAAGAATACTCAGGGATCAATAAGCACCGAAACCCAAAAGTATTATTTTGGCACGAAAATTGGACAATATGCCGAAAATGCACCACAGGCACCAAAATTGGACCACGGGACACCATGGACCTCAAAACTGAAAAGTGCTCCGAGCATAATGGTTTTTTATGCATAAGAATGCACCACGGATCATGGGGAACCAAAACCCAAAAGTCTTATTTTGGCACGAAAATTACACCATGTGCGGAAAATGCACCACGGGCACCAAATTTGGACCACGGGGCACTACGTACCTCAAAACCAAAAAGTGCTCCGAGTAAGATGGTTTTTTATGCATAAGAATGAACCAGGGATAACGGGGCACCAAAACCCAAAAGTCAGATTTTGGCACGAAAATTGCACCATTTGCCAAAAAAGCACCACGGGGTTCGAAAATTGGACCACTGGACACCACGGACCTCAAAACCTAAAAGTGTTCCGAGCATGATGGTTTTTTATGCATAAGAATGCACTAGGGATAACGGAGCACCAAAAATCAAAAGTCTTATATTGGCACGAAAATTAAACCATGTGGCAAAAAATGCACCACGAGCACCAAAATTGGACCACGGGGCACCACGGACCTCGAAACTGAAAAGTGCTCTGAGCATTATGGTTTTTTTGTGCATAAGAATGAACCAGGGATCACGGGGAACCAAAACCCAAAAGTCTTATTTTGGCACGAAACTTAAGCCATGTGCCGAAATGCACCATCGGCACCAAAATTGGACCACGGGGCACCACGGACCTCAAAACCGAAAAGTGCTCCGAGAATTATGGTTTTTTATGCATAAGAATGCACTAGGGATAACGGGGCACCAAAACCCAAAGTCTTATTTTGGCACTAAAATTGGACCATGTGCCGATAATGCACCACGGGGACCAAAAATGGACCACGGGGCACCATGGACCTCAAAACTTAAAAGTGCTCTGAGCATTATGGTTCTTTAAGCATAAGAATGCTCTAGGGATCAGAGGGCACCAAAACCCAAAAGTCTTATTTTGGCACAGAAATTGCACTATGTGCCGAAAATTCACCACGGGCACCAAAATTGGACCACGGGGGACCACGAACCTCAAAACTAAAAAGTGCTTCGAGCATTATGGTTATTTATGCGTAAGAATGCACTAGGGATCACGGGGCACCAAAACCCAAAAGTCTTATTTTCGGACGAAAATTGCACAAATGGCCGAAAATGCACCACGGCATCAAAATTGTACCACGGGGCACCACAGACCTCAAAACTGAAAAGTGCTCCAAGCGTTATAGTTTTTTATGCATAACAATACACTAGGGATCACGGGGCACCAATACCCAAAAGTCTTATTTTCGCACGAAAATTGCGCAATGGGCCGAAAATGCACTACTGGCACCAAAATTGGACCACGGGGGACCACGAACCTCAAAATTGAAAAGTGCTCCGAGCGTTATGGTTTTTTATGCATAAGAATGCACCAGGGATCACGGGGCACCAAAACCCAAAAGTCTTATTTTCAGACGAAAATTGCACAAATGGGTGAAAATGCACCACCGACACCAAAATTGGACCACGAGGCACCACGAACCTTAACATTGAAAAGTGCTCTGAGAATTATGGTTTTTTATGCCTAAGAATGCCCCAACGATCACTGGGCACAAAAAGCTAAAAGTCTTATTTTGTCGCGGAAATTGCACCATAGGCCAAAAATGCACCACGGGGCACCAAAATATGACTACTGGACACGGCAAACCTCAAAATTGAAAAGTCCTCCGAGCATTATTGTTTTTTATGTATAAGAATGCACCAGGGATCATGGGGCACCAAAACCCAAAAGTCTTATTTTGGCACGACAGTTGCATTATGTGCCGAAAATTCACCACGGGCAACAAAATTTGACCACGGGGCACCACGAACCTCAAACCTGAAAAGTGCTCCAAGCATTATTTTTTTTATGCATAAGAATGCACCACGGATCATGGGGCACCAATACCCAAACGTGTTATTTTCGCACGAAAATTGCACAAATGGCAGAAAATGCACCACCAGCACCAAATTTGGATGACGGGGCACCACGGACATCAAAACTGAAAAGTGCTACAAGCATTATGGTTTTTTATGCATAAGAATGCTCCAGGGATCACGAGGCACCAAAACCGAAAGGTCTTATATTCGCACTAAAATTGTACAATGGGTCGGAAATGCACCGCAGCCACCAAAGTTGGACCACGGAGCACCACATACCTCAAAACTGAAAAGTGCTCAGAGCATTATGGTTTTTTATGCATAAGGGTGCACCAGGGATCATGGAGCACCAAAACCCAAAAGTCTTATTTTGGCACGAAAATTTCACCATGTGTTGAAAATTCACCACAAGCACCAAAATTGGACCACGGGGCACCATGGACCTCAAAACTGAAAAGTGCTCAGAGCATTATGGTTTTTTATGCATAAGGGTGCACCAGTGATCATGGAGCACCAAAACCCAAAAGTCTTATTTTGGCACAAAAATTTCACCATGTGTTGAAAATTCACCACAAGCACCAAAATTGGACCACGGGGCACCATGGACCTCAAAACTGAAAAGTGTTCCGAGCATTACCGTTTTTTATGTATAAGAATCAACCAGGGATCACGGGGCACCAAAACCCAGAAAGTCATATTTTCGCACGAAAATTGCACAATGAAAAGTGCTCCAAGCATTATGGATTGTTACGCATAAGGATGCACCAGGGATCACGGGGCAGGGATCACGGGGCACCAAAACCTAATAGTCTTATTTTGGCACGAAATTTGCACCATGTGCAGAAAATTCACTACGGACACCTAAATTGCACCACCGGGCACCACGGACCTCCAAACTGAAAAGTGCTCCGAGCATTATGGTTTTTTATGCATAAGAATGCACCAGGGATCATGGGGCACGAAAACCCAAAAGTTTTATTTTCGCACAAAAATTGTACAAATGGTCGAAAATGCACCACCGGCACCAAAATTGCACCACGGGGCACCACGGACCTCAAAACTGAAAAGGGTTTCAAGGTTTATGGTTTTGTATGCAGAAGAATGCACCAAGGATCACGTGGCACCAAAAACCAAAAGTCTTATTTTCGCACGAAAATTGTACAAATTGCCGAAAATGCTCCATCGGCACCAAAATTGGACCACCGGGCACAACGGATCTCAAAACTGAAAAGTGCTCCAAGCATGATGGTTTTTATGCATAAGAATGCTCCAGGGATCATGGGGCACCAAAACCCAAAAGTCTTATTTTCCGACTAAAATTGTACAAATGGCCGAAAATGTACCACCAACACCAAAATTGGACCACCGAGCACCTCGGACCTCAAAACTGAAAAGTTCTCTAAGCATGATGGTTTTTTATGCATAAGAATGCACCAGGGATCACGGGGCAACAAAACCCAAACTCTTTTTTTCGCACAAAAATTGCACAATGGGCCGAAAAGGCACCTCCGGCACCAAAATTGGACCACGGGGCACCTCGGACCTCAAAACTGAAAAGTACTTTGAGCGTTATGGTTGTTTATGCATAAGAATGCACCAGGGATAATGGGGCACCGAAACCCAAAAGTCTTATTTTTGCACGAAGATTGTACAATGGGCCGAAAATGCACGACGGGCACCAAAATCTGTCCACGGGGCACCTCGGACCTCAAAACTAAAAAGTGCTCTGAGCATTATCGTTTTTCATGCAAAAGAATACACCAGGGATCACGGGGCACCAAAACACAAAAGTCTTATTTTGGCACGAAAATTGGACAAATGGCCGAAAATGCTCCATCGACACCAAAATGGGACCACTGGGCACCATAGACCTTAAAACTGAAAAGTGCTTCACGCATGATGGTTTTTTATGTATAAGAATGCACCAGGGATCACGGGGCACCAAAACCCAAAAGTCTTATTTTCCCACGAAAATTGCACAAATGGCCGAAAATGGACCACTGGCACGAAAATTGGACCACAGGGTACCTCGGACCTCAAAACTAAAAGGTTCTCTGAGCATTATGGTTTTTTATGCATAAGAATGCACCAAGGATCACGGGACACCAAAACCCAAAAGTCTTTTTTTCGCACGAAAATTGCACAATGGGCCGAAAAGGCACCTCCGGCACCAAAATTGGACCACCGGGCACCTTGGACCTTAAAACTGAAAAGTGCTCTGAGCGTTATGGTTGTTTATGCATAAGAATGCCCCAGGAATAATGGGGCACCGAAACCTAAAAGTCTTATTTTCGCACGAAGATTGCACAATGGGCCGAAAATGCACGACGGGCACCAAAATCTGTCCACGGGGCACCTCGGACCTCAAAACTAAAAAGTGCTCTGAGCATTATGGTTTTTTATGCATAAGAATGCACCAGGGATCACGGGGCACCAAAACACAAAAGTCTTATTTTGGCACGAAAATTGCACAAATGGCCGAAAATGCTCCATCGGCACCAAAATTGGACCACCGGGCACCACGGACCTCAAAACTGAAAAGTGCTCTACACATGATGGTTTTTTATGCATAAGAATGCACCAGGGATCACGGGGCACCAAAACGCAAAAGTCTTATTTTCCCACTAAAATTGCACAAATGGCCAAAATGGACCACCGGCACCAAAATTGGACCACGGGGCACCTCAAACCTCAAAACTGAAAAGTCCACAAAGCATTATGATTTTTTATGCATAAGAATGCACTAGGGATCACGGGGCACCAAAACCCAAAAGGCTTATTTTCGCACGAAAATTGCAGAAATGGCAAAAAATGCAACACCGGATCCAAAATTGGACCACGAGGCACCACAAACCTCAAAATTGAAAAGTGTTCTGAGCATTATGGTTCTTTTTGTATAAGAATGCACCAGGCATCATGGGGCACCAAAACCCAAAAGGCTTATTTTGGCACGAAAATCGTACAAATGGCAAAAAATGCAACACCGGATTTTGGACCACGAGGCACCACGGACCTCAAAATTGAAAAGTGTTCTGAGCGTTATGGTTCTTTATGCATAAGAATGCACCATGGATCACAGGGCACTAAAACCCAAAAAACTTTTTTTCGCACGAAAATTGCACAAATGGCCGAAAATGCACTACCGACACCAAAATTGGACCACGGGGAACCACAGACCTCAAATACAAAAAGTCTTCTGAGCATTATGGTTTTATGCAAAAGAATGCCCCAGGGATCACGGGGTACCAAAACCCAAAAGTCTTATTTTCGCATGAAAATTGCACAAATGGTCGAAAATGCACCACTGACACCAAAATTGGACCATGGGGCACCACACACCTTAAAACTGAAAAGAGTTCCAAGCATTATGTTTTTTTATGCATAAGAATGCACCAGGGATCGTTGGGCACCAAAACCCAAAAGTCTTAGCTTCGCATGAAAATTGCACAAATTTCAGAAAATGTACCATGGGCACCAAAATTGGACCACAGGGCACCTTGGACCTCAAAACTGAAAAGTGGTATGAGCATTATGGTTTTATATTCATAAGAATGCACCAGGGATCGCGGGGCACAAAAACCCAAAAGTCTTACTTTCGCACGAAAATTGCACAAATGGCCGAAAATGCTTCATTGGCACCAAAATTGGACCACCGGGCACAACGGACCTCAAAACTGGAAAGTGCTCTGAGCATTGTGGTTTTTTATGGACAAGAATGCACCAGGGATCGCGGGGAACCAAAACCCAAAAGTCTTATTTTCTCATGAAAATTGCACAAATGGAAGAAAATGTACCACGGGCACCAAACTTCGTCCACAGGGCACCAAAAAACCTCAAAACTGAAAAGTTTTCTGAGCATTGTGGTTTTTTACGGATAAGAATGCACCAGGGCTCAAGGGAACCAAAACCCAAATGTCTTATTTTCGCATGAAAATTGGATAAATGGACGAAAATGTACCACAGGAACAAAAATTCGATCACGGGGAACCTCGGACGTCAAAACTTAAAAGTGCTCATAGCATTATGGTTTTTTATGCATTAGAATGCACCAGGGATCGCGGGGCACCAACACCCAAAAGTCTTATTTTCGCACGAAGATTGCACAATGTGCCGACAATGCACCACCGGCACCAAAATTGGACCACGGGGCACCTCGGACCTCAAAACTGAAAAGTGCTCCGAGCATTGCGGATTTTATGCATAAGAATGCACCATGGTTCATGGGGCACCAAAATCCGAAAGTCTTATTTTCGCACGAAAATTGCACAAATGGCCGAAAATACACCATCAACACCAAAATTGGATCACGGGGCACCTTGGACCTCAAAACTGAAAGGTTCTCCAAGCATTATGGTTTTTTATGCATAAGAATGCACCAGGGATCAAGGGGCACCAAAACCCAAAAGTCTTTTTTCCGCACGAAAATTGCACAGTGGGCCGAAAATGCACCACGGGCACCAATATTGGACCACGAGGCACCTCGGACCTCAAAACTAAAAGTCCTCCGAGAATTATGGTTTTTTATGGATAAGAATGCACCCGGGATGACGGGGAACCAAAACCCAAAAGTCTTATTTTCGCACGAAAATTGCACAATGGGCGAAAAATGCACCACGGGCACCAATATTGGACCACGGGGCACCTCGGACCTCAAAACTGAAAGTCCTCCGAGCATTATGGTTTTTTATGGATAAGAATGCACCTGGGATGACGGGGAACCAAAACCCAAAAGTCTTATTTTCGCACGAAAATTGCACAAAAGGCCGAAAATGCACCACTGACACCAAAATTGGACCACGGGGTACGACGGACCTCAAAACTGAAGAGTGCTCCAAGCATGATGGTTTTTTATGCATAAGAATGCAGCATGGATCACGGGGCACCAAAATCCAACAGTCTTAGTTTCGCACAAAAATTGAACAAATGGCCAAAAATGCACCACTGGCATCAAAATTGGACCACGGGGCACCTCGGACCTCAAATCTGAAAAGTCCTCCGAGCATTATGATTTTTTATGGATAAGAATGCACCAGGGATCACGGGGAACCAAAACCCAAAAGTCTTATTTTCGCACGAAAATTGCACAATGGGCGAAAAATGCACCACGGGCACCAATATTGGAGCACGGGGCACCTCGGACCTCAAAACTGAAAGTTCTCCGAGAATTATGGTTTTTTATGGATAAGAATGCACCATGGATCACGGGGAACCAAAGCCCAAAAGTATTATTTTCGTACGAAAATTGCACAAATGGCCGAAAATGCACCATCGGCACCAAAATTGGACCACGGGGCACCTCGGACCTCAAAACTGAAAAGTGCTTTGAGCATTGTTCTTTTTTATGCATAAGAATGCACCAGGAATAACGGGGCACCAAAACCCAAAAGTCTTATTTTCGCACGAAAATTGCACAATGGGCGGAAAATGCACCACGGGCACCAAAATTGGACCACGGGGCACCTCGGACCTCAAAACTGAAAAGTGCTCCAAGCATTATGGTTTTTTATGCATAAGAATGCACTAGGGATCATGGGGCGCCAAAACCCAAAAGTCTTATTTTCGCACAAAAATTCCACAAATGGCCGAAAATGTACCAGGAGCACCAAAATTGGACCACGGGGAACCTCGGACCTCAAAACTGAAAAGTGCTCCGAGCATTATGGTTTTTTATGCATTAGAATGCACCAGGGATCACGGGGCACCAAAACCCAAAAGTCTTATTTTCGCATGAAAATTGCACAAATGGCCGAAAATGCACCACCGACAACAAAATTGAACCACGGGGTACGACGGACCTCAAAACTGAAAAGTGCTTCGAGCATGATGGTTTTTTATGCATAAGAATTCAGCATGGATCACGGGACACCAAAATCCAAGAGTCTTAGTTTCGCACAAAAATTGAACAAATGGCCGAAACTGCAGCACCGGCACCAAAATTGGATTACGGGGTACCTCGGACCTCAAAACTGAAAAGTCCTCCGAGCATTATGATTTTTTATGGATATGAATGCACCAGGGATCACGGGGAACCAAAACCCAAAAGTCTTATTTTCTCACGAAAATTGCACAATGGGCGGAAAATGCACCACGGGCACCAATATTGGACCACGGGGTACCTCGGACCTCAAAACTGAAAGTCCTCCGAACATGATGGTTTTTTGTGCATAAGAATGCAGCAGGGATCACGGGGCACCAAAACCAAAAAGTCTTATTTTCACATGCAAATTGCACAAATGGCCGAAAATACACCACCGACACTAAAATTGAACCACGGGGCAGCACGGACCTTAAAACAGAAAAGAGTTCCAAGCATTATGGTTTTTTCTATATAAGAATGCACCAGGAATCACGGGGCACCAAAACCCAAAAGTTTTATTTTCGCACGAAAATTGCACAATGGGCCGAAAATGCACCACGGGCACCAAAATTGAAAAGTGCTTTGAGCATTATGGTTTTTTATGGATAAGAAAGCACAAGGGATAACGGGGCACCAATACCCAAAAGTCTTATTTTCGTACGAAAATTGCACAAATTGGCGAAAATGTACCAAGGGCACCAAAATTTGACCACGGGGCACCTCGGACCTCAAAGTTGAAAAGTGCTCCATTATGGTTTTTTATGCATGAGAATGCAACAGGGTTCACGGGGCACCAAAACCCAAAAGTCTTATTTTTGCACGAAAATTACACAATGGGCCGAAAATGCACCACGGGCACCAAAATTGCAACATGGGGCACCTCGGACCTCAAAACTGAAATGTGCTATGAGCATTATGGTTTTTTATTCGTAAGAATGCACCAGGGTTAACGAGGCACCAAAAACTAAAAGTCTTATTTTCGCACGAAAATTGCACAAATGGCTGAAAATGCACCACTGGCACCAAAATTGTTCCACGAGGCACCACGGACCTCAAAACTGAAAAGTGTTCCAAGCATTACGGTTTTTTATGCATAAGAATGCACTAGGGATCATGGGGCACCAAAATCCAAAAGTCTTATTTTCGCACGAAAATTGCACAAACGACCGAAAATGAACCACAGGCACCAAAATTTGGCCACGGGGCACCTCGGACCTCAAAACTGGAAAGTTCTCCGAGCATTGTGGTTTTATATGCATAAGAATGCACCAGGGATCACAGGGCACCAAAACCCAAAAGTCTTATTTTTGCATGAAAATTGTACAAATGGCAGAAAATGCACCATCGGCACCAAATTTGGACCACGGGGCACCACGAACCTGAAAACTGAAAAGTGTGTTGAGCATTATGGTTTTTTATGCATAAGAATGAACCATGGATTACGGGGCACCAAAACCCAAAAGTCTTATTTTCGCACTAAGATTGCACAATGGGCCGAAAATGAACAACGGGCACAAAAATTGGACCACGGTGCACCTCGGACCTCAAAACTGAAAAGTGCTTCGAACATTATGGTTTTTTATGCATAAGAATGCAGCAGGGATCACGGGCCACCAAAACCCAAAAGTCTTATTTTCATATGAAAATTGCACAAATGGCCGAAAATGCACCACCGACACAAAAATTGGACCACGGGGAAGCACGGACCTTAAAACTGAAAAGAGTTCCAAGCATTATGGTTTTTTATACATATGAATGCACCAGGGATCACGAGGCACCACAACCAAAAAGTCTTATTTTCGCACGAAAATTGCACAATGCGACGAAAATGCACCACGGGCACCAAAATTGAAAAGTACTCTGAGCATTATGGTTTTTTTATGGATAAGAAAGCACCAGGGATCACGCGGCACTAATACACAAAAGTCTTATTTTTGCACGAAAATTGCACAAAAGGCCGAAAATGCACCACTGACACCAAAATTGGACCACGGGGTACCTCGGACCTTAAAACTGAAAAGTGCTCCAAGCATTATGGTTTTTTATGCATAAGAATGCACTAGGGATCATGGGGCACCAAAACCCAAAAGTCTTATTTTCGCACAAAAATTGAACAAATGGCCGAAACTGCACCACCGGCACCAAAATTGGATTACGGGCACCTCGGACCTCAAAACTAAAAAGTCCTCCAAGCATTATGATTTTTTATGGATATGAATGCACCAGGGATCACGGGGAACCAAAACCCAAAAGTCTTATTTTCTCGCGAAAATTGCACAATGGGCGGAAAATGCACCACGGGCACCAATATTGGACCACCGGGTACCTCGGACCTCAAAACTGAAAGTCCTCCGAGCATTATGGTTTTTTATGGATAAGAATGCACCAAGGATCACGGGGAACCAACACCCAAAAGTCTTATTTTCGCACGATAATTGCACAAAAGGCCGAAAATGCACCACCGGCACCAATATTGGACCATGGGGTACGACGGACCTCAAAACTGAAAAGTGCTCTGAACATGATGGTTTTTTGTGCATAAGAATGCAGCAGGGATCACGGGGCACCAAAATCGAAAAGTCTTATTTTCGCACGAAAATTGTACAAATGGTCGAAAATGCACCACCGGCACCAAAATTGGACCACAGGGAACCATGGACCTCAAAACGGAAAAGATTTTTTAGCTTTATGGTTTTGTATGCATAAGAATGCACCAGGGATCACGAGGCACCAAAATCCAAAAGTCTTCTTTTCGCAAGAAAATTGCGCAAATGGCAAAAAATGCACCACCGGCACGAAAATTGGACCACGGGGCACCACGGACCTCAAAACTGAAAAGTGCTCTGACCATTATGGTTTTTTATACATAAGAATGCACCTGGGATCACGGGGCACCAAAACCCAAAAGGCTTATTTTAGCACAAAAATTTCACAAATGGCCGAAAATGCAACGACACCAAAATTTGACCACGGGACACAACGGACCTCAAAACTGAAAAGTGCTCCATGCATTATGGTTTTTTATGCATAAGAATGCACCAGGGATCATGGGGAACGAAAACCAAACTTTTATTTTCGCACGAAAATTGTACAAATGGTCGAAAATGTACCACTGGCACCAAAATTGGACCACGGGGCACCACGGACCTCAAAACTGAAAAGGGTTCCGAGCTTTATGGTTTTGTATGCAGAAGAATGCACCAGGGATCACGTGGCACCAAAAACCAAAAGTCTTATTTTCACACGAAAATTTCACAAATCGCAGAAAATGCACCACGGGCACCAAAATTTGACCACGGCGCACCTCGGACCTCAAAACTGGAAAGTTCTCCGAGCATTATGATTTTTAATGCATAAGAATGCACCAGGGATCACGGGGCACCAAAATCCAAAAGTCTTATTTTCGCACGAAAATTGCACAAATGGCCGAAATGCACCGCCGGCACCAAAATTGGACCACGGGGCACCACGGACCTCAAAACTGAAAATTGCTCCAAGCATTATGGTTTTTTACGCATAAGAATGCACCAGGGATCAAGGGGCACCAAAACCCAAAAGTCTTATTTTCGCACAAAAATTGAACAAATGGCCGAAACTGCACCACCGGCACCAAAATTGGATTACGGGCACCTCGGACCTCAAAACTAAAAAGTCCTCCAAGCATTATGATTTTTTATGGATATGAATGCACCAGGGATCACGGGGAACCAAAACCCAAAAGTCTTATTTTCTCGCGAAAATTGCACAATGGGCGGAAAATGCACCACGGGCACCAATATTGGACCACCGGGTACCTCGGACCTCAAAACTGAAAGTCCTCCGAGCATTATGGTTTTTTATGGATAAGAATGCACCAAGGATCACGGGGAACCAACACCCAAAAGTCTTATTTTCGCACGATAATTGCACAAAAGGCCGAAAATGCACCACCGGCACCAATATTGGACCATGGGGTACGACGGACCTCAAAACTGAAAAGTGCTCTGAACATGATGGTTTTTTGTGCATAAGAATGCAGCAGGGATCACGGGGCACCAAAATCGAAAAGTCTTATTTTCGCACGAAAATTGTACAAATGGTCGAAAATGCACCACCGGCACCAAAATTGGACCACAGGGAACCATGGACCTCAAAACGGAAAAGATTTTTTAGCTTTATGGTTTTGTATGCATAAGAATGCACCAGGGATCACGAGGCACCAAAATCCAAAAGTCTTATTTTCGCAAGAAAATTGCGCAAATGGCAAAAAATGCACCACCGGCACGAAAATTGGACCACGGGGCACCACGGACCTCAAAACTGAAAAGTGCTCTGACCATTAGGGTTTTTTATACATAAGAATGCACCTGGGATCACGGGGCACCAAAACCCAAAAGGCTTATTTTCGCACAAAAATTTCACAAATGGCCAAAAATGCAACGACACCAAAATTTGACCACGGGACACAACGGACCTCAAAACTGAAAAGTGCTCCATGCATTATGGTTTTTTATGCATAAGAATGCACCAGGGATCATGGGGCACGAAAACTCAAAAGTTTTATTTTCGCACGAAAATTGTACAAATGGTTGAAAATGCACCACCGGCACCAAAATTGGACCACGGGGCACCACGGACCTCAAAAATTGAAAAGGGTTCCGAGCTTTATGGTTTTGTATGCAGAAGAATGCACCAGGGATCACGTGCACCAAAAACCAAAAGTCTTATTTTCACACGAAAATTTCACAAATCGCCGAAAATGCACCACGGGCACCAAAATTTGACCACGGCATACATCGGACCTCAAAACTGGAAAGTTCTCCGAGCATTATGATTTTTAATGCATAAGAATGCACCAGGGATCACGGGGCACCAAAACCCAAAAGTCTTATTTTCGCACGAAAATTGCACAAATGGCCGAAATGCACCGCCGGCACCAAAATTGGACCACGGGGCACCACGGACCTCAAAACTGAAAAGTGCTCCAAGCATTATGGTTTTTTACGCATAAGAATGCACCTGGGATCAAGGGGCACCAAAACCCAAAAGACTTATTTTCGCACGAAAATTGCACAATGGGCCGAAAATGCAAAATAAACACGAAAATTGGACCACAGGGCACCACGAACCTCAAAACTGAAAAAGAGTTCCTTGCATTATAATTTTTTTTGCATAAGAACGCACCAGGGATCACGGGGCACCAAAATCCAAAAGTCTTATTTTCGCACGAAAATTTCACAATTGGCCGAATATGCAGCATCGGCACCAAAATCGGACCACGGGGAACCACAGACCTCAAAATGAAAAGTGCTCCAAGAATTATGGTTTTTTATGCATAAGAATGCACCAGGGATCACGGGGCACCAAAATCCAAAAGTCTTATTTTCGCACAAAATATTGCACAATGGGCCGAAAATGCACCACGGGCACCAAAATTGGACCACAGGGCACCTCGAACCTCAAAACTAAAAATTGCTCCAAGCATTATGGTTTTTTACGTATAAGAATGCACCTGGGATCAAGGGGCACCAATACCCAAAAGACTTATTTTCGCACGAAAATTGCACAATGGGCCGAAAGTGAAAAATAAACACGAAAATTGGACCACGGGTCACCACGAACATCAAAACTGAAAAAGAGTTCCGATCATTATAATTTTTTTTGCATAAGAATGCTCCAGGGATCACGGGGCACCAAAATCCAAAAGTCTTATTTTCGCACGAAAATTTCACAATTGGCCGAATATGGACCATCGGCACCAAAATCGAACCACGGGGCACCACAGACCTCAAAATGAAAAGTTCTCCAAGAATTATGGTTTTTTATGCATAAGAATGCACCAGGGATCACGGGGCACCAAAATCCAAAAGTCTTATTTTCGCACAAAAATTGCACAATGGGCCGAAAATGCACCACGGGCACTAATATTGGACCACAGGGCACCTCGAACCTCAAAACTGAAAAGTGCTCCGAGCATTATGGTTTTTTATGCATAAGAATGCACCAGCGATGACAGGGCACCAAAACCCAAAAGTCTTATTTTCGCACGAAAATTGTACAAATGGTCGAAAATGCACCACCGACACCAAAATTGGACCACAGAGCACCACAGACCTCAAAACGGAAAAGGATTTTGAGCTTTATGGTTTTGTATGCATAAGAATGCACCAGGGATCACGAGGCACCAAAATCCAAAAGTCTTATTTTCGCACGAAAATTGCGCAAATGGCAAAAAATGCACCACCGGCACGAAAATTGGACCACGGGGCACCACGGACCTCAAAAATGAAAAGTGCTCTGACCATTATGGTTTTTTATACATAAGAATGCACCTGGGATCACGGGGCACCAAAACCCAAAAGGCTTATTTTCGCACAAAAATTTCACAAATGGCCGAAAATGCAACAACGACACCAAAATTTGACCACGGGACACAACGGACCTCAAAACTGAAAAGTGCTCCATGCATTATCATTTTTTATGCATAAGAATGCACCAGGGATGATGGGGCACGAAAACCCAAAAGTTTTATTTTCGCACGAAATTTGTACAAATGGTCGAAAATGCACCACGGGCACCAAAATTTGACCACGGCGCACCTCGGACCTCAAAATTGGAAAGTTCTCCGAGCATTATGATTTTTAATGCATAAGAATGCACCAGGGATCACGGGGTACCAAAACCCAAAAGTCTTATTTTCGCACGAATATTGCACAAATGGCCGAAATGCACCGCCGGCACCAAAATTGGACCACGGGGCACCACGGACCTCAAAACTGAAAATTTCTCCAAGCATTATGGTTTTTTATGCATAAGAATGCACCTGGGATCAAGGGGCACAAAACCCAAAAGACTTATTTTCGCACGAAAATTGCACAATGGGCCGAAAATGCAAAATAAACACGAAAATTGGACCACGGGGCACCACGAACCTCAAAACTGAAAAAGAGTTCCGAGCATTATAATTTTTTTTGCATAAGAACGCACCAGGGATCACGGGGCACCAAATTCCAAAAGTCTTATTTTTGCACGAAAATTTAACAATTGGCCGAATATGCACCATCGGCACCAAAATCGGACCACGGGGCACCACAGACCTCAAAATGAAAAGTGCTCCAAGAGTTATGGTTTTTTATGCATGAGAATGCACCAGGGATCACGGGGCACCAAAATCCAAAAGTCTTCTTTTCGCACAAAAAATTGCACAATGGGCCGAAAATGCACCACGGGCACCAAAATTGGACCACAGGGCACCTCAAACCTCAAAACTGAAAAGTGCTCCGAGCATTATGGTTTTTTATGCATAAGAATGCACCAGGGATGACAGGGCACCAAAACCCAAAAGTCTTATTTTCGCACGAAAATTGTACAAATGGTCGAAAATGCACCACCGGCACCAAAATTGGACCACAGGGCACCACGGACCTCAAAACGGAAAAGAGTTTTGAGCTTTATGGTTTTGTATGCATAAGAATGCACCAGGGATCACGAGGCACCAAAATCCAAAAGTCTTATTTTCGCACGAAAATTGCGCAAATGGCAAAAAATGCACCACCGGCACGAAAATTGGACCACGGGGCACCACGGACCGCAAAACTGAAAAGTGCTCTGACCATTATGGTTTTTTATACATAAAAATGCACCTGGGATCACGGGGCACCAAAACCCAAAAGGCTTATTTTCGCACAAAATTTCACATATGGCCGAATATGCAACAACGACACCAAAATTTGACCACGGGACACAACGGACCCCAAAACTGAAAAGTGCTCCATGCATTATGGTTTTTAATGCATAAGAATGCACCAGGGGATCATGGGGCACGAAAACCCAAAAGTTTTATTTTCGCACGAAAATTGTACAAATGGTTGAAAATGCACCACCGGCACCAAAATTGGACCACGGGGCACCACGGACCTCAAAACTGAAAAGGGTTCCGAGCTTTATGGTTTTGTATGCAGAAGAATGCACCAGGGATCACGTGGCACCAAAAACCAAAAGTCTTATTTTCACACGAAAATTTCACAAATCGCCGAAAATGCACCACGGGCACCAAAATTTGACCACGGCGTACCTCGGACCTCAAAACTGGAAAGTTCTCCGAGCATTATGATTTTTAATGCATAAGAATGCACCAGGGATCACGGGGCACCAAAACCCAAAAGTCTTATTTTCGCACGAAAATTGCACAAATGGCCGAAATGCACCGCCGGCACCAAAATTGGACCACGGGGCACCACGGACCTCAAAACTGAAAAGTGCTCCAAGCATTATGGTTTTTTACGCATAAGAATGCACCTGGGATCAAGGGGCACCAAAACCCAAAAGACTTATTTTTGCACGAAAATTGCACAATGGGCCGAAAATGCAAAATAAACACGAAAATTGGACCACGGGGCACCACGAACCTCAAAACTTTAAAAGAGTTCCGAGCATTATAATTTTTTTTGCATAAGAACGCACCAGGGATCACGGGGCACCAAAATCCAAAAGTCTTATTTTCGCACGAAAATTTCACAATTGGCCGAATATGCACCATCGGCACCAAAATCGGACCACGGGGCACCACAGACCTCAAAATGAAAAGTGCTCCAAGAATTATGGTTTTTTATGCATAAGAATGCACCAGGGATCACGGGGCACCAAAATCCAAAAGTCTTATTTTCGCACAAAAATTGCACAATGGGCCGAAAATGCACCACGGGCATCAATATTGGACCACAGGGCACCTCGAACCTCAAAACTGAAAAGTGCTCCGAACATTATGGTTTTTTATGCATAAGAATGCACCAGGGATGACAGGGCACCAAAACCCAAAAGTCTTATTTTCGCACGAAAATTGTACAAATGGTCGAAAATGCACCACCGGCACCAAAATTGGACCACAGGGCACCACGGACCTCAAAACGGAAAAGGGTTATGAGCTTTATGGTTTTGTATGCATAAGAATGCACCAGGGATCACGAGGCACCAAAATCCAAAAGTCTTATTTTCACACGAAAATTGCGAAAATTGCAAAAAATGCACCACCTGCACGAAAATTGGACCACGGGGCACCACGGACCTCAAAAATGAAAAGTGCTCTGACCATTATGGTTTTTTATACATAAGAATGCACCTGGGATCACGGGGCACCAAAACCCAAAAGGCTTATTTTCGCACAAAAATTTCACAAATGGCCGAAAATGCAACAACGACACCAAAATTTGACCACGGGACACAACGGACCTCAAAACTGAAAAGTGCTCCATGCATTATGGTTTTTTATGCATAAGAATGCACCAGGGATCATGGGGCACGAAAACCCAAAAGTTTTATTTTTGCACGAAATTTGTACAAATGGTCGAAAATGCACCACGGGCACCAAAATTTGACCACGGCGCACCTCGGACCTCAAAATTGGAAAGTTCTCCGAGCATTATGATTTTTAATGCATAAGAATGCACCAGGGATCATGGGGTACCAAAACCCAAAAGTCTTATTTTCGCACGAAAATTGCACAAATGGCCGAAATGCACCGCCGGCACCAAAATTGGACCACGGGGCACCACGGACCTCAAAACTGAAAAGTGCTCCAAGCATTATTGTTTTTTACGCATAAGAATGCACCTGGGATCAAAAGGCACCAAAACCCAAAAGACTTATTTTCGCACGAAAATTGCACAATGGGCCGAAAATGCAAAATAAACACGAAAATTGGACCACGGGGCACCACGAACCTCAAAACTTTAAAAGAGTTTCGAGCATTATAATTTTTTTTGCATAAGAACGCACCAGCGATCACGGGGCACCAAAATCCAAAAGTCTTATTTTCGCACGAAAATTTCACAATTGGCCGAATATGCACCATCGGCACCAAAATCGGACCACGGGGCACCACAGACCTCAAAATGAAAAGTGCTCCAAGAATTATGGTTTTTTATGCATAAGAATGCACCAGGGATCACGGGGCACCAAAATCCAAAAGTCTTATTTTCGCACAAAAATTGCACAATGGGCCGAAAATGCACCACGGGCACCAAAATTGGACAACAGGGCACCTCGAACCTCAAAACTGAAAAGTGCTCCGAGCATTATGGTTTTTTATGCATAAGAATGCACCAGGGATGACAGGGCACCAAAACCCAAAAGTCTTATTTTCGCACGAAAATTGTACAAATGGTCGAAAATGCACCACGGGCACCAAAATTGGACCACGGCGCACCTCGGACCTCAAAATTGGAAAGTTCTCCGAGCATTATGATTTTTAATGCATAAGAATGCACCAGGGATCACGGGGTACCAAAACCCAAAAGTCTTATTTTCGCACGAAAATTGCACAAATGGCCGAAATGCACCGCCGGCACCAAAATTGGACCACGGGGCACCACGGACCTCAAAACTGAAAAGTGCTCCAAGCATTATGGTTTTTTACGCATAAGAATGCACCTGGGATCAAAAGGCACCAAAACCCAAAAGACTTATTTTCGCACGAAAATTGCACAATGGGCCGAAAATGCAAAATAAACACGAAAATTGGACCACGGGGCACCACGAACCTCAAAACTTTAAAAGAGTTCCGAGCATTATAATTTTTTTTGCATAAGAACGGACCAGGGATCACGGGGCACCAAAATCCAAAAGTCTTATTTTCGCACGAAAATTTCACAATTGGCCGAATATGCACCATCGGCACCAAAATCGGACCACGGGGCACCACAGACCTCAAAATGAAAAGTGCTCCAAGAATTATGGTTTTTTATCCATAAGAATGCACCAGGGATCACGGGGCACCAAAATCCAAAAGTCTTATTTTCGCACAAAAATTGCACAATGGGCCGAAAATGCACCACGGGCACCAATATTGGACCACAGGGCACCTCGAACCTCAAAACTGAAAAGTGCTCCGAGCATTATGGTTTTTTATGCATAAGAATGCACCAGGGATGACAGGGCACCAAAACCCAAAAGTCTTATTTTCGCACGAAAATTGTACAAATGGTCGAAAATGCACCACCGGCACCAAAATTGGACCACAGGGCACCACGGACCTCAAAACGGAAAAGGGTTTTGAGCTTTATGGTTTTGTATGCATAAGAATGCACCAGGGATCACGAGGCACCAAAATCCAAAAGTCTTATTTTCACACGAAAATTGCGCAAATGGCAAAAAATGCACCACCTGCACGAAAATTGGACCACGGGGCACCACGGACCTCAAAAATGAAAAGTGCTCTGACCATTATGGTTTTTTATACATAAGAATGCACCTGGGATCACGGGGCACCAAAACCCAAAAGGCTTATTTTCGCACAAAAATTTCACAAATGGCCGAAAATGCAACAACGACACCAAAATTTGACCACGGGACACAACGGACCTCAAAACTGAAAAGTGCTCCATGCATTATGGTTTTTTATGCATAAGAATGCACCAAGGATCATGGGGCACGAAAACCCAAAAGTTTTATTTTCGCACGAAATTTGTACAAATGGTCGAAAATGCACCACGGGCACCAAAATTTGACCACGGGGCACCTCGGACCTCAAAATTGGAAAGTTCTCCGAGCATTATGATTTTTAATGCATAAGAATGCACCAGGGATCACGGGGTACCAAAACCCAAAAGTCTTATTTTCGCACGAATATTGCACAAATGGCCGAAATGCACCGCCGGCACCAAAATTGGACCACGGGGCACCACGGACCTCAAAACTGAAAATTTCTCCAAGCATTATGGTTTTTTATGCATAAGAATGCACCTGGGATCAAGGGGCACCAAAACCCAAAAGACTTATTTTCGCACGAAAATTGCACAATGTGCCGAAAATGCAAAATAAACACGAAAATTGGACCACGGGGCACCACGAACCTCAACACTGTAAAAGAGTTCCTAGCATTATATTTTTTTTTGCATAAGAACGCACCAGGGATCACGGGGCACCAAATTCCAAAAGTCTTATTTTCGCACGAAAATTTAACAATTGGCCGAATATGCACCATCGGCACCAAAATCGGACCACGGGGCACCACAGACCTCAAAATGAAAAGTGCTCCAACAGTTATGGTTTTTTATGCATGAGAATGCAACAGGGATCACGGGGCACCAAAATCCAAAAGTCTTATTTTCGCACAAAAAATTGCACAATGGGCCGAAAATGCACCACGGGCACCAAAATTGGACCACAGGGCACCTCGAACCTCAAAACTGAAAAGTGCTCCGAGCATTATGGTTTTTTATGCATAAGAATGCACCAGGGATGACAGGGCACCAAAACCCAAAAGTCTTATTTTCGCACGAAAATTGTACAAATGGTCAAAAATGCACCACCGGCACCAAAATTGGACCACAGGGCACCACGGACCTCAAAACGGAAAAGAGTTTTGAGCTTTATGGTTTTGTATGCATAAGAATGCACCAGGGATCACGAGGCACCAAAATCCAAAAGTCTTACTTTCGCACGAAAATTGCGCAAATGGCAAAAAATGCACCACCGGCACGAAAATTGGACCACGGGGCACCACGGACCTCAAAACTGAAAAGTGCTCTGACCATTATGGTTTTTTATACATAAAAATGCACCTGGGATCACGGGGCACCAAAACCCAAAAGGCTTATTTTCGCACAAAATTTCACATATGGCCGAATATGCAACAACGACACCAAAATTTGACCACGGGACACAACGGACCCCAAAACTGAAAAGTGCTCCATGCATTATGGTTTTTTATGCATAAGAATGCACCAGGGGATCATGGGGCACGAAAACCCAAAAGTTTTATTTTCGCACGAAAATTGTACAAATGGTTGAAAATGCACCACCGGCACCAAAATTGGACCACGGGGCACCACGGACCTCAAAACTGAAAAGGGTTCCGAGCTTTATGGTTTTGTATGCAGAAGAATGCACCAGGGATCACGTGGCACCAAAAACCAAAAGTCTTATTTTCACACGAAAATTTCACAAATCGCCGAAAATGCACCACGGGCACCAAAATTTGACCACGGCGTACCTCGGACCTCAAAACTGGAAAGTTCTCCGAGCATTATGATTTTTAATGCATAAGAATGCACCAGGGATCACGGGGCACCAAAACCCAAAAGTCTTATTTTCGCACGAAAATTGCACAAATGGCCGAAATGCACCGCCGGCACCAAAATTGGACCACGGGGCACCACGGACCTCAAAACTGAAAAGTGCTCCAAGCATTATGGTTTTTTACGCATAAGAATGCACCTGGGATCAAGGGGCACCAAAACCCAAAAGACTTATTTTCGCACGAAAATTGCACAATGGGCCGAAAATGCAAAATAAACACGAAAATTGGACCACGGGACACCACGAACCTCAAAACTTTCAAAGAGTTCCGAGCATTATAATTTTTTTTGCATAAGAACGCACCAGGGATCACGGGGCACCAAAATCCAAAAGTCTTATTTTCGCACGAAAATTTCACAATTGGCCGAATATGCACCATCAGCACCAAAATCGGACCACGGGGCACCACAGACCTCAAAATGAAAAGTGCTCCAAGAATTATGGTTTTTTATGCATAAGAATGCACCAGGGATCACGGGGCACCAAAATCCAATAGTCTTATTTTCGCACAAAAATTGCACAATGGGCCAAAAATGCACCACGGGCACCAAAATTGGACCACAGGGCACCTCGAACCTCAAAATTGAAAAGTGCTCCGAGCATTATGGTTTTTTATGCATAAGAATGCACCAGGGATGACAGGGCACCAAAACCCAAAAGTCTTATTTTCGTACGAAAATTGTACAAATGGTCGAAAATGCACCACCGGCACCAAAATTGGACCACAGGGCACCACGGACCTCAAAACGGAAAAGGGTTTTGAGCTTTATGGTTTTGTATGCATAAGAATGCACCAGGGATCACGAGGCACCAAAATCCAAAAGTCTTATTTTCACATGAAAATTGCGCAAATGGCAAAAAATGCACCACCTGCACGAAAATTGGACCACGGGGCACCACGGACCTCAAAAATGAAAAGTGCTCTGACCATTATGGTTTTTTATACATAAGAATGCACCTGGGATCACGGGGCACCAAAACCCAAAAGGCTTATTTTCGCAAAAAAATTTCACAAATGGCCGAAAATGCAACAACGACACCAAAATTTGACCACGGGACACAACGGACCTCAAAACTGAAAAGTGCTCCATGCATTATGGTTTTTTATGCATAAGAATGCACCAAGGATCATGGGGCACGAAAACCCAAAAGTTTTATTTTCGCACGAAATTTGTACAAAAGGTCGAAAATGCACCACGGGCACCAAAATTTGACCACGGCGCACCTCGGACCTCAAAAAGGAAAAGAGTTTTGAGCTTTATGGTTTTGTATGCATAAGAATGCACCAGGGATCATGAGGCACCAAAATCCAAAAGTCTTATTTTCGCACGAAAATTGCGCAAATGGCAAAAAATGCACCACCGGCACGAAAATTGGACCACGGGGCACCACGGACCTCAAAACTGAAAAGTGCTTTGACCATTATCATTTTTTACGCATAAGAATACACCAGGGATGACAGGGCACCAAAACCCAAAAGTCATATTTTCGCACGAAAATTGTACAAATGGTCGAAGATGCACCACCGGCAACAAAATTGGACCACAGGGCACCACGGACCTCAAAACTGAAAATTGCTCCAAGCATTATGGTTTTTTATGCATAAGAATGCAACAGGGATCATGGGGCACGAAAACCCAAAAGTTTTATTTTCGCACAAAAATTGTACAAATGGTCGACAATGCACCACCGGCACCAAAATTGGACCACGGGGCACCACGGACCTCAAAACCGAAAAGGGTTCCGAGCTTTATGGTTTTGTATGCAAAAGAATGCACCAGGGATCACGTGGCACCAAAAACCAAAAGTCTTTTTTTCACACGAAAATTTCATAAATCGCCGAAAATGCACAACGTGCACCAAAATTTGACCACGGCGCACCTCGGACCTCAAAACTGGAAAGTTCTCCGAGCATTATGATTTTTAATGCATAAGAATGCACCAGGGATCACGGGGCACCAAAACCCAAAAGTCTTATTTTCGCACGAAAATTGCACAAATGGCCGAAATGCACCGCCGGCACAAAAATTGGACCACGGGGCACCACGGACCTCAAAACTGAAAATTGCTCCAAGCATTATGGTTTTTTACGCATAAGAATGCACCTGGGATCAAGGGGAACCAAAACCCAAAAGACTTATTTTCGCACGAAAATTGCACAATGGGCCGAAAATGCAAAATAAACACGACAATTGGACGACGGGGCACCACGAACCTCAAAACTGAAAAAGAGTTCCGAGCATTATAATTTTTTTTTGCATAAGAACGCACCAGGGATCACGGGGCACCAAATTCCAAAAGTCTTATTTTCGCACGAAAATTTAACAATTGGCCGAATATGCACCATCGGCACCAAAATCGGACCACGGGGCACCACAGACCTCAAAATGAAAAGTGCTCCAAGAGTTATGGTTTTTTATACATAAGAATGCACCAGGGATCACGGGGCACCAAAATCCAAAAGTCTTATTTTCGCACAAAAAATTGCACAATGGGCCGAAAATGCACCACGGGCACCAAAGTTGGACCACAGGGCACCTCGAACCTCAAAACTGAAAAGTGCTCCGAGCATTATGGTTTTTTATGCATAAGAATGCACCAGGGATGACAGGGCACCAAATCCCAAAAGTCTTATTTTCGCACGAAAATTGTACAAATGGTCGAAAATGCACCACCGGCACCAAAATTGGACCACAGGGCACCACGGACCTCAAAACGGAAAAGGGTTTTGAGCTTTATGGTTTTGTATGCATAAGAATGCACCAGGGATCACGAGGCACCAAAATCCAAAAGTCTTATTTTCGCACGAAAATTGCACAAATGGCCGAAATGCACCGCCGGCACCAAAATTGGACCACGGCGCACCACGGACCTCAAAACTGAAAATTGCTCCAAGCATTATGGTTTTTTACGCATAAGAATGCACCTGGGATCAAGGGGAACCAAAACCCAAAAGACTTATTTTCGCACGAAAATTGCACAATGGGCTGAAAATGCAAAATAAACACGAAAATTGGACGACGGGGCACCACGAACCTCAAAACTGAAAAAGAGTTCCGAGCATTATAATTTTTTTTTGCATAAGAACGCACCAGGGATCACGGGGCACCAAATTCCAAAAGTCTTATTTTCGCACGAAAATTTAACAATTGGCCGAATATGCACCATCGGCACCAAAATCGGACCGCGGGGCACCACAGACCTCAAAATGAAAAGTGCTCCAAGAATTATGGTTTTTTATGCATAAGAATGCACCAGGGATCACGGGGCACCAAAATCCAAAAGTCTTATTTTCGCACAAAAATTGCACAATGGGGCGAAAATGCACCACGGGCACCAAAATTGGACCACAGGGCACCTCGAACCTCAAAACTGAAAAGTGCTCCGAGCTTTATGGTTTTTTATGCATAAGAATGCACCAGGGATGACAGGGCACCAAAACCCAAAAGTCTTATTTTCGCACGAAAATTGTACAAATGGTCGAAAATGCACCACCGGCACCAAAATTGGACCACAGGGCACCACGGACCTCAAAACTGAAAAGTGCTCTGACCATTATGGTTTTTTATACATAAGAATGCACCTGGGATCACGGGGCACCAAAACCCAAAAGGCTTATTTTCGCACAAAAATTTCACATATGGCCAAATATGCAACAACGACACCAAAATTTGACCACGGGACACAACGGACCTCAAAACTGAAAAGTGCTCCATGCATTATGGTTTTTTATACATAAGAATGCACCAGGGATCATGGGGCACGAAAACCCAAAAGTTTTATTTTCGCACGAAAATTGTACAAATGGTCGAAAATGCACCACCGGCACCAAAATTGGACCACGGGGCACCACGGACCTCAAAACTGAAAAGGGTTCCGAGCTTTATGGTTTTGTATGCAGAAGAATGCACCAGGGATCACGTGGCACCAAAAACCAAAAGTCTTATTTTCACACGAAAATTTCACAAATCGCCGAAAATGCACCACGGTCACCAAAATTTGACCACGGCGCACCTCGGACCTCAAAACTGGAAAGTTCTCCGAGCATTATGATTTTTAATGCATAAGAATGCACCAGGGATCACGGGGCACCAAAACCCAAAAGTCTTATTTTCGCACGAAAATTGCACAAATGGCCGAAATGCACCGCCGGCACCAAAATTGGACCACGGGGCACCACGGACCTCAAAACTGAAAATTGCTCCAGGCATTATGGTTTTTTACGCATAAGAATGCACCTGGGATCAAGGGGCACCAAAACCCAAAAGACTTATTTTCGCACGAAAATTGCACAATGGGCCGAAAATGCAAAATAAACACGAAAATTGGACCACGGGGCACCACGAACCTCAAAACTGAAAAAGAGTTCCGAGCATTATAATTTTTTTTGCATAAGAATGCACCAGGGATCACGGGGCACCAAAATCCAAAAGTCTTATTTTCGCACGAAAATTTCACAATTGGCCGAATATGCACCATCGGCACCAAAATCGGACCACGGGGCACCACAAACCTCAAAATGAAAAGTTCTCCAAGAATTATGGTTTTTTATGCATAAGAATGCACCAGGGATCACGGGGCACCAAAATCCAAAAGTCTTATTTTCGCACAAAAATTGCACAATGGGCCGAAAATGCACCACGGGCACCAAAATTGGACCACAGGGCACCTCGAACCTCAAAACTGAAAGTGCTCTGAGATCACGGGGCACCAAAACCCAAAAGGCTTATTTTCGCACAAAAATTTTACAAATGGCCGAAAATGCAACAACGACACCAAAATTTGACGATGGGGACACAACGGACCTCGAAACTAAAAAGTGCTCCATGCATTATGGTTTTTTATGCATAAGAATGCACCAGGTATCATGGGGCACGAAAACCCAAAAGTTTTATTTTCGCACGAAAATTGTACAAATGGTCGAAAATGCACCACTGGCACCAAAATTGGACCACGGGGCACCACGGACCTCAAAACTGAAAAGGGTTCCGAGCTTTATGGTTTTGTATGCAGAAGAATGCACCAGGGATCACGTGGCACCAAAAACCAAAAGTCTTATTTTCACACGAAATTTTCACAAATCGCCGAAAATGCACCACGGTCACCAAAATTTGACCACGGCGCACCTCGGACCTCAAAACTGGAAAGTTCTCCGAGCATTATGATTTTTAATGCATAAGAATGCACCAGGGATGACAGGACACCAAAACCCAAAAGTCTTATTTTCGCACGAAAATTGTACAAATGGTCGAAAATGCACCACCGGCACCAAAATTGGACCACAGGGCACCACGGACCTCAAAACGGAAAAGGGTTTTGAGCTTTATGGTTTTGTATGCATAAGAATGCACCAGGGATCACGAGGCACCAACATCCAAAAGTCTTATTTTCGCACGAAAATTGCGCAAATGGCAAAAAATGCACCACCGGCACGAAAATTGGACCACGGGGCACCACGGACCTCAAAACTGAAAAGTGCTCTGACCATTATGGGTTTTTATGCATAAGAATGCACCAGGGATCATGGGGTACCAAAACCCAAAAGTCTTATTTTCGCACGAAAATTTCACAAATGGCCGAAAATGCACCACGGGAAGCAAAATTTGACCACTGGACACCACGAACCTCAAAACTTAAAAGTGCTCCGAGCATTATGGTTTTTTATGCTTACGAATGCACCAGGGATCACGGGGGACCGAAACCCAAAAGTCTTATTTACGCACAAAAATTGCACAAATGGCCGACAATGCACCACCGACACAAAAATTGGACCACGGGGCACCACGGACCTCAAAACTGAAAAGTGCTCCAAGCATCATGCATTTTTATGCATAAGAATTCCCCAAGGATCATAGGGCAGCAAAATCCAAAAGTCTTATTTTGGCACGAAAGTTGCACCATGAGCTAAAAATGTACCATGGGGCACCAAAATTGGACCACGGGGCACTACGGAACTCAAAGCTGAAAAGTGCTATGAGCATTATAGTTTTTTTATGAATAAGAATGCACCAAGGATCACGGGGCACCAAAACCCAAAAGTCTTATTTTCACAGGAAAATTGCACAATAGGACGAAAATGCACCACCAGCACTAAAATTGGACCACGGGGCTACACAGACCTCAAAACTGAAAAGTGCTATGAGGATTATGGTTTTTTATGCATAAGAATGCACCAGGGATCACATGGCACCAAAATCCAAAAGTCTTATTTTCGCACGAAAATTGCACAAATGGCCGAAAATGCACCACCAGCACCAAAATTGGACCACGGAGCACCACGAACCTCAAGACTATAAAGTGCTCTGAGCATGATGGTTTTTTATGTATAATAAATCACCAGGGATCACAGGGCACCAAAACCCAAAAGTCTTATTTTCGCACGAAAATTTCACAAATGGCCGAAAATGCACCACGGGAAGCAAAATTTGACCACTGGACACCACGGACCTTAAAACTGAAAAGTGCTGCGAGCATTATGGTTTTTTATGCATAAGAATGCACCAGGGATCACGGGGCACCGAAACCCAAAAGTCTTATTTATGCACGAAAATTGCACAAGTGGCTGACAATGCACCACCGACACCAAAATTGGACCACGGAGCACCAAGGACCTCAAGACTGAATAGTGTTCAAGCATTATGGTTTTTTATGCATAAGAATGCACCAGGTATCACGGGGCACCAAAACCCAAAGGTCTTATTTTCGTACGAAAATTGCACCATGGGAAGCAAAATTTGACCACTGGACACCACAGCCTCAAAACTGGAAAGTACTCCATGCATTATGGTTTTTGATGTATAAAGAATGCACTAGGGATCACGGGGCACCAAAACCAAAGAGTTTTATTTTCGCACGAAAATTGCACAATGGGAAGAAAATGCACCACAGGCACCAAAATTGGACCACGGGGCACCTCGGACCTCAAAACTGAAAAGTGCTTCGAGCATTATGGTTTTTTATGCATAAGAATGCACCAGGAATTACAGGGCACCAAAACCCAAAAGTCTTATTTTCGCACGAAAATTACACGATGGGCCGAAAATGCACCACGGGCACCAAAATTGGACCACTGGACACGACGGACCTCAAAACTAAAAAGTTCTATGATTATTACGGTTTTTTATGTATAAGAATGCAGCAGGGATCACGGGGAACCAAAACCCAAAAGTCTTATTTTCGCACGAAAATTGCGCAATGGGCCGAAAATGCACCACGGGCACCAAAATTGGACCACGGGGCACCACAGACCTCAAAACTGAAAAGTGCTCTAAGCATTATGGTTTTTTAATGCACCAAGGACAACGGGGCACCCAAACCCAAAAGTCTTACTTTCGCACGAAAATTTCACAATGGGGCGAAAAAGCACCACGGGCATAAAAATTGGACCACGGGGCACCACGGCCCTCAAAACTAAAAAGTGCTCCGAGCATTATGGCTTTTTATGCATAAGAATCCACCAGGGATCACGAGGCACCAAAACCCGAAATTCTTATTTTCGCACGAAAATTGCACAATGGGGCAAAAATTTACCACGGCCACAAAAATTGGACCACGAGGCACCACAGACCTCAAAACGGAAAAGTGCTCCGAGCATTATGGATTGTTATGCATAAGGATGCACCAGGGATCATGGGGCACCAAATCCTAAAAGTCTTATTTTGGCACAAAATTTGCACCATGCGCCGAAAATTCACCACGGGCACCTAAATTGGACCAAGGGGCACCATGGACCTCCAAAAGTCATATTTAGCACGAAAATTCTATCATGTGCCGAAATTGCACCACGGGCACAAAAATTTTAGCACTAGACACCACGGACCTCAAAACTGAAAAGTGCTCCAAGAATTATGGTTTTTTATGTATAAGAATGCATTAGGGATCACGGGGCCCCAAAACCCAAAAGTCTTTTTGTTGCACGAAAATTGCACAATGGGCCAAAGATGCACGACGGGCACCAAAATTGAACCACGGGGCACCACTGATCTTAAAACTGAAAATTGCTCCGAGCATTATGGATTTTTATGTTTAAGAATTCACCAGGGATCATGGGGCACCAAAACCCAAAAGTCTTTTTCTGCACAAAAATGCACCACTGGCACCAAAATTGGACCATAGGGGACCACGGACCTCAAAACATAAAAGTGCTACTAGTATTACGGTCTTCTATGCATAAGAATGCACCAGGGATCATGGGGCACAAAAACCCAAAAGTCTTTCTTTCGTACGAAAATTGCATAAATAGCTGAAAATGCACCATCGGCACCAAAATTGGACCACGAGATGCACGGACCTCAAAACTGTAAAGTGCTCCAAGTATTATCGTTTTTTATGCATAAGAATGCACCAGGGATCACGGGGCACCAAAACCCAAAAGTCTTATTTTCGCACGAAAATTGCACAATGGGCCGAAAATGAACGACGGGCACCAAAATTGGACCACGGGGCACCACGGACCTCAAAACTGAAAAGTGCTCCGAGCATTATGGATTTTTATGCATATGGATGCCCCAGGGATCATGGGGCACCAAAACCCAAAAGTCTTATTTTGGCACGAAAATTGCAACAGTGTCGACAATGCACCACGAGGTCCAAAATTGGACCACGGGGCACCACGGACCTCAATACTGAAAAGTTCTCCGAGCATTATGGTCTTTTATGGATAAGGATGAACCAAGGATCACAGTGCACCCAAAACCAAAAGTCTTATGTTGGCACGAAAATTTCTCCATGTGCCAAAAAGGAACCACGGGAACCAAGATTGGACCACGGGGCAACACGGACCTCATACCTAAAAAGTGCTTCGAGCATTATGGTTTCTTTATGCATAAGGATGCCCCAAGGATCATGGGGTACCAAAACCCAAAAGTTTTATTTTGGCACAAAAATTGCATGATGGGCCAAAAATGCACCACGGGCACCAAAATTGGACCACGAGGCACCACGGACCTCAAAACTAAAAGGTGCTCCGAGCATTATGGTTTTTTATGCATAAGGATGCACCAAGGATCACGGGGCACCAAAATCTAGAAGTCTTATTTTGGCACGAAAAATGCACAATGGGCAGAAAATGCACCACGGGCACCAAAATTGGACCACGGGGCACCACAGACCTCAAAACTGAAAAGTGCTCCGAGCACTATGGTGTTTTATGTATAAGAATGCACCAATGATCACGGGGTAGCAAAACCTAAAAGTCTTATTTTGGCACGAAAATTGGACCACAGGCAGAAAATCCACCACGGGCACAAAAGTTGGACCACGGACCTCAAACCTGAAAAGTGCTCCGAGCATTACGATTTTTTTATGCATAAGAAAGCACTAGGGATCACGGGGCACCAAAATCCAAAAGTCTTATTTTCGCACGAAAATTGCACAATGGGTCGAAAATGCACCACGGGGCACCACGGACCTCAAAACTGAAAAGTCCTCCGACGATTATGGATTTTTATTCATAAGGATTCCCCAGGGATCATGGGGCACCAAAACCCAAAAGTCTTATTTTGGCACGAAAATTGCACAAATGGCTAAAAATGCAACCCCAGCACCAAAATTGGACCACCGGGCACCACGAACCTCAAAACTAAAAAGTGTTCCGAGCATTATGGTTTTTTATGCATAAGAATGCACAAAGGATCATGGGGCACCAAAACCCAAAAGTCTAATTTTCGAACAAAAATTTCACAAATGGCCGAAAATGCACGACCGGCACCAAATTTGGACCACGGGACACCACGGATCTCAAAACTAAAAAGTGCTCCTAGCATTATGTTTTTTATGCATCAGAATGCACCAGGGATCACGAACACTAGAACCCAAAAGTCTTATTTTCGCACGAAAACTGCACAAATGGCCGAAAATGCACCACAAACACCAAAATGGGACCACAAGACACCACGAACCTTAAAATTAAAAAGTATTCAGAGCATTATGGGTTTTTATGCATAACAATGCACTAGGGATCACGGGGCACCAAAACCGTAAAGTCTTATTTTCGCACAAAAATTGCACAATGGGCCGAAAATGCACCACGGGCACAAAACTTGGACCACGGGGCACCTCGGACCTCAATACTTAAAAGTGCTCCGAGCATTTTGGTTTTTTATGCATAAGAATGCACCAGGGATCACGGAGCACCAAAAGTCTTATTTTCGACCGAAAACTACACAAATGGCCGGCAATGCACCAAAGGCACCAAAATTGCACCATGGGGCACCACGAGCCTCAAAACTGAAAAGTGTTCCGAGCATTATGGGTTTTTATGCATAAGAATGCACCAGGGATCACGGGGCACCAAAATCGAAAAGTCTTTTATTTCGCATGAAAATTGCACAATGTGCCGAAAATGCACCACGGGCACAAAAATTGGACCACGGGGCACCACGAACCTCGATACTGAAAAGTGTTCCGAGCATTATGGTTTTTTATGCATAAGAATGCACCAAGGATCAAGGGGCAAAAAAACCCAAAAGTCTTATTTTCGTACGAAAATTGAACAAATGGCCGAAAATGCACCACCGGCACCAAAATTAGACCACGAGGCACTACGGACTTCAAGACTGAAAAGTGTTCCGAGCATTATGGTTTTTTATGCATAAGAATGCACCAAGGATCATGGGGCACCAAAACCCAAAAGTCTTACTTTCGCACGAAAATTGGACAATGGGCCGAAAATGCACCACGGGCGAAAAAATTAGACCACGGAGCACCTTGGACCTGAAAACCGAAAGTGCTCCGAGCATTAAGGTTTTTTATGCATAAGAATGCATCACAGATCACAGGACACCAAAACCCAAAAGTCTTATTTTCGCACAAAAAATGCACAAATGTCCGGAAATGTACCCCCGGCATCAAAATTGGACCACAGGGCACCATGAACCTCAAGATTGAAAAGTGTTCCGAGCATTATGATTTTTTTTTATGCATAAGAATGCAGCAAGGATCAAGGGGCAAAAAAACCGAAAAGTCTTATTTTCGCACGAAAATTGAACAGTGGACCGAAAATGCACCACAGGCACCAATATTGCATCACGGGGCACCTCGGACCTCAAAACAGAAAAGTGCTATGAGCATTATGGTTTTTTATGCATAAGAATGCACCAGGGTTCACAGGACACCAAAACCCAAAAGTCTTATTTTCGGGCGAAGATTGCACAATGGGCCGAAAATGCACCACGGGCCCAAAATTGGATCACGGGGCACCTGGGAGCTCAAAACTTAAAAGTGCTCCAAGCATTATGGTTTTTTATGCATAAGAATGCACCAGGGATCACGGGGCACCAAAACACAAAAGTCTTATTTTCGCACGAAAATTTCACAAATGGCCAAAAATGCCCCACAGGCACCAAAATTGGACCACGGGGCACTACGGACCTCAAAACTGAAAAGTGCTCCAAGCATTATGGTTTTTTCTGTATAAGAACGCACCAGGGATCACGGGGCACCAAAACCCAAATGTCTTATTTTCGCACGAAAATTGCACAAATGGCCGAAAATGCACCCCCGACACCAAAATTGGACAACGGGGCACAACGAACCTCAAGACTAGAAAGTGTTTCGAGCATTATGGTTTTTTATGCTTAACAATCCACCAAGGATCATGGGGCACCAAAACCCAAAAGTCTTATTTTGCACAAAAATTACACAAAGCCGAAAATGCACCACCGGCACCAAAATTGGACCACGGGGTAACACGGACCTCAAAACTAAAAAGTGCTCAAAGTATTATGCTTTTTCATGCATAAGAATGCACCAGGGATCACAGGGCACCAAAACGCAAAACTCTTATTCTCAAACGAAGACTGCATAATGGGCCCAAAATGCACCACGGGGCACCTGGGAGCTCAAAACTTAATAGTGCTCCAAGCATTATGGTTTTTTACGCAAAAGAATGCACTAGGGATCACGGGGCACGAAAACCCAAAAGTCTTATTTTCGCAACGAAAATTTCACAAATGGCCGAAAATTCACCACCGGCACCAAAATTGTACCACGGGGCAACACGGACCTCAAACCTGAAAAGTGCTCCGAGCATTATGGTTTTTTATCATAAGAATGCACCAGGGATCACGGGGCAATAAAATCCAAAAGTCTTATTTTGGCGCGAAAATTGCACAATGGGCCGAAAATGCACCACGGACACAAAAGTTAGACCACGGAGCACCTCGGAACTGAAAACTGAAAAGTGCTTTGAGTATTAAGATTTTTTATGCATAAGAATGCACCAGGGATCACGGGGCACCAAAACCCAAAAGTCTTATTTTCGCCCGAAAAATGCACAAATGGCCGAAAATGCACCCCTGGCTCCAAAATTGGACCACGAGGCACCACGAACCTCAAGACTGAAAAGTGTTCCGAGCAATATGGTTTTTATGCATAAGAATGCACCAAGGATCACGGGGCACCAAAACCCGAAAGTCTTATCTTCGCACGAAAATTGAACAAATGGCCGAAAATGCACCACCGGCACCAAAATTAGACCACAGGGCACCACAAACTTCAAGACTGAACAGTGTTCCGTGCATTCTGGGTTTTTATGCATAAGAATGCACCAAGGATCATGGGGCACCAAAACCCATAAGTCTTATTTTCGCACGAAAATTGCACAAATGGCCGAAAATGCACCACGGGCACCACAGTCCTCAAAATTGACAAGTGTTTCGAGCATTATGGTTTTTTATGCATAAGAATGCACCAGGGATCACGAGGCACTAAAACCCAAAAGTCTTATTTTTGCACGAAAATTGCACAATGGGCCGAAAATGCATCACGGGCACAAAAATTAGACCACGGGGCACCTCGGACCTGAACACTGAAAAGTGCTCCGAGCATTTAGGTTTTTTATGCAAAAGAATGCATCAGGGATTACGGGGCACCAAAACACAAAAGTCTTATTTTCGCACGAAAATTTCACAAATGGCCGAAAATGCCCCACAGGCACCAAAATTGGACGACGGGGCACTACGGACCTCAAAACTGAAAAGTGCTCCAAGCATTATGGTTTGTTCTGCATAAGAATGCACCAGGGATCACGGGGCACCAAAACCCAAATGTCTTTTGTTTTGCACGAAAATTGGACAAATGGCCGAAAATGCACCCCCGACACCAAAATTGGACAACGGGGCATGACGAACCTCAAGACTGGAAAGTGTTCCGAGCATTATGGTTTTTTATGCATAAGAATCCACCAATGATCATAGGGCACCAAAACCCAAAAGTCTTTTTTTCGCATGAAAATTACACACATAGACTTATGCACCACCGGCACCAAAATTGGACCACGGGGCAACACGCACCTCAAAACTGAAAAGTGCTCCGACCATTATGCTTTTTTATGCATAAGAATGCACCAGGGATCACGGGGCACAAAAACGCAAAAGTCTTATTCTCACACGAAGATTGCACAATGGTCCCAAAATGCACCACGGGCACCAAAATGCACCACGGGCACCAAAATTGGACCACGGGGCACCTGGGAGCTCAAAACTTAAAAGTTCTCCAAGCATTATGGTTTTTTATGCATAAGAATGCACCAGGGATCACAGGGCACCAAAACCCAAAAGTCTTATTTTTGCAACAAAAATTTCACAATTGGCCGAAAATGCACCACCGGCACCAATATTGTACAACGGGGCAACACGGACCTCAAAACTGAAAAGTGCTTCGAGAATTATGGTTTTTTATCATAAGAATGCACCAGGGATCATAGGGCAATAAAATCCAAAAGTCTTATTTTCGCACGAAAATTGCACAATGGGACGAAAATGCACCACGGGCACCAAAATTAGACCACGGAGCACCTCGGACCTGAAAACTTAAAAGTGCTCTAAGCATTAAGATTTTTTACGCATCAGAATGCATCAGGGATCACGGGGCACCAAAACCCAAAAGTCTTATTTTCGCCCAAAAAATGCACAAATGGCCGAAAATGCACCCCTGACACCAAAATTGGACCACGAGGCCCCACGAACCTCAAGACTGAAAAGTCTTCCAAGCATTATGGTTTTTTATGCATAAGAATGCACCAAGGATCACGGGGCACCAAAACCCAAAATTCTTATTTTCGCACGAAAATTGCACAAATGGCCAAAAATGCACCACCGACACCAAAATTAGACCACTGTGCACCACAAACTTCAAGACTTAAAAGTGTTCCGTGCATTCTGGTTTTTTATGCATAAGAATGCACCAAGGTTCATTGGGCACCAAAACCCAAAAGTTTTATTTTCGCATGAAAATTGAACAAATGGCCGAAAATGCACCACCGGCACCAAAAATGGACCACGGGGCACCACATTCGTCAAAACTGAAAAGTGTTTCGAGCATTATTGTTTTTTATGCATAAGAATGCACCAGGGATCACGGGGCACTAAAATCCAAAAGTCTTATTTTTGCATGAAAATTGCACAATGGGCCGAAAATGCACCACGGGCACAAAAATTAGACCACGGGGCACCTCGGACCTGAAAACTGAAAAGTGCTCCGAGCATTAAGGTTTTTTATGCATAAGAATGCATCAGGAATCACGGGACACCAAAACCCAAAAGTCTTATTTTCGCACGAAAAATGCTCTAATGTCCGAAAATGTACCCCCGACACCAAAATTGGACCATGGGGCACCACAAACCTCATGACTGAAAAGCGTTCCGAGCATTATGGTTTTTTAATGCATAAGAATGCACCAAGGATCAAGGGGTAAAAAAACTAAAACTCTTATTTTCACACGAAAATTTAACAATGGACCGAAAATGTACCACAGGCACCAAAATTGGATCACGGGCACCTCAGACCTCAAAACAGAAAAGTGCTATGAGCATTATGGTTTTTTATTCATAAGAATGCCCCAGGGTTCACAGGGCACCAAAATCGAAAAGTCTTATTTTCGGGCAAAGATTAAATAATGGGCTGAAAATGCACCACGGGCACCAAAATTGGATCACGGGGCACCTGGGACATCAAAACTTAAAAGTTCTCCAAGCATTATGGTTTCTTATGCATAAGAATGCGCCAGGGATTACGGGGCACCAACACCCAAAAGTCTTATTTTCACACGAAAATTGCACAAATGGTTGAAAATGCATTACCGGCACCAAAATTGTACCACGGGGCTCCATGGACCTCAAAACTGAAAAGTGTTCCATGCATCATGGTTTTTTATGCATAAGAATGCAACAAGGATCACGGGGCACCAAAACCCAAAAGTCCCATTTTCGCATGAAAATTGCACAATGGGCCGAAAATGCATGACGGGCACCAAAATTGGACCACGGGGCACCTCGGACCTCAAAACTGAAAAGTGCTCCAAGCATTATGATTTTTTATGGATAAGAAACCACCAGGGATCACGGGGCACCAAAACCCAAAAGTCTTATTTTGGCATGAAAATTGCAGAAATGGCCGAAAATGCACCACCGGCACAAAAATTGGACCACGCGGCACCACGGATAGCAAAACTGAAAAGTGTTCCGAGTATTATGGTTTTTTATGCATAAGAATGCACCAGGGATCACGGGGCACCAACACCCAAAAGTCTTATTTTCGCATGAAAATTGCACAATATGGCGAAAATGCACCATGGGCACCAAAATTGGACCACGGGGCACCTCGGACCTCAATACTTAAAAGTGGTCAGAGCATTATGGTTTTTTATGCATAAGAATGCACCAGGGATCACGGGACACCAAAACCCATAAGTCTTATTTTCATTAGCAAATTGCACAATGGGCCGAAAATGCACCACGAGCACAAAAATTGGACCACGAGGCATGTCGGACCTCAATACTTAAAATTGATCCTAGCATTATGGTTTTTTATGCATAAGATTGCACCAGGGATGACGGGGCACCAAATGCTAAAAGTCATATTTTCGCACGAAAATTGCACAATGGGCCAAAAATGCATCATGGATACCAAAATTGGACCACGGGGCACCACAGAGCTCAAAACTAAAAAGTGTTCCAAACATTATGGTTTTTTATGCATAAGAATGCAACAGGTTTCATGGGGCACCAAAACCCAAAAGTATTATTTTCACAAGAAAATTTCACAAATGGCCGAAAATGCACCACCGGCACCAAATTTTGACCACGAGGCACCCTGGATGTCAAAACTGAAAAGTGCTCTAGGTATTATGGTTTTTTATGCATAAGAATGCACCAGGGATCACGGGGCACCAAAACCCAAAAGTCTTATTTTCGTATGAAAATTGCATAAATGGCCGAAAATGCACCACCGGCACCAAAATTGGACCACGGGGCACCAAAGACCTCAAAATTGAAAAGTGTTGCAAACATTATGATTTTTTATGCGTAAGAATGCGCCAGGGATCACAGGGCACCAAAAACCAAAAGTCTTATTTTTGCACGATTATTGCACAATGTGTCGAAAATGAACCACGAGCACCGAAATATGACCACGGGGCACCACGAACCACAAGATTGAAAAGTGTTTCGAGCGTTATGGTTTTTTATGCATAAGAATGCACCAAGAATCACGGGGCACCAAAACCCAAATGTCTTATTTTGTCATGAAAATTGCACAATGGGCCGAAAATGCACAACATGCACCAAAATTGGATGACGGGGCACGACGGACCTCAAAACTAAAAAGTGCTCCAAGCATTATGGTTTTTTATGCCTAAGAATGCACCAGGGATCACGGGGCACCAAAACCCAAAAGTCTTATTTTCGCACGAAAATTGCATAATGGACCGAAAATGCACCACGGGCACAAAAATTAGACCACGGGGCACCTCGGACCTCAAAACTTAAAAGTGTTCCAACCATTATTGATTTTTATCCATAAGAATTCACCAGGAATCACGGGGCACCAAAACCTAAAAGTCTTATTTTCGCACAAAAATTGCACAATGGGCCGAAAATGTACCAGGAGGACCAAAATTGGACCACGGGGAACCGCAGACCTCAAAACTGAAAAGTGCTCCGAGCATTATGGTTTTTTATGCATTAGAATGCACCAGGGATCACGGGGCACCAAAACCCAAAAGTCTTATTTTCGCATGAAAATTGCACAAATGGCCGAAAATGCACCACCGACAACAAAATTGAACCACGGGGTACGACGGACCACAAAACTGAAAAGTGCTCCGAGCATGATGGTTTTTTATGCATAAGAATGCAGCATGGATCACGGGACACCAAAATCCAAGAGTCTTAGTTTCGCACAAAAATTGAACAAATGGCCGAAACTGCACCACCGGCACCAAAATTGGATTACGGGGTACCTCGGACCTCAAAACTGAAAAGTCCTCCGAGCATTATGATTTTTTATGGATATGAATGCACCAGGGATCACGGGGAACCAAAACCCAAAAGTCTTATTTTCTCACGAAAATTGTACAATGGGCGGAAAATGCACCACAGGCACCAATATTGGACCACGAGGTACCTCGGACCTCAAAACTGAAAGTCCTCCGAGCATTATGGTTTTTTATGGATAAGAATGCACCAGGGATCACGGGGAACCAAAACCCAAAAGACTTATTTTCGCACGAAAATTGCACAAATGGCCGAAAATGCACCACCGACACCAAAATTGGACCATGGGTTACGACGGACCTCAAAACTGAAAAGTGCTCCGAACATGATGGTTTTTTGTGCATAAGAATGCAGCAGGGATCACGGGGCACCAAAACCGAAAAGTCTTATTTTCACATGCAAATTGCACAAATGGCCGAAAATACACCACCGACACTAAAATTGAACCACGGGGCAGCACGGACCTTAAAACACAATAGAGTTCCAAGCATTATGGTTTTTTCTATATAAGAATGCACCAGGAATCACGGGGCACCAAAACCCAAAAGTTTTATTTTCGCATGAAAATTGCACAATGGTCCGAAAATGCACCACGGGCACCAAAATTGAAAAGTGCTTTGAGCATTATGGTTTTTTATGGATAAGAAAGCACAAGGGATAACGGGGCACCAATACCCAAAAGTCTTATTTTCGCACGAAAATTGCACAAATTGGCGAAAATGTACCAAGGGCACCAAAATTTGACCACGGGGCACCTCGAACCTCAAAGTTGAAAAGTGCTCCATTATGGTTTTTTATGCATGAGAATGCAACAGGGTTCATGGGGCACCAAAACCCAAAAGTCTTATTTTTGCACGAAAATTACACAATGGGCCGAAAATGCACCACGGGCACCAAAATTGCAACATGGGGCACCTCGGACCTCAAAACTGAAATGTGCTATGAGCATTATGGTTTTTTATTCGTAAGAATGCACCAGGGTTAACGAGGCACCAAAAACCAAAAGTCTTATTTTCACACGAAAATTGCACAAATGGCTGAAAATGCACCACTGGCACCAAAATTGTTCCACGAGGCACCACGGACCTCAAAACTGAAAAGTGTTCCAAGCATTACGGTTTTTTATGCATAAGAATGCACTAGGGATCATGGGGCACCAAAATCCAAAAGTCTTATTTTCGCACGAAAATTGCACAAACGACCGAAAATGAACCACGGGCACCAAAATTTGGCCACGGGGCACCTCAGACCTGAAAACTGGAAAGCTCTCCGAGCATTGTGGTTTTTTATGCATAAGAATGCACCAGGGATCACAGGGCACCAAAACCCAAAAGTCATATTTTCGCATGAAAATTGTACAAATGGTCGAAAATGCACCACCGGCACCAAAATTGGACCACGGGGCACCACGAACCTGAAAACTGAAAAGTGTGTTGAGCATTATGGTTTTTTATGCATAAGAATGCACCATGGATTACGGGGCACCAAAACCCAAAAGTCTTATTTTCGCACTAAGATTGCACAATGGGCCGAAAATGAACAACGGGCAGAAAAATTGGACCACGGTGCACCTCGGACCTCAAAACTGAAAAGTGCTTCGAACATTATGGTTTTTTATGCATAAGAATGCACCAGGGATCACGGGCCACCAAAACCCGAAAGTCTTATTTTCACATGAAAATTGCACAAATGGCCGAAAATGCACCACCGACACAAAAATTGGACCACGGGGAAGCACAGACCTTAAAACTGAAAAGAGTTCCAAGCATTATGGTTTTCTATACATATGAATGCACCAGGGATCACGAGGCACCACAACCCAAAAGTCTTATTTTCGCACGAAAATTGCACAATGCGACGAAAATGCACCACGGGCACCAAAATTGAAAAGTACTCTGACCATTATGGTTTTTTTATGGATAAGAAAGCACCAGGGATCACGCGGCACCAATACCCAAAACTCTTATTTTTGCACGAAAATTGCACAAAAGGCCGAAAATGCACCACTGACACCAAAATTGGACCACGGGGCACCTCGGACCTTAAAACTGAAAAGTGCTCCAAGCATTATGGTTTTTTATGCATAAGAATGCACTAGGGATCATGGGGCACCAAAACCCAAAAGTCTTATTTTCGCACAAAAATTGAACAAATGGCCGAAACTGCACCACCGGCACCAAAATTGGATTACGGGCACCTCGGACCTCAAAACTAAAAAGTCCTCCGAGCATTATGATTTTTTATGGATATGAATGCACCAGGGATCACGGGGAACCAAAACCCAAAAGTCTTATTTTCTCGCGAAAATTGCACAATGGGCGGAAAATGCACCACGGGCACCAATATTGGACCACGGGGTACCTCGGACCTCAAAACTGAAAGTCCTCCGAGCATTATGGTTTTTTATGGATAAGAATGCACCAAGGATCACGGGGAACCAACACCCAAAAGTCTTATTTTCGCACGAAAATTGCACAAAAGGCCGAAAATGCACCACCGGCACCAATATTGGACCATGGGGTACGACGGACCTCAAAACTGAAAAGTGCTCTAAACATGATGGTTTTTTGTGCATAAGAATGCAGCAGGGATCACGGGGGACCAAAACCCAAAAGTCTTATTTTCGCACGAAAATTGTACAAATGGTCGAAAAAGCACCACCGGCACCAAAATTGGACCACAGGGAACCATGGACCTCAAAACGGAAAAAGGTTTTGAGCTTTATGGTTTTGTATGCATAAGAATGCACCAGGGATCACGAGGCACCAAAATCCAAAAGTCTTATTTTCGCACGAAAATTGCGCAAATGGCAAAAAATGCACCACCGGCACGAAAATTGGACCACGGGGCACCACGGACCTCAAAACTGAAAAGTGCTCTGACCATTATGGTTTTTTATACATAAGAATGCAACTGGGATCACGGGGCACCAAAACCCAAAAGGCTTATTTTCACACAAAAATTTCACAAATGACCGAAAATGCAACAACGACACCAAAATTCGACCACGGCACACAACGAACCTCAAAACTGAAAAGTGCTCCATGCATTATGGTTTTTATGCATAAGAATGCACCAGGGATCATGGGGCACGAAAACCCAAAAGTTTTATTTTCGCACGAAAATTGTACAAATGGTCGAAAATGCACCACTGGCACCAAAATTGGACCACGGGGCACCACGGACCTCAAAACTGAAAAGGGTTCCGAGCTTTATGGTTTTGTATGCAGAAGAATGCACCAGGGATCACGTGGCACCAAAAACCAAAAGTCTTATTTTCACACGAAAATTTCACAAATCGCAGAAAATGCACCACGGACACCAAAATTTGACCACGGCGCACCTCGGACCTCAAAACTGGAAAGTTCTCCGAGCATTATGATTTTTAATGCATAAGAATGCACCAGGGATCACGGGGCACCAAAATCCAAAAGTCTTATTTTCGCACGAAAATTGCACAAATGGCCGAAATGCACCGCCGGCACCAAAATTGGACCACGGGGCACCACGGACCTTAAAACTGAAAATTGCTCCAAGCATTATGGTTTTTTACGCATAAGAATGCACCTGGGATCAAGGGGCACCAAAACCCAAAAGACTTATTTTCGCACGAAAATTGCACAATGAGCCGAAAATGCAAAATAAACACGAAAATTGGACCACGGGGCACCACGAACCTCAAAACTGAAAAAGAGTTCCGAGCATTATAATTTTTTTTGCATAAGAACGCACCAGGGATCACGGGGCACCAAAATCCAAAAGTCTTATTTTCGCAAGAAAATTTCACAATTGGCCGAATATGCACCATCGGCACCAAAATCGGACCACGGGGCACCACAGACCTCAAAATGAAAAGTGCTCCAAGAATTATGGTTTCTTATGCATAAGAATGCACCCGGGATCACGGGGCACCAAAATCCAAAAGTCTTATTTTCGCACAAAAATTGCACAATGGGCCGAAAATGCACCACGGGCACCAAAATTGGACCATAGGCCACCTCGAACCTCAAAACTGAAAAGTGCTTCAAGCATTATGGTTTTTTATGCATAAGCATGCACCAGGGATGACAGGGCACCAAAACCCAAAAGTCTTATTTTCGCACGAAAATTGTACAAATGGTCGAAAATGCACCACCGGCACCAAAATTGGACCACAGGGCACCATGGACCTCAAAATGGAAAAGGGTTTTGAGCTTTATGGTTTTGTATGCATAAGAATGCACCAGGGATCACGAGGCACCAAAATCCAAAAGTCTTATTTTCGCACGAAAATTGCGCAAATGGCAAAAAATGCACCACCGGCACGAAAATTGGACCACGGGGCACCACGGACCTCAAAACTGAAAAGTGCTCTGACCATTATGGTTTTTTATACATAAGAATTCACCTGGGATCACGGGGCACCAAAACCCAAAAGGCTTATTTTCGCACAAAATTTCACAAATGGCCGAAAATGCAACAACGACACCAAAATTTGACCACGGGACACAACAGACCCCAAAACTGAAAAGTGCTCCATGCATTATGGTTTTTTATGCATAAGAATGCACCAGGGATCATGGGGCACGAAAACCCAAAAGTTTTATTTTCGCACGAAAATTGTACAAATGGTTGAAAATGCACCACCGGCACCAAAATTGGACCACGGGGCACCACGGACCTCAAAACTGAAAAGGGTTCCGAGCTTTATGGTTTTGTATGCAGAAGACTGCACCAGGGATCACGTGGAACCAAAAACCAAAAGTCTTATTTTCACACGAAAATTTCACAAATCGCCGAAAATGCACCACGGGCACCAAAATTTGACCACGGCGTACCTCGGACCTCAAAACTGGAAAGTTCTCCGAGCATTATGATTTTTAATGCATAAGAATGCACCAGGGATCACGGGGCACCAAAACCCAAAAGTCTTATTTTCGCACGAAAATTCCGCAAATGGCCGAAATGCACCGCCGGCACCAAAATTGGACCACGGGGCACCACGGACCTCAAAACTTAAAATTGCTCCAAGCATTATGGTTTTTTACGCATAAGAATGCACCTGGGATCAAGGGGCACCAAAACCCAAAAGACTTATTTTCGCACGAAAATTGCACAATGGGCCGAAAATGCAAAATAAACACGAAAATTGGACCACGGGGCACCACGAACCTCAAAACTGAAAAAGAGTTCCGAGCATTATAATTTTTTTTGCATAAGAACGCACCAGGGATCAAGGGGCACCAAAATCCAAAAGTCTTATTTTCGCACGAAAATTTCACAATTGGCCGAATATGCACCATCAGCACCAAAATCGGACCACGGGGCACCACAGACCTCGAAATGAAAAGTGCTCCAAGAATTATGGTTTTTTATGCATAAGAATGCACCAGGGATCACGGGGCACCAAAATCCAACAGTCTTATTTTCGCACAAAAATTGCACAATGGGCCGAAAATGCACCATGGGCACCAAAATTGGACCACAGGGCACCTCGAACCTCAAAACTGAAAAGTGCACCGAGCATTATGGTTTTTTAGAATGCACCAGGGATGACAAGGCACCAAAACCCAAAAGTCTTATTTGCGCACGAAAATTGTAAAAATGGTCGAAAATGCACCACCGGCACCAAAATTGGACCACAGGGCACCACAGACCTCAAAACGGAAAAGGATTTTGAGCTTTATGGTTTTGTATGCATAAGAATGCACCAGGGATCACGAGGCACCAAAATCCAAAAGTCTTATTTTCGCATGAAAATTGCGCAAATGGCAAAAAATGCACCACCGGCACGAAAATTGGACCACGGGGCACCACGGACCTCAAAACTAAAAAGTGCTCTGACCATTATGGTTTTCTATACATAAGAATGCACTTGGGATCACGGTGCACCAAAACCCAAAAGGCTTATTTTTGCACTAAAATTTCACAAATGGCCGAAAATGCAACAACGACACCAAAATTTGACCACGGGACACAACGGACCCCAAATCTGAAAAGTGCTCCATGCATTATGGTTTTTTATGCATAAGAATGCACCAGGGATCATGGGGCACGAAAACCCAAAAGTTTTATTTTCGCACGAAAATTGTACAAATAGTTGAAAATGCACCACCGGCACCAAAATTGGACCACGGGGCACCACGGACCTCAAAACTGAAAAGGGTTCCGAGCTTTATGGTTTTGTATGCAGAAGAATGCACCAGGGATCACGTGGCACCAAAAACCAAAATTTTTATTTTCACACGAAAATTTCACAAATCGCCGAAAATGCACCACGGGCACCAAAATTTGACCACGGCGTACCTCGGACCTCAAAACTGGAAAGTTCTCCGAGCATTATGATTTTTAATGCATAAGAATGCACCAGGGATCACGGGGCCCCAAAACCCAAAAGTCTTATTTTCGCACGAAAATTGCACAAATGGCCGAAATGCACCGCCGGCACCAAAATTGGACCACGGGGCACCACAGACCTCAAAACTGAAAATTGCGCCAAGCATTATTGTTTTTTACGCATAAGAATGCACCTGGGATCAAGGGGCACCAAAACCCGAAAGACTTATTTTCGCACGAAAATTGCACGATGGGCCGAAAATGCAAAATAAACACAAAAATTGGACCACGGGGAACCACGAACCTCAAAACTGAAAAAGAGTTCCGAGCATTATAATTTTTTTTGCATAAGAATGCACCAGGGATCACGGGGCACCAAAATCCAAAAGTCTTATTTTCTCACGAAAATTTCACAATTGGCCGAATATGGACCATCGGCACCAAAATCGGACCACGGGGCACCACAGACCTCAAAATGAAAAGTGCTCCAAGAATTATGGTTTTTTATGCATAAGAATGCACCAGGGATCACGGGGCACCAAAATCCAAAGGTCTTATTTTCGCACAAAAATTGCACAATGGGCCGAAAATGCACTACGGGCACCAAAATTGGACCACAGGGCACCTCGAACCTCAAAACTGAAAAGTGCTCCAAGCATTATGGTTTTTTATGCATAAGAATGCACCAGGGATGACAGGGCACCAAAACCCAAAAGTCTTATTTCCGCACGAAAATTGTACAAATGGTCGAAAATGCACCACCGGCACCAAAATTGGACCACAGGGCACCACGGACCTCAAAACGGAAAAGGGTTTTGAGCTTTATGGTTTTGTATGCATAAGAATGCACCAGGGATCACAGGGCACCAAAATCCAAAAGTCTTATTTTCGCGCGAAAATTCCGCAAATGGCAAAAAATGCACCACCGGCACGAAAATTGGACCACGGGGCACCACGGACCTCAAAACTGAAAAGTGCTCTAACCATTATGGTTTTTTATACATAAGAATGCACCTGGGATCATGGGGCACCAAAACCCAAAAGGCTTATTTTCGCACAAAAATTTCACAAATGGCCGAAAATGCAACAACGACACCAAAATTTGACCACGGGACACAACGGACCTCAAAACTAAAAAGTGCTCCATGCATTATGGTTTTTTATGCATCAGAATGCACCAGGGATCATGCGGCACGAAAACCCAAAAGTTTTATTTTCGCACGAATATTGTACAAATGGTCGAAAATGCACCACTGGCACGAAATTGGACCACGGGGCACCACGGACCTCAAAACTGAAAAGTGCTCTGACCATTATGGTTTTTTATACATAAGAATGCACCTGGGATCATGGGGCACCAAAACCCAAAAGGCTTATTTTCGCACAAAAATTTCACAAATGGCCGAAAATGCAACAACGACACCAAAATTTGACCACAGGACACAACGGACCTCAAAACTAAAAAGTGCTCCATGCATTATGGTTTTTTATGCATAAGAATGCACCAGGGATCATGGGGCACGAAAACCCAAAAGTTTTATTTTCGCACGAATATTGTACAAATGGTCGAAAATGCACCACCGACACCAAAATTGGACCACGGGGCACCACGGACCTCAAAACTGAAAAGGGTTTCGAGCTTTATGGTTTTGTATGTAGAAGAATGCACCAGGGATCATGTGGCACCAAAAACCAAAAGTCTTATTTTCACATGAAAATTTCACAAATCGCCGAAAATGCACCAGGGCACCAAAATTTGACCACGGCGCACCTCGGACCTCAAAACTGGAAAGTTCTCCGAGCATTATGATTTTTAATGCATAAGAATGCACCAGGGATCACGGGGTACCAAAACCCAAAAGTCTTATTTTCGCACGAAAATTGCACAAATGGCCGAAATGCACCGCCGGCACCAAAATTGGACCACGGGGCACCACGGACCTCAAAACTTAAAATTGCTCCAAGCATTATGGTTTTTTACGGATAAGAATGCACCTGGGATCAAGGGGCACCAAAACCCAAAAGACTTATTTTCGCACGAAAATTGCACAATGGGCCGAAAATGCAAAATAAACACGAAAATTGGACCACGGGGCACCACGAACCTCAAAACTGAGAAAGAGTTCCGAGCATTATAAATTTTTTTGCATAAGAACGCACCAGGGATCACGGGGCACCAAAATCCAAAAGTCTTATTTTCGCACGAAAATTTCACAATTGGCCGAATATGCACCATCGGCACCAAAATCGGACCACGGGGCACCACAGACCTCAAAATGAAAAGTGCTCCAAGAATTATGGTTTTTTATGCATAAGAATGCACCAGGGATCACGGGGCACCAAAATCCAAAACTCTTATTTTCGCACAAAATTGCACAATGGGCCAAAAATGCACCACGGGCACCAAAATTGGACCACAAGGCACCTCGAACCTCAAAACTGAAAAGTGCTCCGAGCATTATGGTTTTTTATGCATAAGAATGCACCAGGGATGACAGGGCACCAAAACCCAAAAGTCTTATTTTCGCACGAAAATTGTACAAAAGGTTGAAAATGCACCACCGGCACCAAATTGGACCACGGGGCACCATGGACCTCAAAACTGAAAAGGGTTCCGAACTTTATGGTTTTGTATGCAGAAGAATGCACCAGGGATCACGTGGCACCAAAAACCAAAAGTCTTATTTTCACACGAAAATTTCACAAATCGCCGAAAATGCACCACGGGCACCAAAATTTGACAACGGCGCACCTCGGACCTCAAAACTGGAAACTTCTCCGAGCATTATGATTTTTAATGCATAAGAATGCACCAGGGACCACGGGGCACCACAGACCTCAAAATGAAAAGTGCTCCAAGAATTATGGTTTTTTATGCATAAGAATGCACCAGGGATCACGGGGCACCAAAATCCAAAAGTCTTATTTTCGCACAAAAATTGCACAATGGGCCGAAAATGCACCACGGGCAGCAAAATTGGACCACAGGGCACCTCGAACCTCAAAACTGAAAAGTGCTCCGAGCATTATGGTTTTTTATGCATAAGAATGCACCAGGGATCACGGGGCACCAAAACCCAAAAGTCTTATTTTCGCACAAAAATTGTACAAATGGTCAAAAATGCACCACCGGCACCAAAATTGGACCACAGGGCACCACGGACCTCAAAATGGAAAAGGGTTTTTAGCTTTATGGTTTTGTATGCATAAGAATGCACCAGGGATCTTCGTGCAATTTTCGTGCGAAAATAAGACTTTTGGGTTTTGGTGCCCCGTGATCCCTGGTGCATTCTTATGCATTAAAAATCATAATGCTCGGAGAACTTTCCATATTTGAGGTCCGAGGTGCGCCGTGGTCAAATTTTGGTGCCCGTGGTGCATTTTCGGCGATTTGTGAAATTTTCGTGCGAAAATAAGACTTTTGGGTTTTCGTGCCCCATGATCCTTGGTGCATTCTTATGCATAAAAAACCATAATGCATGGAGTACTTTTCAGTTTTGATGTCCGTTGTGTGCCGTGGTCAAATTTTGGTGTCGTTGTTGCATTTTCGGCCATTTGTGAAATTTTTGTGCGAAAATAAGCCTTTTGGGTTTTGGTGCCCCGTGATCCCAGGTGCATTCTTATGTATAAAAAACCATAATGGTCAGAGCACTTTTCAGTTTTGAGGTCCGTGGTGCCCCGTGGTCCAATTTTCGTGCCGGTGGTGCATTTTTTGCCATTTGCGCAATTTTCGTGCGAAAATAAGACTTTTGGGTTTTGGTGCCCTGTCATCCCTGGTGCATTCTTATGCATAAAAAACCATAATGCTAGGACCACTTTTCATTTTTGAGGTTCGAGGTGCCCTGTGGTCCAATTTTGGTGCCCGTGGTGCATTTTCGGCCCATTGTGCAATTTTTGTGCGAAAATAAGACTTTTGGATTTTGGTGCCCCGTGATCCCTGGTGCATTCTTATGCATAAAAAACCATAATTCTTGGAACACTTTTCATTTTGAGGTCTGGGGTGCCCCGTGGTCCAATTTTGGAGCCGATGGTGCATATTCGGCCAATTGTGAAATTTTCGTGCGAAAATAAGACTTTTGGAATTTGGTGCCCCATGATTCCTGGTGCATTCTTATGCAAAAAAACTTATAATGCTCGGAACTCTTTTTCAGTTTTGAGGTTCATGGTGCCCCGTGGTCCAATTTTCGTGCCGGCGGTGCATTTCAGCCATTTGTGCAATTTTCGTGCGAAAATAACACTTTTGGGTTTTGGTGCCCCGTGATACCTGGTGCATTCATATGCATTAAAAATCACAATGCTCGGAGAACTTTCCAGTTTTGAGGTCCGAGGTGCGCCGTGGTCAAATTTTGGTGCCCGTGGTGCATTTCGGCGATTTGTGAAATTTTTGTGTGAAAATAAGACTTTTGGTTTTTGGTGCCACGTGATCCCTGGTGCATTCTTCTACAAACAAAACCATAAAGCTCGAAACCCTTTTCAGTTTTGAGGTCCGTGGTGCCCCGTGGTCCAATTTTGGTGCCGGTGGTGCATTTTCGACCTTTTGTACAATTTTCGTGCGAAAATAAGACTTTTGGGTTTTGGTGCCCTGTCATCCCTGGTGCATTCTTATGCATAAAAAACCGTAATGCTCGGAGCACTTTTCAGTTTTGAGGTTCGAGGTGCCCTGTGGTCCAATTTTGGTGTCCGTGGTGCATTTTCGGCCCGTTGTACAATTTTTGTGCGAAAATAAGACTTTTGGATTTTGGTGCCCCGAGATCCCTGGTGCATTCTTATGCATAAAAAACCATAATTCTTGGAGCACTTTTCATTTTGAGGTCTGTGGTGCCCCGTGGTCCGATTTTGGTGCCGATGGTGCATATTAGGCCAATTGTGAAATTTTCGTGAGTTAATAAGACTTTTGGATTTTGGTGCCCCGTGATCCCTGGTGCATTCTTATGCAAAAAAAATTATAATGCTCGGAACTCTTTTTTCAGTTTTGAGGTTTGTGGTTCCCCGTGGTCCAATTTTCGTGTTTATGGTGCATTTTCGGCCCATTGTGCAATTTTTGTGCGAAAATAAGACTTTTGGATTTTGGTGCCGCGTGATCCCTGGTGCATTCTTATGCATAAAAAACCATAATTCTTGGAGCACTTTTCATTTTGAGGTCTGGGGTGCCCCGTGGTCCGATTTTGGTGCTGATGGTGCATATTCGGCCAATTGTGAAATTTTCGTGCGAAAATAAGACTTTTGGAATTTGGTATCCCGTGATTCCTGGTGCATTCTTATGCAAAAAAACTTATAATGCTCGGAACTCTTTTTCAGTTTTGAGGTTCGTGGTGCCCCGTGGTCCAATTTTCGTGTTTATTTTGCATTTTCAGCCCATTGTGCAATTTTCGTGCGAAAATAAGTCTTTTGGGTTTTGGTGCCCCTTGATCCCAGGTGCATTCTTATGCATAAAAAACCATAATGCTTGGAGCAATTTCCAGTTTTGAGGTCCGTGGTGTCCCGTGGTCCAATTTTCGTGCCAGCGGTGCATTTCGGCCATTTGTGCAATTTTCGTGCGAAAATAAGACTTTTGGGTTTTGGTGCCCCGTGATCCCTGGTGCATTCTTATGCATTAAAAATCATAATGCTCGGAGAACTTTCCAGTTTTGAGGTCCGAGGTGCGCCGTGGTCAAATTTTGGTGCCCGTGGTGCATTTTCGGCTATTTGTGAAATTTTCGTGTGAAAATAAAACTTTTGGTTTTTGGTGCCACATCATCCCTGGTGCATTCTTCTGCATACAAAACCATAAAGCTCGAAACCCTTTTCAGTTTTGAGGTCCGTGGTGCCCCGTGGTCCAATTTTGGTGCCGGTGGTGCATTTTCGACCATTTGTACAATTTTCGTGCGAAAATAAAACTTTTGGGTTTTCGTGCCCCATGATCGCTAGTGCATTCTTATGCATAAAAAACCATAATGCATGGAGCACTTTTCAGTTTTGAGGTCCGTTGTGTCCCGTGGTCAAATTTTGGTGTCATTGTTGCATTTTCGGCCATTTGTGAAATTTTTGTGCGAAAATAAGCCTTTTGGGTTTTGGTGCCCCGTGATCCCAGGTGCATTCTTATGTATAAAAAACCATAATGGTCAGAGCACTTTTCAGTTTTGAGGTCCGTGGTGCCCCGTGGTCCAATTTTCGTGCCGGTGGTGCATTTTTTGCCATTTGCGCAATTTTCGTGCGAAAATAAGACTTTTGGATTTTGGTGCCTCGTGATCCCTGGTGCATTCTTATGCATACAAAACCATAAAGCTCAAAACCCTTTTACGTTTTGAGGTCCGTGGTGCCCTGTGGTCCAATTTTGGTGCCGGTGGTGCATTTTCGACCTTTTGTACAATTTTCGTGCGAAAATAAGACTTTTGGGTTTTGGTGCCCTGTCATCCCTGGTGCATTCTTATGCATAAAAAACCGTAATGCTCGGAGCACTTTTCAGTTTTGAGGTTCGAGGTGCCCTGTGGTCCAATTTTGGTGTCCGTGGTGCATTTTCGGCCCGTTGTACAATTTTTGTGCGAAAATAAGACTTTTGGATTTTGGTGCCCCGAGATCCCTGGTGCATTCTTATGCATAAAAAACCATAATTCTTGGAGCACTTTTCATTTTGAGGTCTGTGGTGCCCCGTGGTCCGATTTTGGTGCCGATGGTGCATATTAGGCCAATTGTGAAATTTTCGTGAGTTAATAAGACTTTTGGATTTTGGTGCCCCGTGATCCCTGGTGCATTCTTATGCAAAAAAAATTATAATGCTCGGAACTCTTTTTTCAGTTTTGAGGTTTGTGGTTCCCCGTGGTCCAATTTTCGTGTTTATGGTGCATTTTCGGCCCATTGTGCAATTTTCGTGCGAAAATAAGACTTTTGGATTTTGGTGCCGCGTGATCCCTGGTGCATTCTTATGCATAAAAAACCATAATTCTTGGAGCACTTTTCATTTTGAGGTCTGGGGTGCCCCGTGGTCCGATTTTGGTGCTGATGGTGCATATTCGGCCAATTGTGAAATTTTCGTGCGAAAATAAGACTTTTGGAATTTGGTATCCCGTGATTCCTGGTGCATTCTTATGCAAAAAAACTTATAATGCTCGGAACTCTTTTTCAGTTTTGAGGTTCGTGGTGCCCCGTGGTCCAATTTTGGTGCTGGTGGTGCATTTTCGACCATTTGTACAATTTTCGTGCGAAAATAAAACTTTTGGGTTTTCGTGCCCCATGATCGTTAGTGCATTCTTATGCATAAAAAACCATAATGCATGGAGCACTTGTCAGTTTTGAGGTCCGTTGTGTCCCGTGGTCAAATTTTGGTGTCATTGTTGCATTTTCGGCCATTTGTGAAATTTTTGTGCGAAAATAAGCCTTTTGGGTTTTGGTGCCCCGTGATCCCAGGTGCATTCTTATGTATAAAAAACCATAATGGTCAGAGCACTTTTCAGTTTTGAGGTCCGTGGTGCCCCGTGGTCCAATTTTCGTGCCGGTGGTGCATTTTTTGCCATTTGCGCAATTTTCGTGCGAAAATAAGACTTTTGGATTTTGGTGCCTCGTGATCCCTGGTGCATTCTTATGCATACAAAACCATAAAGCTCAAAACCCTTTTACGTTTTGAGGTCCGTGGTGCCCTGTGGTCCAATTTTGGTGCCGGTGGTGCATTTTCGACCTTTTGTACAATTTTCGTGCGAAAATAAGACTTTTGGGTTTTGGTGCCCTGTCATCCCTGGTGCATTCTTATGCATAAAAAACCGTAATGCTCGGAGCACTTTTCAGTTTTGAGGTTCGAGGTGCCCTGTGGTCCAATTTTGGTGTCCGTGGTGCATTTTCGGCCCGTTGTACAATTTTTGTGCGAAAATAAGACTTTTGGATTTTGGTGCCCCGAGATCCCTGGTGCATTCTTATGCATAAAAAACCATAATTCTTGGAGCACTTTTCATTTTGAGGTCTGTGGTGCCCCGTGGTCCGATTTTGGTGCCGATGGTGCATATTAGGCCAATTGTGAAATTTTCGTGAGTTAATAAGACTTTTGGATTTTGGTGCCCCGTGATCCCTGGTGCATTCTTATGCAAAAAAAATTATAATGCTCGGAACTCTTTTTTCAGTTTTGAGGTTTGTGGTTCCCCGTGGTCCAATTTTCGTGTTTATGGTGCATTTTCGGCCCATTGTGCAATTTTCGTGCGAAAATAAGACTTTTGGATTTTGGTGCCGCGTGATCCCTGGTGCATTCTTATGCATAAAAAACCATAATTCTTGGAGCACTTTTCATTTTGAGGTCTGGGGTGCCCCGTGGTCCGATTTTGGTGCTGATGGTGCATATCGGCCAATTGTGAAATTTTCGTGCGAAAATAAGACTTTTGGAATTTGGTATCCCGTGATTCCTGGTGCATTCTTATGCAAAAAAACTTATAATGCTCGGAACTCTTTTTCAGTTTTGAGGTTCGTGGTGCCCCGTGGTCCAATTTTCGTGTTTATTTTGCATTTTCAGCCCATTGTGCAATTTTCGTGCGAAAATAAGTCTTTTGGGTTTTGGTGCCCCTTGATCCCAGGTGCATTCTTATGCATAAAAAACCATAATGCTTGGAGCAATTTCCAGTTTTGAGGTCCGTGGTGTCCCGTGGTCCAATTTTCGTGCCAGCGGTGCATTTCGGCCATTTGTGCAATTTTCGTGCGAAAATAAGACTTTTGGGTTTTGGTGCCCCGTGATCCCTGGTGCATTCTTATGCATTAAAAATCATAATGCTCGGAGAACTTTCCAGTTTTGAGGTCCGAGGTGCGCCGTGGTCAAATTTTGGTGCCCGTGGTGCATTTTCGGCTATTTGTGAAATTTTCGTGTGAAAATAAAACTTTTGGTTTTTGGTGCCACATCATCCCTGGTGCATTCTTCTGCATACAAAACCATAAAGCTCGAAACCCTTTTCAGTTTTGAGGTCCGTGGTGCCCCGTGGTCCAATTTTGGTGCTGGTGGTGCATTTTCGACCATTTGTACAATTTTCGTGCGAAAATAAAACTTTTGGGTTTTCGTGCCCCATGATCGTTAGTGCATTCTTATGCATAAAAAACCATAATGCATGGAGCACTTTTCAGTTTTGAGGTCCGTTGTGTCCCGTGGTCAAATTTTGGTGTCATTGTTGCATTTTCGGCCATTTGTGAAATTTTTGTGCGAAAATAAGCCTTTTGGGATTTGGTGCCCCGTGATCCCAGGTGCATTCTTATGTATAAAAAACCATAATGGTCAGAGCACTTTTCAGTTTTGAGGTCCGTGGTGCCCTGTGGTCCAATTTTCGTGCCGGTGGTGCATTTTTTGCCATTTGCGCAATTTTCGTGCGAAAATAAGACTTTTGGATTTTGGTGCCTCGTGATCCCTGGTGCATTCTTATGCATACAAAACCATAAAGCTCAAAACCCTTTTACGTTTTGAGGTCCGTGGTGCCCTGTGGTCCAATTTTGGTGCCGGTGGTGCATTTTCGACCTTTTGTACAATTTTCGTGCGAAAATAAGACTTTTGGGTTTTGGTGCCCTGTCATCCCTGGTGCATTCTTATGCATAAAAAACCGTAATGCTCGGAGCACTTTTCAGTTTTGAGGTTCGAGGTGCCCTGTGGTCCAATTTTGGTGTCCGTGGTGCATTTTCGGCCCGTTGTACAATTTTTGTGCGAAAATAAGACTTTTGGATTTTGGTGCCCCGAGATCCCTGGTGCATTCTTATGCATAGAAAACCATAATTCTTGGAGCACTTTTCATTTTGAGGTCTGTGGTGCCCCGTGGTCCAATTTTGGTGCCGATGGTGCATATTAGGCCAATTGTGAAATTTTCGTGAGTTAATAAGACTTTTGGATTTTGGTGCCCCGTGATCCCTGGTGCATTCTTATGCAAAAAAAATTATAATGCTCGGAACTCTTTTTTCAGTTTTGAGGTTTGTGGTTCCCCGTGGTCCAATTTTCGTGTTTATGGTGCATTTTCGGCCCATTGTGCAATTTTCGTGCGAAAATAAGACTTTTGGATTTTGGTGCCGCGTGATCCCTGGTGCATTCTTATGCATAAAAAACCATAATTCTTGGAGCACTTTTCATTTTGAGGTCTGGGGTGCCCCGTGGTCCGATTTTGGTGCTGATGGTGCATATTCGGCCAATTGTGAAATTTTCGTGCGAAAATAAGACTTTTGGAATTTGGTATCCCGTGATTCCTGGTGCATTCTTATGCAAAAAAACTTATAATGCTCGGAACTCTTTTTCAGTTTTGAGGTTCGTGGTGCCCCGTGGTCCAATTTTCGTGTTTATTTTGCATTTTCAGCCCATTGTGCAATTTTCGTGCGAAAATAAGTCTTTTGGGTTTTGGTGCCCCTTGATCCCAGGTGCATTCTTATGCATAAAAAACCATAATGCTTGGAGCAATTTCCAGTTTTGAGGTCCGTGGTGTCCCGTGGTCCAATTTTCGTGCCAGCGGTGCATTTCGGCCATTTGTGCAATTTTCGTGCGAAAATAAGACTTTTGGGTTTTGGTGCCCCGTGATCCCTGGTGCATTCTTATGCATTAAAAATCATAATGCTCGGAGAACTTTCCAGTTTTGAGGTCCGAGGTGCGCCGTGGTCAAATTTTGGTGCCCGTGGTGCATTTTCGGCTATTTGTGAAATTTTCGTGTGAAAATAAAACTTTTGGTTTTTGGTGCCACATCATCCCTGGTGCATTCTTCTGCATACAAAACCATAAAGCTCGAAACCCTTTTCAGTTTTGAGGTCCGTGGTGCCCCGTGGTCCAATTTTGGTGCCGGTGGTGCATTTTCGACCATTTGTACAATTTTCGTGCGAAAATAAAACTTTTGGGTTTTCGTGCCCCATGATCGCTAGTGCATTCTTATGCATAAAAAACCATAATGCATGGAGCACTTTTCAGTTTTGAGGTCCGTTGTGTCCCGTGGTCAAATTTTGGTGTCATTGTTGCATTTTCGGCCATTTGTGAAATTTTTGTGCGAAAATAAGCCTTTTGGGTTTTGGTGCCCCATGATCCCAGGTGCATTCTTATGTATAAAAAACCATAATGGTCAGAGCACTTTTCAGTTTTGAGGTCCGTGGTGCCCCGTGGTCCAATTTTCGTGCCGGTGGTGCATTTTTTGCCATTTGCGCAATTTTCGTGCGAAAATAAGACTTTTGGATTTTGGTGCCTCGTGATCCCTGGTGCATTCTTATGCATACAAAACCATAAAGCTCAAAACCCTTTTACGTTTTGAGGTCCGTGGTGCCCTGTGGTCCAATTTTGGTGCCGGTGGTGCATTTTCGACCTTTTGTACAATTTTCGTGCGAAAATAAGACTTTTGGGTTTTGGTGCCCTGTCATCCCTGGTGCATTCTTATGCATAAAAAACCGTAATGCTCGGAGCACTTTTCAGTTTTGAGGTTCGAGGTGCCCTGTGGTCCAATTTTGGTGTCCGTGGTGCATTTTCGGCCCGTTGTACAATTTTTGTGCGAAAATAAGACTTTTGGATTTTGGTGCCCCGAGATCCCTGGTGCATTCTTATGCATAAAAAACCATAATTCTTGGAGCACTTTTCATTTTGAGGTCTGTGGTGCCCCGTGGTCCAATTTTGGTGCCGATGGTGCATATTAGGCCAATTGTGAAATTTTCGTGAGTTAATAAGACTTTTGGATTTTGGTGCCCCGTGATCCCTGGTGCATTCTTATGCAAAAAAAATTATAATGCTCGGAACTCTTTTTTCAGTTTTGAGGTTTGTGGTTCCCCGTGGTCCAATTTTCGTGTTTATGGTGCATTTTCGGCCCATTGTGCAATTTTCGTGCGAAAATAAGACTTTTGGATTTTGGTGCCGCGTGATCCCTGGTGCATTCTTATGCATAAAAAACCATAATTCTTGGAGCACTTTTCATTTTGAGGTCCGGGGTGCCCCGTGGTCCGATTTTGGTGCTGATGGTGCATATTCGGCCAATTGTGAAATTTTCGTGCGAAAATAAGACTTTTGGAATTTGGTATCCCGTGATTCCTGGTGCATTCTTATGCAAAAAAACTTATAATGCTCGGAACTCTTTTTCAGTTTTGAGGTTCGTGGTGCCCCGTGGTCCAATTTTCGTGTTTATTTTGCATTTTCAGCCCATTGTGCAATTTTCGTGCGAAAATAAGTCTTTTGGGTTTTGGTGCCCCTTGATCCCAGGTGCATTCTTATGCATAAAAAACCATAATGCTTGGAGCAATTTCCAGTTTTGAGGTCCGTGGTGTCCCGTGGTCCAATTTTCGTGCCAGCGGTGCATTTCGGCCATTTGTGCAATTTTCGTGCGAAAATAAGACTTTTGGGTTTTGGTGCCCCGTGATCCCTGGTGCATTCTTATGCATTAAAAATCATAATGCTCGGAGAACTTTCCAGTTTTGAGGTCCGAGGTGCGCCGTGGTCAAATTTTGGTGCCCGTGGTGCATTTTCGGCTATTTGTGAAATTTTCGTGTGAAAATAAAACTTTTGGTTTTTGGTGCCACATCATCCCTGGTGCATTCTTCTGCATACAAAACCATAAAGCTCGAAACCCTTTTCAGTTTTGAGGTCCGTGGTGCCCCGTGGTCCAATTTTGGTGCCGGTGGTGCATTTTCGACCATTTGTACAATTTTCGTGCGAAAATAAAACTTTTGGGTTTTCGTGCCCCATGATCGCTAGTGCATTCTTATGCATAAAAAACCATAATGCATGGAGCACTTTTCAGTTTTGAGGTCCGTTGTGTCCCGTGGTCAAATTTTGGTGTCATTGTTGCATTTTCGGCCATTTGTGAAATTTTTGTGCGAAAATAAGCCTTTTGGGTTTTGGTGCCCCATGATCCCAGGTGCATTCTTATGTATAAAAAACCATAATGGTCAGAGCACTTTTCAGTTTTGAGGTCCGTGGTGCCCCGTGGTCCAATTTTCGTGCCGGTGGTGCATTTTTTGCCATTTGCGCAATTTTCGTGCGAAAATAAGACTTTTGGATTTTGGTGCCTCGTGATCCCTGGTGCATTCTTATGCATACAAAACCATAAAGCTCAAAACCCTTTTACGTTTTGAGGTCCGTGGTGCCCTGTGGTCCAATTTTGGTGCCGGTGGTGCATTTTCGACCTTTTGTACAATTTTCGTGCGAAAATAAGACTTTTGGGTTTTGGTGCCCTGTCATCCCTGGTGCATTCTTATGCATAAAAAACCGTAATGCTCGGAGCACTTTTCAGTTTTGAGGTTCGAGGTGCCCTGTGGTCCAATTTTGGTGTCCGTGGTGCATTTTCGGCCCGTTGTACAATTTTTGTGCGAAAATAAGACTTTTGGATTTTGGTGCCCCGAGATCCCTGGTGCATTCTTATGCATAAAAAACCATAATTCTTGGAGCACTTTTCATTTTGAGGTCTGTGGTGCCCCGTGGTCCAATTTTGGTGCCGATGGTGCATATTAGGCCAATTGTGAAATTTTCGTGAGTTAATAAGACTTTTGGATTTTGGTGCCCCGTGATCCCTGGTGCATTCTTATGCAAAAAAAATTATAATGCTCGGAACTCTTTTTTCAGTTTTGAGGTTTGTGGTTCCCCGTGGTCCAATTTTCGTGTTTATTTTGCATTTTCGGCCCATTGTGCAATTTTCGTGCGAAAATAAGTGTTTTGGGTTTTGGTGCCCCTTGATCCCAGGTGCATTCTTATGCGTAAAAAATCATAATGCTTGGAGCAATTTTCAGTTTTGAGGTCCGTGGTGCCCCGTGGTCCAATTTTGGTGCCGGCGGTGCATTTCGGCCATTTGTGCAATTTTCGTGCGAAAATAAGACTTTTGGGTTTTGGTGCCCCGTGATCCCTGGTGCCTTCTTATGCATTAAAAATCATAATGCTCGGAGAACTTTCCAGTTTTGAGGTCCGAGGTGCGCCGTGGTCAAATTTTGGTGCCCGTTGTGCATTTTCGGCGATTTGTGAAATTTTCATCTGAAAATAAGACTTTTGGTTTTTGGTGCCACGTGATCCCTGGTGCATTCTACTGCATACAAAACCATAAAACTCGAAACCCTTTTCAGTTTTGAGGTCCGTGGGGCCCCGTGGTCCAATTTGGTGCCGGTGGTGCACTTTCGACCATTTGTACAATTTTCGTGCGAAAATAAAACTTTTGGGTTTTCGTGCCCCATGATCCCTGGTGCATTCTTATGCATAAAAAACCGTAATGCATGGAGCACTTTTCAGTTTTGAGGTCCGTTGTGTCCCGTGGTCAAATTTTGGTGTCGTTGTTGCATTTTCGGCCATTTGTGAAATTTTTGTGCGAAAATAAGCCTTTTGGGTTTCGGTGCCCCGTGATCCCAGGTGAATTCTTATGTATAAAAAACCATAATGGTCAGAGAACTTTTCAGTTTTGAGGTCCGTGGTGCCCCGTGGTCCAATTTTCGTGCCGGTGGTGCATTTTTTACCATTTGCGCAATTTTCGTGCGAAAATAAGACTATTGGATTTTGGTGCCTCGTGATCCCTAGTGCATTCTTATGCATACAGAACCATAAAGCTCAAAACCCTTTTCCATTTTGAGGTCCATGGTGCCCTGTGGTCCAATTTTGGTGCCTGTGGTGCATTTTCGACCATTTGTACAATTTTCGTGCGAAAATAAGACTTTTGGGTTTTGGTGCCCTGTCATCCCTGGTGCATTCTTATGCATAAAAAATCATAATGCTCGGACCACTTTTCAGTGTTGAGGTTCGAGGTGCCCTGTGGTCCAATTTTGGTGCCCGTGGTGCATTTTCGGCCCATTGTGCAATTTTTGTGCGAAAATAAGACTTTTGGATTTTGGTGCCCCGTGATCCCTGGTGCATTCTTATGCATAAAAAACCATAATTCTTGAAGCACTTTTCATTTTGAGGTCTGTGGTGCCCCGTGGTCCGATTTTGGTGCCGATGTGCATATTCGGCCAATTGTGAAATTTTCGTGCGAAAATAAGACTTTTGGATTTTGGTGCCCCGTGATCCCTGGTGTGTTCTTATGCAAAAAAATTTATAATGCTCGGAACTCTTTTTCAATTTTGAGGTTCGTGGAGCCCCGTGGTCCAATTTTCGTGTTTATTTTGCATTTTCGGCCCAATGTGCAATTTTCGTGCGAAAATAAGTCTTTTGGGTTTTGGTGCCCCTTGATCCCAGGTGCATTCTTATGCGTAAAATACCATAATGCTTGGAGCAATTTTCAGTTTTGAGGTCCGTGGTGCCCCGTGGTCCAATTTTGGTGCCGGCGGTGCATTTCGGCCATTTGTGCAATTTTCGTGCGAAAATAAGACTTTTGGGTTTTGGTGCCCCGTGATCCCTGGTGCATTCTTATGCATTAAAAATCATAATGCTCAGAGAACTTTCCAGTTTTGAGGTCCGAGGTGCGCCGTGGTCAAATTTTGGTGCCCGTGGTGCATTTTTGGCGATTTGTGAAATTTTCGTGTGAAAATAAGACTTTTGGTTTTTGGTGCCACGTGATCCCTGGTGCATTCTTCTGCATACAAAACCATAAAGCTCGGAACCCTTTTCAGTTTTGAGGTCCGTGGTGCCCCGTGGTCCAATTTTGGTGCCAGTGGTGCATTTTCGACCATTTGTACAATTTTGGTGCCAAAATAAAACTTTTGGGTTTTCGTGCCCCATGATCCCTGGTGCATTCTTATGCATAAAAAACCATAATGCATGGAGCACTTTTCAGTTTTGAGGTCCATTGTGTCCCGTGGTCAAATTTTTGTGTCGTTGTTGCATTTTCGGCCATTTGTGAAATTTTTGTTCGAAAGTAAGACTTTTGGGTTTTGGTGCCCCGTGATCCCAGGTGCATTCCTATGTATAAAAAACCATAATGGTCAGAAAACTTTTCAATTTTGAGGTCCGTGGTGCCCCGTGGTCCAATTTTCGTGCCGGTGGTGCACTTTTTGCCATTTGCGCAACTTTCGTGCGAAAATAAGACTTTTGGATTTTGGTGCCTCGTGATCCCTGGTGCATTCTTATGCATACAAAACCATAAAGCTCAAAACCCTTTTCCGTTTTGAGGTTCGTGGTGCCCTGTGGTCCAATTTTGGTGCCGGTGGTGCATTTTCGACCATTTGTACAATTTTTGTGCGAAAATAAGACTTTTGGGTTTTGGTGCCCTGTCATCCCTGGTGCATTCTTATTCATAAAAAACCATAATGCTCGGAGCACTTTTCAGTTTTGAGGTTCGAGGTGCCCTGTGGTCCAATTTTGGTGCCCGTGGTGCATTTTTGGCCCATTGTGCAATTTTCGTGCGAAAATAAGACTTTTGGGTTTGGGTGCCCCGTGATCCCAGGTGCATTCTTATGCGTAAAAAATCATAATGCTTGGAGAAAATTTCAGTTTTGAGGTCCGTGGTACCCCGTGGTCCAATTTTGGTGCCGGTGGTGCATTTTCGGCCATTTTGCAATTTTCGTGCGAAAATAAAACTTCTGGGTTTCGGTGCCGCTTGATCCCTGGCGTATTCTTAATCTTAAAAAACCATAATGCTCGGAGAACTTTCCAGTTTTGAGTTCGAGGTGCCCCGTGACCAAATTTTGGTGCACTTGGTGCATTTTCAGCCCATTGTAAAATTTTCGCGCGAAAATAAGACTTTTGGGTTTTGGTACCCCTTGATCCCTGGCATATTCTTAATCTTAAAAAACCATAATGCTCGGAGAACTTTCCAGTTTTGAGTTCGAGGTGCCCCGTGGCCAAATTTTGGTGCACTTGGTGCATTTTCAGCCCATTGTGAAATTTTCGCACGAAAATAATACTTTTGGGTTTTGGTTCCCCGTGATCCCTAGTGCATTCTTATGCATAAAAAACCATAATGCTCAGAGAACTTTCCAGTTTTGAGGTCCAAGGTGCCCCGTGGTATAATTTTGGTGCCCGTGGTTCATTTTCGGCCTATTGTGCAATTTTCTTGCGAAAATAAAACTTTTGGGTTTTGGTGCCCCTTGATCCTTGGTGCATTCTAATGCATGAAAAACCATCTTGCTCAAAACACTTTTCTGTTTTGAGGTTCGTGGTGCCTCGTGGTCCAATATTGGTGCCAGTCGTGCATTTTCAGCCATTTGTGCAATTTTCGAGCGAAAATAAGACTTTTGGTTATTGGTGTCCCGTTAACCCTAGTGCATTCTTATGAATAAAAAACTATAATGCTCACAGCACTTTTCAGTTTTGAGGTCCGAGGTGTCCCGTGTTCCAATTTTGGTGCCCGTGGTGCATTTTCGTCCCATTGTGCAATATTCTTGCGAAAATTAGACTTTTGGGTTTTAGTGCCCCTTGATCCCTTGCGCATTATTATGCATAACAAACCATAATGCTCACAGAACTTTTCAATTTTGAGTTCTGAGGTTCCCCGTGGTCAAATTTTGGTGCTCGTGGTGCATTTTCAGCCTATTGTGAAATTTTCGTGCGAAAATAAGACTTTTGGGTTTTGGTGCCCCGTGATCTCTGGTGCATTCTTATGCATAAAAAATCATAATGCTCGGAGCACTTTTAACTTTTGAGGTGCCCCGTGGTCAAATTTTGGTGCTCGTGGTACATTTTCACCCATTTGTGCAATTTTCGTGCGAAAATAAGAGTTTTGGGTATTGGTGCCCCGTGATCCCTGGTGGTTTCTTATCCATAAAAAACCATAATGCTCATAGCACTTTTCAATTTTGGTGCCCGTGGTGCATTTTCGGCCCATTGTGCAATTTTCGTGCGAAAATAATACTTTTGGGTTTTGGTGCCCCATGATCCCTGGTGCATTCTTATGAATAAAAAACCATAATGCTTGGAACTCTTTTCAGTTTTAAGGTTCGTGCTGCCCCGGGGTCCAATTTTGGTGTCGGTGGTGCATTTTCGGCCATTTGTGCAATTTTCATGTGAAAATAAGACTTTTGGGTTTTGGTGCCCCATGATCCCTGGTGCATTCTTATGCATAAAAAACCATAATGCTCGACACACTTTTCAGTTTTGAGGTTTGCGGTGCCCCGTGGTCCAATTTTTGTGCCGGTGGTGCATTTTCCGGCATTTGTACAATTTTCGTGCGGAAAGAAGACTTTTGGATTTTGGTGCCCCGTGATCCCTGTTGAATTCTTATGCATAACAAACCATAATGCCTGGAGGACTTTTCAATTTTGAGGTCCGTGGTGTCCTGTGGTCCAATTTTGGTGTCGATGGTGCATTTACGACAATTTGTGCAATTTTCATGCGAAAATAAGACCTTTGGGTTTTGGTGCCCTGTGATCCCTAGTGCATTTTTATGCATAAAATACCATAATGCTTCGTAGCACTTCTCAGTTTTGAGGTCCAAGGTGCCCCGTGGTCGAATTTTGGTTCCTGTGGTGCATTTTCGGTCCATTGTGCAATTTCATGCGAAAATAAGACTTTTGGGTTTTGGTGACCCATGATCCCTGGTGCATTCTTATGCATAAAAAACTATAATTCTTGGAACACCTTTCAGTTTTGAGGTCCGTGGTGTGGTCCAACTTTGGTGCCCGTGGTGCATTTTCAGCCTATTGTGCAATTTTCGTGCGAAAATAAGACTTTTGGGTTTTGGTGCCCTGTGATCCCTGGTGCATTATTATGCATAAAAACCCATAATGCTCGGAACACTTTTCAGTTTTGAGGTCCGTGGTGCACTTGGTCCAATTTTGGTGCTAGTGGTGCATTTTCAGCCATTTGTGCAATTTTCGTGCGAAAATAAGATTTTATGTTTTTGGTGCCCCGTGATCTGTGGTGCATTCTTAAGAATAAAAAACCATAATGTTTATAGCACTTGTCATTTTTGAGGTCCGAGGTGCCCCGTGTTCCAATTTTGGTGCCCGTGGTGCATTTTCGTCCCATTGTGCAATATTCTTGCGATAATTAGACTTTTGGGTTTTAGTGCCCCTTGGTCCCTTGCGCATTATTATGCATAAAAAACCATAATGCCCAGAGAACTTTCCAGTTTTGAGTTCCGAGGTTCCCCGTGGTCAAATTTTGGTGTTCGTGGTGCATTTTCAGCCCATTGTGAAATTTTCGTGCGAAAATAAGACTTTTGGGTTTTGGTGCCCCGTGATCCCTGGTGCATTCTTATGCATAAAAAACCACAATGCTCGGAGAACTTTCCAGTTTTGAGGTCCGAGGTGCCCTGTGGCCAAATTTTGGTGCCCGTGGTTCATTTTTGGCCCTTTGTACAATTTTCGTGTCAAAATAAGACTTTTGGGTTTTGCTGCCCCGTGATCCCTGGTGCATTCTTATGCATAAAAAACCGTAATGCTCGGAACACATATCAATTTTCAGGTCCATGGTGCCTCGTGGTCCAATTTTGGAGCCAGTGGTGCATTTTCAGCCATTTGTGCAATTTTCGTGCGAAAATAAGACTTTTGGTTTTTGGTGCCTCGTTAACCCTGGTGCATTCTTATGAATAAAAAATAATAAAGCTCATAGCACTTTTCAATTTCGAGGTCCGAGGTGCCTCATGTTCCAATTTTGGTGCCCGTGGTGCATTTTTGACCCATTGTGCAATTTTCGTGCGAAAATAAGACTTTTTGGTTTTGGTGCCCCGTGATTCCTGTTGCATTCTCATGCATAAAAAACCATAATGCTCGGAGAACTTTCCAGTTTTGAGGTCCGAGGTGCCCCGTGGCCAAATTTTATTGCCCATGGTGCATTTTCGGCCCATTGTGCAATTTTCGTGCGAAAATAAGACTTTTGGGTTTTGGTGCCCCGTGATCCCTGTTGCATTCTCACGCATAAAAAACCATAATGCTCGGAGCACTTTTAAGTTTTGAGGTCCGAGGTGCCCCGTGGTCAAATTTTGGTCCCCGTGGTACATTTTCGCCCATTTGTGCAATTTTTCGTGCGAAAATAAGACTTTTGGGTATTGGTGCCGCGTGATCCCTGGTGCTTTCTTATCGATAAAAAACCATAATGCTCAGAGTACTTTTCAATTTTGGTTCCCGTGGTACATTTTCGTCGCATTTTGCAATTTTCGTGCGAAAATAAGACTTTTGGGTTTTGGTGGCTCGTGATCCCTGGTGCATTCATATGTATAAAAAACCATAATGCTTGGAACTCTTTTCAGTTTTAAGGTCCGTGCTGCCCCGTGGTCCAATTTTGGTGTCGGTGGTGCATTTTCGGCCATTTGTGCAATTTTCATGTGAAAATAAGACTTTTGGGTTTTGGTGGCCCGTGATCCCCGGTGCATTCTTATGCATAAAAGACCATAATGTTCAAAGCACTTTTCAGTTTTGAGGTCCGAGGTGCACCGTGGTCCAATTTTTGTGCCCGTTGTTCATTTTCGGCCAATTGTGCAATCTTAGTGCGAAAATAAGACTTTTGGGTTTTGGTGCCCCGTAATCCCTGGTGCATTCTTATGCATAAAAAACCATAATGCTCAACACACTTTTCAGTTTTCAGGTTCGTGGTGCCCCGTGGTCCAATTTTTGTGTCGGTGGTGCATTTTCGGCCATTTGTACAATTTTCGTGCGGAAACAAGACTTTGGGTTTTGGTGCCCCGTGATCCCTAGTGTATTCTTATGCACAAAAAACCATAATGCCTGGAGGACTTTTCAGTTTTGAGGTTCGTGGTGTCCCGTGGTCCAATTTTGGTGCCGATGGTGCATTTTCTGCCATTTGTACAATTTTCATGCGAAAATAACACTTTTGGGTTTTGGTGCCCTGTGATCCCTGGTGCATTCTTATGCATAAAAAACCACAATGCTCGGAGAACTTTCTAGTTTTGTGGTCCGAGGTGCCCTGTGGCCAAATTTTGGTGCCCGTGGTTCATTTTCGGTCGTTTGTGCAATTTTTGTGCGAAAATAAGACTTTTGGGTTTTGGTGCCCCATGATCCCTGGTGCATTCTTATGCATAAAAAACCGTAATGCTTGGAACACTTTTCAGTTTTGAGGTCCGTGGTGCCTCGTGGTCCAATTTTGGTGCCAGTGGTGCATTTTCAGCCATTTGTGCAATTTTCGTGCGAAAATAAGACTTTTGGCTTTTGGTGCCTCGTTAACACTGGTGCATTCTTACGAATAAAAAACCATAATGCTCATAGCACTTTTCGGTTTTGAGGTCCGAGGTGCCCCATGTTGCAATTTTGGTGCCGTGGTACATTTTCGGCCCATTGTGTAATTTTCGTGCGAAAATAAGACTTTTGGGTTTTGGTGCCCCGTGAACCTTGTTGCATTCTCATGCATAAAAAACCATAATGCTCGGAGCACTTTTCAACTTTGAGGTCCGAGGTGACCCGTGGTCAAATTTTGGTGCCCTTGGTACATTTTCGCCCATTTGTGCAATTTTCGTGCGAAAATAAGACTGTTGGGTATTGGTGCCCCGTGATCCCTTGTGCTTTCTTATCCATAAAAAACCATAATGCTCATAGCACTTTTCAGTTTTGGTGCCCGTGGTGCATTTTCGGCCCATTGTGCAATTTTCGTGCGAAAATAAGACTTTTGGGTTTTGGTGCCCCGTGATTCCTGGTGCATTCTTATATTGAAAAAACCATAATGCTTGGAACTCTTTTATGTTTTAAGGTCCGTGCTACCCCGTGGTTCAATTTTGGTGTCGGTGGTGCATTTTCGGCCATTTGTGCAATTTGCATGTGAAAATAAGACTTTTCGATTTTGGTGCCCCGTGATCCCTGCTGCATTCTTATGCACAAAAAACCATCATGTTCAGAGCACTTTTCAGTTTTGAGGTCCGTCGTACCCCGTGGTACAATTTTGGTGCCGGTGGTGCATTTTCGGCCTTTTGTGCAATTTTCGTGCGAAAATAAGACTTTTGGGTATTGGTTCCCCGTGATCCTTGGTGCATTCTTATCCATAAAAAACCAGAATGCTCGGAGGACTTTCAGTTTTGAGGTCCGAGGTACCCCGTGGTCCAATATTGGTGCCCGTGGTGCATTTTCCGCCCATTGTGCAATTTTCGTGAGAAAATAAGACTTTTGGGTTTTGGTTCCCCGTGATCCCTGGTGCATTCATATCCATAAAAAATCATAATGCTCGGAGGACTTTTCAGTTTTGAGGTCCGAGGTGCCCGTAATCCAATTTTGGTGTCGGTTGTGCAGTTTCGGCCATTTGTTCAATTTTTGTGCGAAACTAATACTCTTGGATTTTGGTGCCCCGTGATCCATGCCGCATTCTTATGCATAAAAAACCATCATGCTCGGAGCACTTTTCAGTTTTGAGGTCCGTCGTACCCCATGGTTCAATTTTGTTGTCGGTGGTGCATTTTCGGCCATTTGTGCAATTTTCATGCGAAAATAAGACTTTTGGGTTTTGGTGCCTCGTGATCCCTGCTGCATTCTTATGCACAAAAAACCATCATGTTCAGAGCACTTTTCAGTTTTGAGGTCCGTCGTACCCCGTGGTCCAATATTGGTGCCGGTGGTGCATTTTCGGCCTTTTGTGCAATTTTCATGCGAAAATAAGACTTTTGGGTATTGGTTCCCCGTGATCCTTGGTGCATTCTTATCCATAAAAAACCATAATGCTTGGAGGACTTTCAGTTTTGAGGTCCGAGGTATCCCGTGGTCCAATATTGGTGCCCGTGGTGCATTTTCCGCCCATTGTGCAATTTTCGTGAGAAAATAAGACTTTTGGGTTTTGGTTCCCCGTGATCCCTGGTGCATTCATATCCATAAAAAATCATAATGCTCGGAGGACTTTTCAGTTTTGAGGTCCGAGGTGCCCGTAATCCAATTTTGGTGCCGGTGGTGCAGTTTCGGCCATTTGTTCAATTTTTGTGCGAAAATAAGACTTTTGGGTTTTGGTGCCCCATGATCCCTAGTGCATTCTTATGCATAAAAAACCATATTGCTTGGAGCACTTTTCAGTTTTAAGGTCCGAGGTACCCCGTGGTCCAATTTTGGTGTCAGTGGTGCATTTTCGGCCTTTTGTGCAATTTTCGTGCAAAAATAAGACTTTTGGGTATTAGTGCCGTGTGATCCCTGGTGCTTTCTTACCCATAAAAAAACCATAATGCTCAGAGTACTTTTCAATTTTGGTGCCCGTGGTGCATTTTCGTCGCATTGTGCAATTTTCGTGCGAAAATAAAACTTTTGGGTTGTGGTGCCTCGTGATCCCTGGTGCATTCATATGTATAAAAAACCATAATGCTTGGAACTCTTTTAAGTTTTATGGTCCGTGCTTCCCCGTGGTCCAATTTTTGTGTCGGTGGTGCATTTTCGGCCATTTGTGCAATTTTCATGTGAAAATAAGACTTTTGGGTTTTGGTGCCCCGTGATTCCTGGTGCATTCTTATATAGAAAAAACCATAATGCTTGGAACTCTTTTATGTTTTAAGGTCCGTGCTACCCCGTGGTTCAATTTTGGTGTCGGTGGTGCATTTTCGGCCATTTGTGCAATTTGCATGTGAAAATAAGACTTTTCGATTTTGGTGCCCCGTGATCCCTGCTGCATTCTTATGCACAAAAAACCATCATGTTCAGAGCACTTTTCAGTTTTGAGGTCCGTCGTACCCCGTGGTCCAATATTGGTGCCGGTGGTGCATTTTCGGCCTTTTGTGCAATTTTCGTGCGAAAATAAGACTTTTGGGTATTGGTTCCCTGTGATCCTTGGTGCATTCTTATCCATAAAAAACCATAATGCTCGGAGGACTTTCAGTTTTGAGGTCCGAGCTATCCCGTGGTCCAATATTGGTGCCCGTGGTGCATTTTCCGCCCATTGTGCAATTTTCGTGAGAAAATAAGACTTTTGGGTTTTGGTTCCCCGTGATCCCTGGTGCATTCATATCCATAAAAAATCATATTGCTCGGAGGACTTTTCAGTTTTGAGGTCCGAGGTGCCCGTAATCCAATTTTGGTGCTGGTGGTGCAGTTTCGGCCATTTGTTCAATTTTGTACGAAAATAAGACTTTTGGGTTTTGGTGCCCCATGATCCCTAGTGCATTCTTATGCATAAAAAACCATAATGCTTGGAGCACTTTTCAGTTTTAAGGTCCGAGGTACCCCGTGGTCCAATTTTGGTGTCAGTGGTGCATTTTCGGCCTTTTGTGCAATTTTCGTGCAAAAATAAGACTTTTGGATATTAGTACCGCGTGATCCCTGGTGCTTTCTTCTCCATAAAAAAACCATAATGCTCAGAGTACTTTTCAATTTTTGTGCCCGTGGTGCATTTTCGTCGCATTGTGCAATTTTCATGCGAAAATAAAACTTTTGGGTTGTGGTGCCTCGTGATCCCTGGTGCATTCATATGTATAAAAAACCATAATGCTTGGAACTCTTTTAAGTTTTATGGTCCGTGCTTCCCCATGGTCCAATTTTTGTGTCGGTGGTGCATTTTTGGCCATTTGTGCAATTTTCATGTGAAAATAAGACTTTTGGGTTTTGGTGGCCCGCGATCCCTGGTGCATTCTTATGCATAAAAAACCATAATGTTCGAAGCACTTTTCAGTTTTGAGGTCCGAGGTGCACCGTGGTCCAATTTTTGTGCCCGTTGTTCATTTTCGGCCCATTGTGCAATCTTAGTGCGAAAATAAGACTTTTGGGTTTTGGTGCCCCGTAATCCATGGTGCATTCTTATGCATAAAAAACCATAATGCTCAACACACTTTTCAGTTTTCAGGTTCGTGGTGCCCTGTGGTCCAATTTTGGTGCCGATGGTGCATTTTCTGCCATTTGTACAATTTTCATGCGAAAATAAGACTTTTGGGTTTTGGTGCCCTGTGATCCCTTGTGCATTCTTATGCATAAAAAACCACAATGCTCGGAGAACTTTCCAGTTTTGAGGTCCGAGGTGCCCCGTGGCCAAATTTTGGTGCCCGTGGTTCATTTTCGGTCGTTTGTGCAATTTTCGTGTGAAAATAAGACTTTTGGATTTTGGTGCCCCATGATCCCTAGTGCATTCTTATGCATAAAAAACCATAATGCTTGGAACACTTTTCAGTTTTGAGGTCCGTGGTGCCTCGTGGAACAATTTTGGTGCCAGTAGTGCATTTTCAGCCATTTGTGCAATTTTCGTGCGAAAATAAGACTTTTGGTTTTTGGTGCCTCGTTAACCCTGGTGCATTCTTACGAATAAAAAACCATAATGCTCATAGCACATTTCAGTTTTGAGGTCTGAGGTGCCCCATGTTGCAATTTTGGTGCCCGTGGTGCATTTTCGGCCCATTGTGTAATTTTCGTGCAAAAATAAGACTTTTGGGTTTTGGTGCCCCGTGAACCCTGTTGCATTCTCATGCATAAAAAACCATAATGGAGCACTTTTCAACTTTGAGGTCCGAGGTGACCCGTGGTCAAATTTTGGTGCGCTTGGTACATTTTCGCCAATTTGTGCAATTTTCGTGCGAAAATAAGACTTTTGGGTATTGGTGCCCCGTTATCCCTTGTGCTTTCTTATCCATAAAAAACCATAATGCTCAAAGCACTTCTCAATTTTGGTGCCCGTGGTGCATTTTCGGCCCATTGTGCAATTTTCTTGCGAAAATAAAACTTTTGGGTTTTGGTGCCCCGTGATTCCTGGTGCATTCTTATATAGAAAAAACCATAATGCTTGGAACTCTTTTCTGTTTTAAGGTCCATGCTGCTCCGTGGTTCAATTTTGGTGTCGGTGGTGTATTTTCGGCCATTTGTGCAATTTGCATGTGAAAATAAGACTTTTCGGTTTTGGTGCCCCGTGATCCCTGCTGCATTCTTATGCACAAAAAACCATAATGTTCGGAGCACTTTTCAGTTTTGAGGTCCGTCGTACCCCGTGGTCCAATTTTGGTGTCGGTGGTGCATTTTCGGCCATTTGTGCAATTTTCGTGCGAAAATAAGACTTTTGGGTTTTGGTTCCCCGTGATCCCTGGTGCATTCTTATCCATAAAACCATAATGCTCGGAGGACTTTCAGTTTTGAGGTCCGAGGTACCCCGTGGTCCAATATTGGTGCCCGTGGTGCATTTTCCGCCCATTGTGCAATTTTCGTGAGAAAATAAGACTTTTGGGTTTTGGTTCCCCGTGATCCCTTGTGCATTCATATCCATAAAAAATCATAATGCTCGGAGGACTTTTCAGTTTTGAGGTCCGGGGTACCCCGTAATCCAATTTTGGTGCCGGTGGTGCAGTTTCGGCCATTTGTTCAATTTTTGTGCGAAACTAAGACTCTTGGATTTTGGTGTCCCGTGATCCATGTTGCATTCTTATGCATAAAAAACCATCATGCTCGGAGCACTTTTCAGTTTTGAGGTCCGTCGTACCCCGTGGTTCAATTTTGTTGTCGGTGGTGCATTTTCGGCCATTTGTGCAATTTTCATGCGAAAATAAGACTTTTGGGTTTTGGTGCCCCGTGATCCCTGGTGCATTCTAATGCATAAAAAACCATAATGCTCGGAGCACTTTTCAGTTTTGAGGTCCGAGGTTCCCCGTGGTCCAATTTTGGTGCTCCTGGTACATTTTCGGCCATTTGTGGAATTTTTGTGCGAAAATAAGACTTTTGGGTTTTGGTGCCCCATGATCCCTAGTGCATTCTTATGCATAAAAAACCATAATGCTTGGAGCACTTTTCAGTTTTGAGGTCCGAGGTGCCCCGTGGTCCAATTTTGGTGCCCGTGGTGCATTTTCCGCCCATTGTGCAATTTTCGTACGAAAATAAGACTTTTGGGTTTTGGTGCCCCGTTATTCCTGGTGCATTCTTATGCATAAAAAAGAACAATGCTCAAAGCACTTTTCTGTTTTGAGGTCCGAGGTGCCCCGTGGTCCAATTTTGGTGTCGATGGTGCATTTTCGGCCATTTGTGCAATTTTCGTACGAAAATAATACTTTTGGGTTTTGGTTCCCCGTGATCCATGGTGCATTCTTATCCATAAAAAACCATAATTCTTGGAGAACTTTCAGTTTTGAGGTCCGAGGTGCCCGTGCTCCAATATTGGTGCCTGTGGTGCATTTTCCGCCCATTGTGCAATTTTCGTGCGAAAATAAGACTTTTGGGTTTTGGTTCCACGTGATCCCTGGTGCATTCTTATCCATAAAAATTCATAATGCTCGGAGGACTTTTCAGATTTGAGGTTCGAGGTGCCCCGTGGTCCAATTTTGATGCCAGTGGTGCATTTTTGGCCATTTGTTCAATTTTTGTGCGAAACTAAGACTGTTGGATTTTGGTGCCCCGTGATCCATGTTGCATTCTTATGCATAAAAAACCATCATGCTTGGAGCACTCTTCAGTTTTGAGGTCCGTCGTACCCCGTGGTCCAATTTTGGTGTCAGTGGTGCATTTTCGGCCTTTTGTGCAATTTTCGTGCGAAAATAAGACTTTTGGGTTTTGGTTCCCCGTCATCCCGGGTGCATTCTTATCCATAAAAAACCATAATGCTCGGAGGACTTTCAGTTTTGAGGTCCGAGGTGCCCCGTGGTCCAATATTGGTGCCCGTGGTGCATTTTCCGCCCATTGTGCAATTTTCGTGCGAAAATAAGACTTTTTGGTTTTGGTTCCCCGTGATCCCTGGTGCATTCTTATCCATAAAAAACCACAATGCTCGGAGGACTTTTCAGTTTTGAGGTCCGAGGTTCGCCGTGGTTGAATTTTGGTGCCCGTGTTGCATTTTCGGCCCATTGTGAAATTTTTGTGCGAAAAAAAGACTTTTGGGTTTTGGTGCCCCTTGATCCCTGGTGCATTGTTATGCATAAAAAACCATATTGCTTGGAGAACCTTTCAGTTTTGAGGTCCAAGGTGCCCCGTGATCCAATTTTGGTGCTGATGGTGCATTTTCGGCCATTTTTGCAATTTTCGTGCAAAAATAAGACTTTCAGATTTTGGTGCCCCATGAACCATGGTGCATTCTTATGCATAAAATCCGCAATGCTCGGAGCACTTTTTAGTTTTGAGGTCCGAGGTGCCCCGTGGTCCAATTTTGGTGCCGGTGGTGCATTGTCGGCACATTATGCAATCTTCGTGCGAAAATAAGACTTTTGAGTGTTGGTGTCGCGCGATCCCTGGTGCATTCTAATGCATAAAAAACCATAATGCTATGAACACTTTTAAGTTTTGACGTCCGAGGTTCCCCGTGATCGAATTTTTGTTCCCGTGGTACATTTTCGTCCATTTGTGCAATTTTCATGCGAAAATAAGACATTTGGGTTTTGGTTCCCTTGAGCCCTGGTGCATTCTTATCCGTAAAAAACCACAATGCTTGGAGAACTTTTCATTTTTGAGGTTAGAGGTGCCCTGTGGACGAATTTTGGTGCCCGTGTTGCATTTTCGGCCCATTGTGCAATTTAGTGCGAAAAAAAGACTTTTGGGTGTTGGTTCCCCGTGATCCATAGTGCATTCTTAACCATAAAAAATAATAATGCCCAGAGCACTTTTCAGTTTTGAGGTTCGAGGTGCCCCGTGGTCCAATTTTGGTGCTCGTGGTACATTTTCGGCCATTTGTGGAATTTTCGTACGAAAATAAGACTTTTGGGTTTTGGTGCCCCATGATCTCTGGTGCATTCTTATGCATAAAAAACAATAATACTCAGAGAACTTTTCAGTTTTGAGGTCCGAGGTGCCCCGTGGTCCAATTTTGGTGCCTGTGGTGCATTTTCCGCCCATTGTGCAATTTTCAGGCGAAAATAAGAGTTTTGGGTTTTGGTGCCCCGTGATCCCTGGAGCATTCTTATAATCCGCAATGCTCGGAGCACTTTTCAGTTTTGAGGTCCGAGGTGCCCCGTGGTCCAATTTTGGTGCCGGTTGTGCATTGTCGGCACATTGTGCAATCTTTGTGCGAAAATAAGACTTTTGGGTGTTGGTGCCCCGCGATCCCTGGTGCATTCTAATGCATAAAAAACCATAATGCTATGAGCACTTTTAAGTTTTGACGTCCGAGGTTCCCCGTGATCGAATTTTTGTTCCCGTGGTACATTTTCGTCCACTTCTGCAAGTTTCATGCGAAAATAAGACATTTGGGTTTTGGTTCCCTTGAGCCCTGGTGCATTCTTATCCGTAAAAAACCACAATGCTCGGAGAACTTTTCAGTTTTGAGGTTCGAGGTGCCCTGTGGACGAATTTTGGTGCCCGTGTTGCATTTTCGGCCCATTGTGCAATTTAGTGCGAAAAAAAAGACTTTTGGGTGTTGGTTCCCCGTGATCCATAGTGCATTCTTAACCATAAAAAATCATAATGCCCAGAGCACTTTTCAGTTTTGAGGTCCGAGGTGCCCCGTGGTCCAATTTTGGTGCTCGTGTTACATTTTCGGCCATTTGTGGAATTTTCGTGCGAAAATAAGACTTTTGGGTTTTGGTGCCCCATAATCTCTGGTGCATTCTTATGCATAAAAAACAATAATACTCAGAGAACTTTTCGGTTTTGAGGTCCGAGGTGCCCCGTGGTTCAATTTTGGTGCCAGTGGTGCATTTTCCGCCCATTGTGCAATTTTCGGGCGAAAATAAGAGTTTTGGGTTTTGGTGCCCCGTGATCCCTGGAGCATTCTTATGCATAAAAAACCTGAATGCTCGGAGCACTTTTCAGTTTTGAGGTCCGAGGTGCCCCGTGGTCCAATTATGTGCCCATGGTGCAATTTCTGCCCATTTTGTAATTTTCGTGCGAAAATAAGAGTTTTGTGTTTTGGGGACCCGTGATCGCTGGTGCATTCTTATGCATAAAAAACCCTAATGCTTGGAGAACCTTTCAATTTTGAGTTCCAAGGTGCCCCGTGGTCCAATTTTGGTGCCGGTCGTGCATTTTCGGCCATTTGTCCAATTTTCTTGCGAAAATAAAACTTTTGGGTTTTGGTGCCCCGTGATCCCTGGTGCATTCTCATGCATAAAAAAACCATAATGCTCGGAGCACTTTTTAGTTTTGAGGTCCGAGGTGCCCAGTGGTCCAATTTTGTTGCCCGTGGTGCATTTTCCGCCCGTTGTTCAATTTTCGTGCGAAAATAAGACTTTTGGGTTTTGGTGCCCCGTTATCCCTGGTGCATTCTTATGCATAAAAAACAATAATGCTCGACGCACTTTTCAGATTTGAGGTCCGAGGTGCCCCGTGGTCCAATTTTGGTACCGGTGGTGCATTTTCGGCCATTTGTACAATTTTCGTGCGAAAATAAGACTTTTGGGTTTTGGTGCCCCATGAACCCTTGTTCATTCTTATGCATAAAAAACCATAATGCTCGGAGCACTTTTCAGTTTTGAGGTCCGAGGTGCCCCGTGGTCCAATTTTAGTGCTGGTGGTGCATTTTCGGCCCATTGTGCATCTTCGTGCGAAAATAAGACTTTTGGGTTTTGGTGCCCCGTAATCCCTGGTGCATCTTATTCATAAAAAACCATAATGCTAGGAGCACTTTTCAGTTTTGAGGTCTGAGGTGCCCCGTGATCCAATTTTTGTGGTCGTGGTACATTTTGGGCCATTTGTGCAATTTTCATGCGAAAATAAGACTTTTGGGTTTTGGTTCCCCGTGATCCCTGGTGCATTCTTATCCATAAAAAACCACAAAGCTCGGAGTACTTTTCAGTTTTGGGGTTCGAGGTGCACCGTGGTCGAATTTGGGTGCCAGTGTTGCATTTTCAGCCCACTGTGCAATTTTCGTACGAAAAAAAGACTTTTGGGTTTTGGTGCCCCGTGATCCCTGGTGCATTCTTATGCATAAAAAACCATAATTCTTGGAGAACCTTTCAGTTTTGAGGTCCAAGGTGCCCTGTTGTCCAATTTTGGTGCTGGTGGTGTATTTTCGGCCATTTGTGCAATTTTCGTGCGAAAATAAGACTTTCGGATTTTGGTGCCCCGTGATCCTTGGTGCATTCTTATGCATAAAAAACCATCATGCTCGGAGCACTTTTCAGTTTTGAGGTCCGTGGTGCCCCGTGGTCCAATTTTGGTACCCGTGGTACGTTTTCGGCGATTTGTGCAATTTTCGTACGAAAATAAGACTTTTTGGTTTTAGTGCCCCGTTATCCCTAGTGCATTCTTATGCATAAAAAACCACAATGCTCGGAGCACTTTTCAGTTTTGAGGTCCGAGGTGCCCCGTCGTCCAATTTTGGTGCCGGTGCTGCATTGTCGGCACATTGTGCAATCTTGATGCGAAAATAAGACTTTTGGGTTTTGGTGCCCCGTGATCCCTGGTGCATTCTTATGCATAAAAAACCATAATGCTAGGAGCACTTTTCAGTTTTGAGGTCCGAGGTGCCCCGTGATCCAATTTTTGTGCCCGTGGTACATTTTCTTCCATTTGTGCAATTTTCATGAGAAAATAATACTTTTGGGTTTTGGTTCCCCGTGATCCCTGGTGCATTCTTGTCCATAAAAAACCACAATGCTCAGAGCACTTTCCAGTTTTGAGGTCCGTTGTGCCCGGTGGTCCAATTTTGGTGCCAATGGAGCATTTTCGGCCATTTGTGCAATTTTCATGCGAAAGTAAGACTTTTGGGTTTTTGTGCCCCGCGATCCCTGGTGCATTCTTATGAATATAAAACCATAATGCTCAGACCACTTTTCAGTTTTGAGGTCCAAGGTGCCCCGTGGTCCAATTTTGGTGCCCATGGTACATTTTATGAAATTTGTCCAATTTTCATTCGAAGCTAAGACTTTTGGGTTTTGGTGCCCAGCGATCCCTGGTGCATTCTTATGCATAAAAAACCATAATGCTTGGAACTCTTTTCAGTTTTAAGGTGTGTGGTGCCCCATGGTCCAATTTTGGTGTCGGTGGTGCATTTTCGGCCATTTGTGCAATTTTCATGCGAAAATAAGACTTTTGGGTTTTGGTACCCCGTGATCCCTGGGGCATTCTTATGCATAAAACAATAATGCTCAGAAGACTTTTTTTATTTGAGGTCTGTGGTTTCCCGTGGTCCAATGTTGGTGTCGGTAGTGCATTTTCGGCCATTTGTGCAATTTTCGTGCGAAAAAAAGTTTTTTGGGTTTTAGTGCCCTGTGATCCATGGTGCATTCTTATGCATAAAGAACCATAACGCTCAGAACACTTTTCAATTTTGAGGTCCGTGGTGCCTAGTGGTCCAAAATCCGGTGTTGCATTTTTTGCCATTTGTACGATTTTCGTGCGAAAATAAGCCTTTTGGGTTTTGGTGCCCCATGATGACTGGTGCATTCTTATGCATAAAGAACCATAATGCTCAGAACACTTTTCAATTGAGGTTCGTGGTGCCTTGTGGTCCAATTTTGGTTCCGGTGTTGCATTTTTTGCCATTTCTGCAATTTTCGTGCGAAAATAAGCCTTTTGGGTTTTGGTTCCCCGTGATCCCAGGTGCATTCTTATGCATAAAAAATCATAATGCTTTGTGGACTTTTCAGTTTTGAGGTTTGAGGTGCCCCGTGGTCCAATTTTGGTTCCGGTGGTCCATTTTGGCCATTTGTGCAATTTTAGTGGGAAAATAAGACTTTTACGTTTGGGTGCCCCGTGATCCCTGGTGCATTCTTATGCATAAAAAACCATCATGCGTAGAGCACTTTTCAGTTTTGAGGTCCGTGGTGCCCGGTGGTCCAATTTTGGTGCCGATGGAGCATTTTCGGCCATTTGTGCAATTTTCGTGCCAAAATAAGACTTTTGTGTTTTGGTGCCCCGTGATCCCTGGTGCATTCTTATGCATAAAAAACCATAATGCTCAGAGCACTTTTTAGTTTTGAGGTCCGAGGTGCCCCGTGGACAGATTTTGGTGCCCGTCGTGCATTTTCAGCCCATTGTGCAATCTTCGTGCGAAAATAAGACTTTTAGGTTTCGGTGCCCCATTATTCCTGGGGCATTCTTATGCATAAACAACCATAACGCTCAGAGCACTTTTCAGTTTTGAGGTCCAAGGTGCCCCGTGGTCCAATTTTGGTGCCGGAGGTGCCTTTTTGGCCCATTGTGCAATTTTCGTGCGAAAAAAAGACTTTTGGGTTTTGGTGTCCCGTGATCCTTGGTGCATTCTTATGCATAAAAAACCATAATTCTCAGAGAACCTTTCAGTTTTGAGGTCCGAGGTACCCTGTGGTCCAATTTTCGTGCCAGTGGTCCATTTTCGGCCATTTGTGCAATTTTCGTGGGAAAATAAGACTTTTGGGTTTTGGTGCCCCGTGATCCCTGGTGCATTCTTATGCATAAAAAACCATCATGTGCGAAGCACTTTTCAGTTTTAAGGTCTGTGGTGCCCGGTGGTCCCATTTTGGTGTCGATGGAGCATTTTCGGCCATTTGTTCAATTTTCGTGCCAAAATAAGACTTTTGTGTTTTGGTGCCCCGTGATCCCTGGTGTATTCTTTTGCATGAAAAACGATAATGCTCAGAGCACTTTTTAGTTTTGAGGTCCGAGGTGCCCCGTGGACAGATTTTGGTGCCCGTCGTGCATTTTCGGCCCATTGTACAATCTTCGTTCAAAAATAAGACTTTTGGGTTTCGGTGCCCCATTATCCCTGGTGCATTCTTATGCATAAACAACCGTAACGCTCAAAGTACTTTTCAGTTTTGAGGTCCGAGGTGCCCCGTGGTCCAATTTTGGTGCCGGAGGTGCCTTTTCGGCCCATTGTGCAATTTTTTTGGGAAAAAAAGAGTTTGGGTTTTGTTGCCTTTGATCCCTGGTGCATTCTTATGCATAAAAAACCATCATGCTTAGAGAACTTTTCAGTTTTGAGGTCCGAGGTGCTCGGTGGTCCAATTTTGGTGTCGGTGGTACATTTTCGGCCATTTGTACAATTTTAGTCGGAAAATAAGACTTTTGGGTTTTGGTGCCCCATGATCCCTGGAGCATTCTTATGCATAAAAAACCATCATACTTGGAGCACTTTTCAATTTTGAGATCCGTTGTGCCCGGTGGTCCAATTTTGGTGCCGATGGAGCATTTTCGGCAATTTGTACAATTTTCGTGCGAAAATAAGACTTTTGGTTTTTGGTGCCACGTGATCCCTGGTGCATTCTTCTGCATACAAAACCATAAAGCTTGAAACCCTTTTCAGTTTTGAGGTCCGTGGTGCCCTGTGGTCCAATTTTGGTGCCGGTGGTGCATTTTCGACCATTTGTACAATTTTCGTGCGAAAATAAAACTTTTGGGTTTTCGTGCCCCAGGATCCCTGGTGCATTCTTATGCATAAAAAACCATAATGCTCGGAGCACTTTTCAGTTTGGAGGTCTGTGGTGCCCGGTGGTGCAATTTAGGTGTCCGTAGTGAATTTTCGGCACATGGTGCAAATTTCGTGCCAAAATAAGACTATTAGGTTTTGGTGCCCCGTGATCCCTGCCCCGTGATCCCTGGTGCATCCTTATGCATAACAATCCATAATGCTTGGAGCACTTTTCATTGTACAATTTTCGTGCGAAAATATGACTTTATGGGTTTTGGTGCCCCGTGATCCCTGGTTGATTCATATACATAAAAAACGGTAATGCTCGGAACACTTTTCAGTTTTGAGGTCCATGGTGCCCCGTGGTCCAATTTTGGTGCTTGTGGTGAATTTTCAACACATGGTGAAATTTATGTGCCAAAATAAGACTTTTGGGTTTTGGTGCTCCATGATCACTGGTGCACCCTTATGCATAAAAAACCATAATGCTCTGAGCACTTTTCAGTTTTAAGGTCCATGGTGCCCCGTGGTCCAATTTTGGTGCTTGTGGTGAATTTTCAACACATGGTGAAATTTTCGTGCCAAAATAAGACTTTTGGGTTTTGGTGCTCCATGATCCCTGGTGCACCCTTATGCATAAAAAACCATAATGCTCTGAGCACTTTTCAGTTTTGAGGTATGTGGTGCTTCGTGGTCCAATTTTGGTGGCTGTGGTGCATTTCCGACCCATTGTCCAATTTTAGTGCGAATATAAGACCTTTCGGTTTTGGTGCCTCGTGATCCCTGGAGCATTCTTATGCATAAAAAACCATAATGCTTGTAGCACTTTTCAGTTTTGATGTCGGTGGTGCCCCGTCATCCAAATTTGGTGCCGGTGGTGCATTTTCTGCCATTTGTGCAATTTTTGTGCGAAAATAACACGTTTGGGTATTGGTGCCCCATGATCCGTGGTGCATTCTTATGCATAAAAAAAATAATGCTTGGAGCACTTTTCAGGTTTGAGGTCCGTGGTGCCCCGTGGTCAATTTTTTTTGCCCGTGGTGCATTTTCAGCACATAATGCAACTGTCGTGCCAAAATAAGACTTTTGGGTTTTGGTGCCCCATGATCCCTGGTGCATTCTTATACATAAAAAACAATAATGCTCGGAGGACTTTTCAGTTTTGAGGTTCGCCGTGTCCAGTAGTCATATTTTGGTGCCCCGTGGTGCATTTTTGGCCTATGGTGCAATTTTCGCGACAAAATAAGACTTTTAGCTTTTTGTGCCCAGTGATCGTTGGGGCATTCTTAGGCATAAAAAACCATAATTCTCAGAGCACTTTTCAATGTTGAGGTTCGTGGTGCCTCGTGGTCCAATTTTGGTGTCGGTGGTGCATTTTCACCCATTTGTGCAATTTTCGTCTAAAAATAAGACTTTTGGGTTTTGGTACCCCAAGATCCCTGGTGCATTCTTATGCATAAAAAACCATAACACTCGGAGCACTTTTCAGTTTTGAGGTTCGTGGTCCCCCGTGGTCCAATTTTGGTGCCAGTAGTGCATTTTCGGCCCATTGCGCAATTTTCGTGCGAAAATAAGACTTTTGGGTATTGGTGCCCCGTGATCCCTAGTGTATTGTTATGCATAAAAAACTATAACGCTTGGAGCACTTTTCAGTTTTGAGGTCTGTGGTGCCCCGTGGTACAATTTTGGTGCCGGTGGTGCATTTTTGGCCATTTGTGCAATTTTCGTCCGAAAATAAGACTTTTGGGTTTTGGTACCCGTGATCCCTGGTGCATTCTTATGCATAAATAACCATAATGCTCGGAGCACTTTTAAGTTTTGAGGTTCGTGGTCCCCCGTGGTCCAATTTTGGTGCCAGTAGTGCATTTCCGGCCCATTGCCCAATTTTCGTGCGAAAATAAGACTTTTGGGTATTGGTGCCCCGTGATCCCTAGTGTATTGTTATGCATAAAAAACTATAACGCTTGGAGCGCTTTTCAGTTTTGAGGTCTGTGGTGCCCCGTGGTACAATTTTGGTGCCGGTGGTGCATTTTCGGCCATTTGTGCAATTTTCGTCCGAAAATAAGACTTTTGGGTTTTGGTGCCCCGTGATCCCTGGTGCATTCTTACGCATAAATAACCATAATGCTCGAAGCACTTTTCAGTTTTGAGGTTCGTGGTCCCCCGTGGTCCAATTTTGGTGCCCGTGGTGAATTTTCGGCACATAGTGCAATTTCTGTGCCAAAATAAGACTTTTGGGTTTTGGTGCCCCGTGATCCCTGGAGCATTCTTATGCATAAAAAACCATAATGCTCAGAGCACTTTTCAGTTTTCAGGTCCATGGTGCCCCGTGGTCCATTTTTGGTCCCCGTGGTGCATTATCGGCACATGGTCCAATTTTAGTGCCAAAATAAGACTTTTGGGTTTTGGTGCCCCGTTATCCCTAGTGCATTCTTATGCATAAAAAACCATAATTCTCGGAGCACTTTTTAGTTTTGAGGTCCGTGGTGCCCCGTGGTCTAATTTTGGTGCCGATGGTGCATTTCGGCACATGGCTTAAGTTTCGTGCCAAAATAAGACTTTTGGGTTTTGGTTCCCCGTGATCCCTGGTTCATTCTTATGCACAAAAAAACCATAATGCTCAGAGCACTTTTCAGTTTTGAGGTCCCTGGTGCCCTGTGGTCCAATTTTGGTGCTCGTGGTGCATTTTTTGCCACGTGGTTTTATTTTCGTGCCAATATAAGACTTTTGATTTTTGGTGCTCCGTTATCCCTAGTGCATTCTTATGCAAAAAAAACCATCATGCTCGGAACACTTTTAGGTTTTGAGGTCCGTGGTGTCCAGTGGTCCAATTTTCGAACCCCGTGGTGCTTTTTTGGCAAATGGTGCAATTTTCGTGCCAAAATCTGACTTTTGGGTTTTGGTGCCCCGTTATCCCTGGTTCATTCTTATGCATAAAAAACCATCTTACTCGGAGCACTTTTTGGTTTTGAGGTACGTAGTGCCCCGTGGTCCAAATTTGGTGCCCGTGGTGCATTTTCCGCACATGGTGTAATTTTCGTGCCAAAATAAGACTTTTGGGTTTTGGTTCCCCGTGATCCGTGGTGCATTCTTATGCATAAAAAACCATTATGCTCGGAGCACTTTTCAGTTTTGAGGTCCGTGGTGTCCCGTGGTCCATTTTTGGTGCCCGTGGTCGATTTTCGGCACATGGTCTAATTTTTGTGCCAAAATAAGACTTTTGGGTTTTGGTGCCCATTGATCCCTGGAGCATTCTTATGCATAAAATACCATAATGCTCTAAGCACTTTTCAGTTTTGAGGTCCGTGGTGCCTCGTGGTCCATTTTTGGTGCCCGTGGTGCATTTTCGGCACATGGTCCAATTTTAGTGCCAAAATAACACTTTTGGGTTTTGGTGCCCCGTGATCCCTGGTGCATTCTTATGGATAAAAAACCATAATGCTCGGAGCACTTTTCAATTTTGAGGTCCTTGGTGCCCCGTGGTTCAATTTTAGTGCTCGTGGTGCATTTCAGCACATGCCTTAATTTTCGTCCCAAAATAAGACTTTTGGGTTTTGGTGCCCCGTGATCCCTGGTGCATTCTTATGCATAAAAAACCATAATGCTCAGAGCACTTTTCAGTTTTGAGGTCCGTGGTGCCCCGTGGTCCAATTTTGATGCTCGTGGTGCATTTTTCGCCACATGGTTTAATTTTCGTGCCAAAATAAGACTTTTGGTTTTTGGTGCCCTGTTATCCCTAGTGCATTCTTATGCATAAAAACCCATCATGCTCGGATCACTTTTAGGTTTTGAGGTCCGTGGTGTCCAGTGGTCCAATTTTGGTGCCCATTGGTGTCTTTTTGGCATATGGTGCAATTTTCATGCCAAAATCAGACTTTTGGGTTTTCATGCCACGTTATCCCTGGTGCATTCTTATGAATAAAAAACCATCATGCTCGCAACACTTTTCAATTTTGAGGTCCATGGTGCCCCGTGATCCAATTTTGGTGCCTGTGGTGCATTTTCGGCACATGGGTCAATTTTCATTCCAAAATAAGACTTTTGGATTTTGGTACCCTGTGATCCTTGGTGCATCCTAATGCATAAAAAACCATAATTCTCTAAGCACTTTTCAGTTTTGAGGTACGTGGTGCCCCGTAGTTCAATTTTGGTGCCCGTGGTGCATTTTCGGCCTATTATGCAATTTTCGTGCAAAAATAAGACTTTTGGGTTTCTGTGCCCCGTGATCCATGGAGCTTTTTTATGCATAAAAAACCATAATGCTTCGACCACTTTTCAGTTTTGAGGTCCATGGTTCCCCGTGGTCCAATTTTGGAACCCGTGGTGCATTTTCGGCAAATGGTGCAATTTTCGTGCCAAAGTAAGAGTTTTGGGTTTTGGTGCCCCGCGATCCCTGGTGCATCCTTATCCCTAAAAAAACCCTAATGCTTTGAGCACTTTTCATTTTTGAGGTCCGTGGTGTCCAGTGGTCCAATTTTGGTGTCCCAAGGATCACGGGGCCCCAAAACGCAAAAGTCTTATTTTGGCACGAAAATTGCACCATGTGCCGAAAATGCACCACGGGCACCAAAATTGGACCACGGGGCAACACGGACCTGAAAACCTAAAAGTGCTATGAGCATTATGGTTTTTATTCTTAAGAATACAAAAGGAATCACGGGGCACCAAAACCCAAAAGCCTTATTTTGGCAACAAAATTGCACAATGGGCCAAAAATGCACCACGGACCTCAAAACGGGGACCATGGTTTTTTCGTTTTGAGTCCAATTCTGATGCCGGTGGTGCATTTTTGGCCCATTGTACAATTTTTGCGCGAAAGTAAGACTTTTGGGTGTTGGTGCCATGTGATCCCTGGTGCATTCTTATTCATAATATACCATAATACTTCATAGCACTTTTCAGTTTTGAGGTCCGAGGTGCCCCGTGGTCCAATTTTGGTTCCCGTGGTGCATTTTCGGCACATTGTACATTTTTCGTGCGAAAATAAGACTTTTGGATTTTGGTGCCGAGTGATCCCTGGTGCATTCTTATGCACAAAAAACCATAATGCTCAAAACTCTTTTCAGTTTGGAGGTCCATGGTGCCCCGTGGTCCAATTTTGGTATCGGTGATGCATTTTTGGCCATTTGTGCAATTTTAATGCGAAAATAAGACTTTTGGGTTTTGGTACCCCGTGATCCCTAGCGCATTATTATGCATAAAAAACCATAATGCTCGAAGCACTTTTCAGTTTTGAGGTCCGACGTGCCCCGCGGTCCAATTTTGGTGCCCATGGTGCATTTTCGACCCATTGTGCAATTTCCGTGCAAAAATAGGACTTTTGGGTTTTGGTGCCCCGTGATCCATGGTGTATTCTTATGCATAAAACCATAATTCTTGGAGCACTTTTTAGTTTTGAGGTCCGTGGTGCCCCGTGGTCCAATTTTGGTGCTGGTGGTGCATTTTCGGCCATTTGTGCAATTTTCGTGCGAAAATAAGACTTTTGGGTTTTGGTGCCCCGTGATCCCTGGTGCATTCTTATAAATAATATGCCATAATCCTTTGGAGCACTTTTCAGTTTTGAGGTCCGAGGTTCCCTGTGGTCCAATTTTGGGGCCCGAAATGCATTTTCGGCCCATTGTGTCATTTTCGTGCGAAAATAAGACTTTTGGGTTTTGGTGCCCCGTGATCCCTGGTGCATTCTTATGCATAAAAAACCATAATACTCGGAGTACTTTTCAGTTTTGAGGTCCGAGGTGCACTGTGGTCCAATTTTGGTGCCCGTTGCGCATTTTCGGCCCATTGTGCAATTTTCGTGCAAAAATAAGACTTTTGGGTTTTGGTGCCCCATGATCCCTGGTGCATTCTTATGCATAAAAAACCATAATGCTTGGAGCACTTTTCAGTTTTGAGGACTGAGGTGCCCCAAGGTCAAATTTTAGTGCCCTGCTGCATTTTCGGTCCATTGTGCAATTTTCGTGCAAAAATAAGACTTTTGGGTTTTGGTGCCTCGGGATCCCTGGTGGATTGTTATGCATAAAAACCATAATGCTTAGAACTCTTTTCAGTTTGGAGGTCCGTCGTGCCCCGTGGTCTAATTTTGGTGTCGATTGGGCATTTTCGGCCATTTGTGCAATTTTCATACGAAAATAAGAATTTTGGGTTTTCGTGCCCCGTGATCCTTGGTGCATTGCTATGCATAAAAAACCATAATACTCGGAGAACTTTTCAGTTGTGAGGTCCGACGTGCTCTGTGGTCCAATTTTGGTGCCCATGGCGCATTTTCGGCCCATTGTACAATTTTCGTGCGAAAATAGGACTTTTGGGTTTTGGTGCCCCATGATCCCTAGTGGATTCTTTGCATAAAAAACCATAATGCTTGAAGCACTTTTTATTTTTGAGGTCCGTGGTGCCCCGTGGTCCAATTTTGGTGCTGGTGGTGCATTTTTTGGCATTTGTGCAATTTTCATGCGAAAGTAACACTTTTGGGTTTAGGTGCCCCGTGATCCCTGGTGCATTTTTATGCATAAAATACCATAATGCTTCGGAGCACTTTTCAGTTTTGAGGTCCAAGGTACCCCATGGTCCAATTTTGGTGCCCGTGGTGCATTTTGGGCCCAATGTGCAATTTTCGTGCGAAAATAAAACTTTTGGGTTTTGGTGCCCCATGATCCCTGGTGGATTCTTATGCATAAAAAACCATAATGCTTGAAGCACTTTTCAGTTTTGAGGTCCGTGGAGCCCCGGGGTCCAATTTAGGTGCCGGTGGTGCATTTTTTACCATTTGTGCAATTTTCATGCGAAAATAATACTTTTGGGTTTGGGTGCCCCATGATCCCTGGTGCATTCTTATACATAAAATACCATAATGCTCAAAGTACTTTTCAGTTTTGAGGTCCGAGGTGCCCCGTGGTCTAACTTTGGTACCGGTGGTGCATTTTCGGCCCATTGTGCAATTTTCGTGCAAAAATAAGACTATTGGGTTTTGGTGCCCCGTGATCCCTGGTGCATTCTTGAGCATAAAAAACCAAAATGCTCGGAGCACTTTTAAGTTTTGAGGTCCGAGGTGACTCGTAGTCCAATTTTGGTTCCAGTGGTACATTTTCAGCCGTTTGTGCAATTTTCATGCGAAAATAAGACTTTAGGGTTTGGGTAAACCGTTATCCCTAGTGCGTTCTTATCCATAAAAAAACGATAATTCTCGGAGCACTTTTCAGTTTTGAGGTCCGAGGTGCCCCGTGGTCCAATTTTGGTGCCCGTGGTGCATTTTCGGCCCATTGTGCAATTTTCGTGGGAAAATAAGACTTTAGGGTTTTGGTGCGCCGTGAACCCTGGTGCATTCTTATGCATAAATAACCATAATACCCAGAGAACTTTTCAGTTTTGAGGTCTGACATGCCCCATGGTCCAATTTTGGTGCCCGTGGTGCATCTTCGGCCCATTGTGCAATTTTCGTGCGAAAATAGGACTTTTGGGTTTTGGTGCCCCGTGATCCATGGTGTATTCTTATGTATAAAAAACCACAATGTTCAGAGAACTTTTCAGTTTTGAGGTCCGAGGTGCCCCGTGGTCCAATTTTGGTGCCGGTGGTGCATTTTCGGCCCATTGTGCAATTTTCGTGCGAAAATAAGACTTTTGGGTTTTGGTACCCCGTGATCCCTGGTGCATTCTTATGCATAAAAAACCATAATGCTCGAAGCACTTTTCAGTTTTGAGGTCCGACGTTCCTCGCGGTCCAATTTTGGTGCCCGTGGTGCATTTTCGACCCATTATGCAATTCCCGTGCAAAAATAGGACTTTTCGGTTTTGGTGCCCCGTGATCCATGGTGTATTCTTATGCATAAAACCATAATTCTTGGAGCACTTTTTAGTTTTACGGTCCGTGGTGCCCCGTGGTCCAATTTTGGTGCCGGTGGTGCATTTTCGGCCTTTTGTGCAATTTTCGTGCGAAAATAAGACTTTTGGGTTTTCGTGTCCCGTGATCCCTGGTGCATTATTATAAATAATATACCATAATGCTTTGGAGTACTTTTCAGTTTTGAGGTCCGAGGTTCCCCGTGGTCCAATTTTGGTGCCCGAAGTGCATTTTCGGCCCATTGTGCCATTTTCGTGCGAAAATAAGACTTTTGGGTTTTGGTGCCCCGTGATCCCTGGTGCATTCTTATACATAAAAAACCATAATACTCGGAGCACTTTTCAGTTTTGAGGTCCGAGGTGCACCGTGGTCCAATTTTGGTGCCCGTTGTGCATTTTCGGCCCATTGTGCAATTTTCGTGCAAAAATAAGACTTTTGGGTTTTGCTGCCCCATGATCCCTGGTGCATTCTTATGCATAAAAAACCATAATGCTTGGAGCACTTTTCAGTTTTGAGGACCGAGGTGCCCCGAGGTCAAATTTTGGTGCCCTGCTGCATTTTCGGTCCATTGTGCAATTTTCGTGCGAAAATAAGACTTTTGGGTTTTGGTGCCTCGGGATCCCTGGTAAATTGTTATGCATAAAAAACCATAATGCATAGAACTCTTTTCAGTTTGGAGGTCCGTCGTGCCCCGTGGTCCAATTTTGGTGTCGATTGTGCATTTTCGGCCATTTGTGCAATTTTCATACGAAAATAAGAATTTTGGGTTTTGGTGCCCCATGATCCTTGGTGCATTCCTATGCATAAAAAACCATAATACTCGGAGAACTTTTCAGTTTTGAGGTCCGACGTGCCCTGTGGTCCAATTTTGGTGCCCGTGGCGCATTTTCGGCCCATTGTACAATTTTCGTGCGAAAATAGGACTTTTGGGTTTTGGTCACCCATGATCCCTAGTGCATTCTTTGCATAAAAAATCATAATGCTTGAAGCACTTTTTAGTTTTGAGGACCGTGGTGCCCCGTGGTCCAATTTTGGTGCTGGCGGTGCATTTTTTGGCATTTATGCATTTTTCATGCGAAAGTAACACTTTTAGGTTTAGGTGCCCCATGATCCCTGGTGCATTCTTATGCATAAAATACCATAATGCTTCGGAGCACTTTTCAGTTTTGAGGTCCAAGGTGCCCCATCGTCCAATTTTGGTGCTCGTGGTGCATTTTCGGCCCATTGTGCAATTTTCGTGCGAAAATAAAACTTTTGGGTTTTGGTACCCCGTGATCCCTGGTGGATTCTTATGCATAAAAAACCATAATGCTTGGAGCACTTTTCAGTTTTGAGGTCCGTGGAGCCCCGTGGTCCAATTTAGGTGCCGGTGGTGCATTTTCGACCATTTGTGCAATTTTCATACGAAAATAATACTTTTGGGTTTGGGTGCCCCGTGATCCCTGGTGCATTCTTATGCATAAAATACCATAATGCTCAGAGCACTTTTCAATTTTGAGGTCCGAGGTGCCCCGTGGTCTAACTTTGGTACCGATGGTGCATTTTTGGCCCATTGTGCAATTTTCGTGCAAAAATAAAACTATTGGGTTTTGGTGCCCCGTGATCCCTGGTGCATTCTTGTGCATAAAAAACCAAAATGCTCGGAGCTCTTTTAAGTTTTGAAGTCCGGGGTGACTCGTGGTCCAATTTTGGTTCCAGTGGTACATTTTCAGCCGTTTGTGCAATTTTTCATGCGAAAATAAGACTTTTGGGTTTGGGTAAACCATCATCCCTGGTGCATTCTTATCCATAAAAAAACCATAATTCTCGGAGCACTTTTCAGTTTTGAGGTCCGAGGTGCCCCGTGGTCCAATTTTTGTGCCCGTGGTGCATTTTCGGCCCATTGTGCAATTTTCGTGCCAAAATAAGACTTTTGGGTTTTGGTGCCCCGTGACCCCTGGTGCATTCTTATGCATAAAAAACCATAATGCTTATAGCACTATTCATTTTTGAGGTCCGAGGTGCCCCGTGGTCCAATTTTGGTGTCCGTGGTGCATTTTCGGCCCATTATGCAATTTTCATGGGAAAATAAGAGTTTGGGGTTTTGGTGCGCCGTGAACCCTAGTGCATTCTTATGCATAAATAACCATAATGCCTGGAGAACTTTTCAGTTTTGAGGTCCGACATGCCCCATGGTCCAATTTTGGTTCCCGTGGTGGATCTTCAGCCCATTGTGCAATTTTCGTGCGAAAATAGGACTTTTGGGTTTCGGTGCCCCGTGATCCATGGTGCATTCTTATGCATAAAAAACCATAATGTTCAGATAACTTTTCAGTTTTGAGGTCCGAGGTGCCCCGTGGTCCAAATTTGGTGCTGGTGGTGCAATTTCGGCCCATTGTGCAATTTTCGTGCGAAAATAAGAATTTTGGGTTTTGCTACCCCGCAATCCCTGGTGCATTCTTATGCATAAAAAATCGTAAAGCTTGAAGTACTTTTAAGTTTTGAGGTCCGTGGTGCCCCGTGGTCCAATTTTGCTACCGGTGGTGCATTTTCGGCCCATTGTGCAATTTTCATTCGAAAATAAGAATTTTGGGTTTTGGTGCCCCGTGATCCCTGGTGCATTCTTATCCATCAAAACCATAAAGCTTAGAGCACTTTTCAGTTTTGAGGTCCGAGGTGCACCGTGGTCCAATTTTGGTGCCTGTGGAGCATTTTCAGTACATTGTGCAATTTTCGTGCGAATGTAAGAGTTTTGGGTTTTCGTGCCCCATGATCCCTGGTACATTCTTATGCATAAAAACAATAATGCCCAGAAATCTTTTTAGTTTTGTGGTCCATGGTTCCCCGTGGTCCAATTTTGGTGTTAGTGGTGCATTCTCGGCCATTTGTGCAATTTTCATGCAAAAATAAGACTTTTGGGTTTTGGTGCCCCGTGATCCCTGGTGCATTCTTATGCATAAAAAACCATCATGCTCAGAGCACTTTTCAGTTTTGAGGTCCGTGGTGTCCCGTGGTCTAATTTTGGTGCTAGTGGTGCATTTTCAGTCATTTTTGCAATTTTCATGCGAAAATAAGACTTTTGGATTTTGGTGCCCCGTGATCCTTGGTGCATTCTTATGCATAAAAAACCATAATGCTTGGACCACTTTAAAGTGTTTGAGGTCCGAGGTGTCCCGTGGTCCAATTTTGGTGTCCCGTGGTGCATTTCGGCCCATTGTGAAACTTTCGTGTGAAAATAAGACTTTTGGGTTTTGGTGCCCCGTGATCCCTGGTGCATTCTTATGCATAAAAAACCATCATGCTCAGAGCACTTTTCAGTTTTGAGGTCCGAGGTGCCCCGTGGTCCAATTTTGGTGCTGGTGGTGCAATTTCGGCCCATTGTGCAATTTTCGTGCGAAAATAAGAATTTTGGGTTTTGCTGCCCCGCAATCCCTGGTGCATTCTTATGCATAAAAAATCGTAAAGCTTGAAGCACTTTTAAGTTTTGAGATCCGTGGTGCCCCGTGGTCCAATTTTGCTGCCGGTGGTGCATTTTCGGCCCATTGTTCAATTTTCGTTCGAAAATAAGAATTTTGGGTTTTGGTGCCCCGTGATCCCTGGTGCATTCTTATCCATAAAAACCATAAAGCTTAGAGCACTTTTCAGTTTTGAGGTCCGAGGTGCACCGTGGTCCAATTTTGGTGCCTGTGGAGCATTTTCAGTACATTGTGCAATTTTCGTGTGAATGTAAGAGTTTTGGGTTTTGGTGCCCCATGATCCCTGGTACATTCTTATGCATAAAAAACAATAATGCTCAGAAATCTTTTTAGTTTTGTGGTCCATGGTTCCCCGTGGTCCAATTTTGGTGTCAGTGGTGCATTTTCGGCCATTTGTGCAATTTTCATGCAAAAATAAGACTTTTGGGTTTTGGTGCCCCGTGATCCCTGGTGCATTCTTATGCATAAAAAACCATCATGCTCAGAGCACTTTTCAGTTTTGAGGTCCGTGGTGTCCCGTGGTCTAATTTTGGTGCTAGTGGTGCATTTTCAGTCATTTTTGCAATTTTCGTGCGAAAATAAGACTTTTGGATTTCGGTGCCCCGTGATCCTTGGTGCATTCTTATGCATAAAAAACCATAATGCTTGGACCACTTTAAAGTGTTTGAGGTCCGAGGTGTCCCGTGGTCCAATTTTGGTGTCCCGTGGTGCATTTCGGCCCATTGTGAAACTTTCGTGCGAAAATAAGACTTTTGGGTTTTGGTGCCCCGTGATCCCTGGTGCATTCTTATGCATAAAAAACCATCATGCTCAGAGCACTTTTCAGTTTTGAGGTCCGTGGTGTCCCGTGGTCCAATTTTGGTGCCGCTGGTGCATTTTCGGCCATATTTTGCAATTTTAGTGCGTAAATAAGACTGTTGTGTTTTGGTTCCCCGTGATCCTTGGTGCATTCTTATGCATTGAAAAGCATAATGCTTGGAGCACTTTTCAGTTTTGATGTCCTAGGTGCCCGTGGTCCAATTTTGGTGCCCGTGGTCCAATTTTGGTGCCCGTGGTACATTTTCGGGCATTTGTGCATTTTTCATGCGAAAATAAGACTTTTGGGTTTTGGTGGCCCGTGATCCCTGGTGCATTCTTATGCATAAAATACCATAATGCTCAGAGCACTTTTCAGTTTTGAGGTCCGAGGTGCCCCGTGGTCTAACTTTGGTACCGGTAGTGCATTTTCGGCCCATTGTGCAATTTTCGTGCAAAAATAAGACTATTGGGTTTTGGTGCCCCGTGATCCCTGGTGCATTCTTGTGCATAAAAAACCAAAATGCTAAGAGCACTTTTAAGTTTTGAGGTCCGAGGTGACTCGTGGTCCAATTTTGGTTCCAGTGGTAAATTTTCAGCCGTTTGTGCAATTTTCATGCGAAAATAAGACTTTTGGGTTTAGGTAATCCGTCATCCCTGGTGCATTCTTATCCATAAAAAAACCATAATTTTCGGAACACTTTTCAGTTTTGAGGTCCGAGGTGCCCCGTGGTCCAATTTTTGTGCCCGGTGAGCATTTTTGGCCCATTGTGCAATTTTCGTGCGAAAATAAGACTTTTGGGTTTTGGTGCCCCGTGACCCCTGGTGCATTCTTATGCATAAAAAAACCATAATGCTCATAGCACTATTCAGTTTTGAGGTCCGAGGTGCCCCATGGTCCAATTTTGGTGCCCGTGGTGCATTTTCGGCCCATTGTGCAATTTTCGTGGGAAAATAAGACTTTGGGGTTTTGGTGCGCCGTGAACCCTGGTGCATTCTTATGCATAAAAACCCATAATGCCCAAAGAAATTTTCAGTTTTAAGGTCCGACATGCCCCATGGTCCAATTTTGGTGCCCGTGGTGCATCTTCAGCCCATTGTGCAATTTTTGTGCGAAAATAGGACTTTTGGGTTTTGGTGCCCTGTGATCCATGGTGCATTCTTATGCATAAACAACCATAATGTTCAGAGAACTTTTCATTTTTGAGGTCCGAGGTGCTCCGTGGTCCAATTTTGGTGCCGGTGGTGCATTTTCGGCCCATTGTGCAATTTTCGTGCGAAAATAAGACTTTTGGGTTTTGGTACCCCGTGATACCTGGCCCATTCTTATGCATAAAAAACCATAATGCTCAAACCACTTTTCAGTTTTGAGGTCCGACGTTCCCCGCGGTCCAATTTTGGTGCCCGTGGTGCATTTTCAACCCATTGTGCAATTTCCGTGCAAAAATAGGACTTTTCGGTTTTGGTGCCCCGTGATCCATGGTGTATTCTTATGCATAAAACCATAATTCTTGGAGCACTTTTTAGTTTTGAGGTCCGTGATGCCCCGTGGTCCAATTTTCGTGCCGGTGGTGCATTTTCGGCCCATTGTGCAATTTTCATGCGAAAATAAGAATTTTGGGTTTTGCTGCCCCGCGATGCCTGGTGCATTCTTATGCATAAAAAATCGTAATGCTTGAAGCACTTTTCAGTTTTGAGGTTCGTGGTGTCCCGTGGTCCAATTTTGCTGCCGGTGGTGCATTTTCGGCCCATTATGCAATTTTCGTTCAAAAATAAGAATTTTGGGTTTTGGTGCCCCGTGATCCCTGGTGCATTCATATCCATAAAAACCATAAAGCTTAGACCACTTTTCAGTGTTGAGGTCCGAGGTGCCCCGTGGTCCAACTTTGGTGCTTGTGGAGCATTTTCGGTCCATTATGCAATTTTCGTGCGAATGTAAGACTTTTGGGTTTTGGTGCCCCGTGATCCCTGGTGCATTCTTATGCATAAAAAACAATAATGCTCAGAAATCTTTTTAGTTTTGTGGTCCATGGTTCCCCGTGGTCCAATTTTGGTGTCGGTGGTGCATTTTCGGCCATTTGTGCAATTTTCATGCGAAAATAAGACTTTTGGGTTTTGGTGCCCCGTGATCCCTGGTGCATTCTTATGCATAAAAAACCATCATGCTCAGAGCACTTTTCAGTTTTGAGGTCCGTGGTGTCCTGTGGTCTAATTTTGGTGCTAGTGGTGAAATTTCGGTCATTTTTGCAATTTTCGTACGAAAATAAGAATTTTGGGTTTTGGTGCCCCATGATCCTTGGTGCACTCTTATGTATAAAAAACCATAATGCTTGGACCACTTTAAAGTGTTTGAGGTCGGAGGTGTCCCGTGGTCCAATTTTGGTGTCCCGTGGTGCATTTTCGACCCATTGTGCAACTTTCGTTCGAAAATAAGACTTTTGGGTTTTGGTGCCCTGTGATCCCTGGTGCATTCTTATGCATAAAAACCATCATGCTCAGAGCACTTTTCAGTTTTGAGGTCTGTGGTGCCCCGTGGTCCAATTTTGGTGCCGCTGGTGCATTTTCGGCCATATTTTGCAATTTTAGTGCGAAAATAAGACTTTTGGGTTTTGGTGCCCCGAGATCCCTGGTGCATTCATATGCATAAAAAACCATAATGCTCGGAGCACTTTTAGGTATTGAGGTCCGGGGTGTCCCATGGTCGAATTTTGGTTCCCGTCGTGCATTTTTGGCCCGTTGCGCAATTTTCGTTCGAAAATATGACTTTTTGGTTGTGGTGCCCCGTGATCCCTGGTGCATTCTTAAGCATAAAAAACCATCATGCTCGCAGCACTTTTCAGTTTTGAGGTCCGACGTGCCCCGCGGTCCAATTATGGTGCCCGTGGTGCATTTTTGGCCTATGGTGCAATTTTTGTGCGAAAATAAGACTTTTGGATTTTGGTACCCTGTGATTCTTGGTGCATTCTTATGCATAAAAAACCATAATGCTTAGAGAACTTTTCAATTTTGAGGTCCGAGGTGCTCCGTGGTCCAATTTTGGTGCCCGTGGTGCATTTTCGGCCCATTGTGCAATTTTCGTGCGAAAATAAGACTTTTGGGTTTTGGTGCCCCGCGATCCCTGGTGCATTCTTAAGCATAAAAAACCATAATGCTTCGAGCACTTTTCAGTTTTGAGGTCCGACGTGCCCCGTGGTCCAATTTTGGTGCCCGTGGTGCATTTTCGGCCAATTGTGCAACTTTCGTGCGAAAATAAGACTTTTGGGTTTTGGTGCCCCGTGCTCCCTTGCACAATCTTATGCATAAAAAACAATAATGCTCGGAACTCTTTTCAGTTTTGAGGCCCGCGGTGCCCCGTTGTCCAATTTTGGTGTCGGTGGTGCATTTTCTACCATTTGTGCAATTTTCATGCGAAAATAAGACTTTTAGGTTTTGGTTCCCCGTAATCCCTGGTGCATTCTTTTGCATAAAATACCATAATGCTCGGATCGCTTTTAGGTATTGAGGTCCGAGGTGCCCCTTGGTCAAATTTTGGTGCCCGTGGAGCAATTTCAGCCCATTGTGCAACTTTCGTGCGAAAATAAAACTTTTGGGTTTTTGTGCCCTGTGATCCTTGGTGCATGGTTATGCATAAAAAACCATAATGCTGAGAGCACTTATCAGTTTTGAGGTCCGACGTGTCCCGCGCTCCAATTTTGGTGCCCGTGGTACATTTTCGGCCCATTACGCAATTTTCGTTCGAAAATAAGACTTTTGGGTTTTCGTGCCCTGTGATCCCTGGTGCATTCTTACGCATAAAAAATAATAATGCTCAGAGAACTTTTAGGTATTGAGGTCCGAGGTGCCCCTTGGTCAAATTTTGGTGCCCGTGGTGCAATTTCGGCCCATTGTGCAATTTTTGTGTGAAAATAAGACTTTTGGGTTTTGGTGCCATGTGATCCCTGGTGCATTCTTATGCATAAAAAACCATAATGCTCAGAGAACTTTTCAGTTTTGAGGTCCGAGGTGCCCCGTGGTCCAATTTTGGTGCCGGTGGAGCATTTTCGACCATTTTTGCAATTTTCGTGCGAAAATAAGACTTTTGGGTTTTGGTGCCCCGAGATCCCTGGTGCATTCTTATGCATAAAAAACCATAATGCTCAGAGCAATTTTAGGTATTGAGGTCCGGGGTGTCCCATGGTCGAATTTTGGTTCCCGTCGTGCATTTTCGACCCGTTGCGCAATTTTCGTTCGAAAATATGACTTTTTGGTTGTTGTGCCCCGTGATCCCTGGTGCATTCTTAAGCATAAAAAACCATCATGCTCGCAGCACTTTTCAGTTTTGAGGTCCGACGTGCCCCGCGGTCCAATTATGGTGCCCGTGGTGCATTTTTGGCCCATCGTGCAATTTTTGTGCGAAAATAAGACTTTTGGATTTTGGTACCCTGTGATCCTTGGTGCATTCTTATGCATAAAAAACCATAATGCTCAGAGAACTTTTCAGTTTTGAGGTCCGAGGTGCCCCGTGGTCCAATTTCGATGCCGGTGGTGCATTTTCGACAATTTGTGCAATTTTCGTGCGAAAATAAGACTTAGGGGTTTTGGTGCCCCGTGATCCCTAGTGCATTCTTATGCATAAAAAACCATCTTGGTCTAAGCACTTTTCAGTTTTGAGGTCCGTGGTGCCCCGTGGTCCAATTTTGGTGCAAGTGGTGCATTTTCAGCCATTTGTGCAATTTTCGTGCGAAAATAAGACTTTTGGGTTTTGGTGCCCCGCGATCCCTGGTGCATTCTTAAGCATAAAAAACCATAATGCTCATAGCACTTTTCAGTTTTGGGGTCCTAGGTGCCCCGTGGTCCAATTTTGGTGCTCGTGGTATAATATCGGCCCATTGTGCAATCTTCGTACGAAAATAAGACTTTTGGATTTTGATTCCCCATGATCCCTGGTGCATTCTTAAGCATAAAAAGCCATAATGCTTCGAGCACTTTTCAGTTTTGAGGTCCGACGTGCCCCGTGGTCCAATTTTGGTGCCCGTGGTGCATTTTCGGCCCATTGTGCAACTTTCGTGCGAAAATAAGACTTTTGGGTTTTGGTGCCCCGTGATCCCTGGCACAATCTTATGCATAAAAAAAATAATGCTCGGAAGTCTTTTCAGTTTTGAGGTCCGCGGTGCCCCGTTGTCCAATTTTGGTGTCGGTGGTGCATTTTCTACCATTTGTGCAATTTTCATGCGAAAATAAAACTTTTGGATTTTTGTGCCCTGTGATCCCTGGTGCATGGTTATGCATAAAAAACCATAATGCTGGGAGCGCTTATCAGTTTTGAGGTCCGACGTGTCCCGCGCTCCAATTTTGGTGCCCGTGGTACATTTTCGACCCATTATGCAATTTTCGTGCGAAAATAAGACTTTTGGGTTTTCGTGCTCTATGATCCCTGGTGCATTCTTACGCATAAAAAATCATAATGCTCAGAGAACTTTTAGGTATTGAGGTCCGAGGTGCCCCTTGGTCAAATTTTGGTGCCCGTGGTGCAATATCGGCCCGTTGTGCAATTTTCGTGTGAAAATAAGACTTTTGAGTTTTGGTGCCATGTGATCCTTGGTGCATTCTTATGCATAAAAAACCATAATGCTTGGAGCACTTTTCAGTTTTGAGGTCCGTGGAGCCCCGTGGTCCAATTTAGGTGCCGGTGGTGCATTTTCGACCATTTGTGCAATTTTCATGCGAAAATAATACTTTTGGGTTTGGGTGCCCCGTGATCCCTGGTGCATTCTTATGCATAAAAAACCATAATGCTCGGAGCACTTTTAGGTATTGAGGTCTGGGGTGTCCCATGGTCGAATTTTGGTTCCCGTCGTGCATTTTCGGCCCGTTGCGCAATTTTCGTTCGAAAATATGACTTTTTGGTTGTGGTGCCCCGTGATCCCTGGTGCATTCTTAAGCATAAAAAACCATCATGCTCGCAGCACTTTTCAGTTTTGAGGTCCGACGTGCCCCGCGGTCCAATTGTGGTGCCCGTGGTGCATTTTTGGCCCATCGTGCAATTTTCGCGCGAAAATAAGACTTTTGGATTTTGGTACCTTGTGATCCTTGGTGCATTTTTATGCATAAAAAACCATAATGCTCAGAGAACTTTTCAGTTTTGAGGTCCGAGGTGCCCCGTGGTCCAATTTCGGTGTCGTTGGTGCATTTTCGACAATTTGTGCAATTTTCGTGCGAAAATAAGACTTTGGGGTTTTGGTGCCCCGTGATCCCTGGTGCATTCTTATGCACAAAAAACCATCTTGGTCGGAGCACTTTTCAGTTTTGAGGTCTGTGGTTCCCCGTGGTCCAATTTTGGTGCAAGTGGTGCATTTTCAGCCATTTGTGCAATTTTCGTACGAAAATAAGACTTTTGGGTTTTGGTGCCCCGCGATCCCTGGTGCATTCTTAAGCATAAAAAACCATAATGCTCAGAGCACTTTTCAGTTTTGGGGTCCTAGGTGCCCCGTGGTCCAATTTTGGTGCTCGTGGTGCATTTTCGGCCCATTGTGCAACTTTCGTGTGAAAATAAGACTTTTGGGTTTTGGTGCCCCGTGGTCCCTGGTGCATTCTTAAGCATAAAAAGCCATAATGCTTCGAGCACTTTTCAGTTTTGAGGTCCGCGGTTCCCCGTGGTCCAATTTTTGTGCCCGTGGTGCATTTTCGGCCTATTGTGCAACTTTCGTGCGAAAATAAGACTTTTGAGTTTTGGTGCCCCGTGATCCCTGGCACAATCTTATGCATAAAAAGCAATAATACTCGGAACTCTTTTCAGTTTTGAGGTCCGCGGTGCCCCGTTGTCCAATTTTGGTGTCGGTGGCGCATTTTCTACCATTTGTGCAATTTTCATGCGAAAATAAAACTTTTGGGTTTTTGTGCCCTGTGATCCCTGGTGCATGGTTATGCATAAAAAACCATAATGCTGAGAGCGCTTATCAGTTTTGAGGTCCGACGAGTCCCGCGCTCCAATTTTTGTGCCCATGGTACATTTTCGGCCCATTATGCAATTTTCGTGCGAAAATAAGACTTTTGGGTTTTCGTGCCCTGTGATCCCTAGTGCATTCTTACGCATAAAAAATAATAATGCTCGGAGAACTTTTAGGTATTGAGGTCCGAGGTGCCCCTTGGTCAAATTTTGGTGCCCGTGGTGCAATTTCGGCCCATTGTGCAATTTTCGTGTGAAAATAAGACTTTTGGGTTTTGGTGCCATGTGATCCCTGGTGCATTCTTATGCTTAAAAAACCATAATGCTCAGAGAACTTTTCAGTTTTGAGGTCTGAGGTGCCCCGTGGTCCAATTTTCGTGCCGGTGGAGCATTTTCGGCCATTTTTGCAATTTTCGTGCGAAAATAAGACTTTTGGGTTTTGGTGCCCCGAGATCCCTGGTGCATTCTTATGCATAAAAAACCATAATGCTCAGAGCACTTTTAGGTATTGAGGTCCGGGGTGTCCCATGGTCAAATTTTGGTTCCCGTCGTGCATTTTCGGCCCGTTGCGCAATTTTCGTTCGAAAATATGACTTTTTGGTTGTGGTGCCCCGTGATCCCTGGTGCATTCTTAAGCATAAAAAACCATCATGCTCGCAGTACTTTTCAGTTTTGAGGTCCGACGTGCCCCGCGGTCCAATTATGGTGCCCGTGGTACATTTTTGGCCCATCGTGCAATTTTCGTGCGAAAATAAGACTTTTGGATTTTGGTACCCTGTGATCCTTGGGGCATTCTTAAGCATAAAAAACCATAATGCTCAGAGAACTTTTCAATTTTGAGGTCCGAGGTGCTCCGTTGTCCAATTTTGGTGCCCGTGGTGCATTTTTGGCCCATTGTGCAATTTTCGTGCGAAAATAAGACTTTTGGGTTTTGGTGCCCCGCGATCCCTGGTGCATTCTTAAGCATAAAAAACCATAATGCTCAAAGCACTTTTTAGTTTTGGGGTCCTAGGTGCCCAGTGGTCCAATTCTGGTGCTCGTGGTATAATTTCGGCCCATTGTGCAATGTTCGTACGAAAATAAGACTTTTGGATTTTGATTCCCCATGATCCCTGGTGCATTCTTAAGCATAAAACGCCATAATGCTTCGAGCACTTTTCAGTTTTGAGGTCCGACGTGCCCCGTGGTCCAATTTTGGTGCCCGTGGTGCATTTTCGGCCCATTGTGCAACTTTCGTGCGAAAATAAGACTTTTGGGTTTTGGTGCCCCGTGATCCCTGGCACAATCTTATGCATAAAAAATATAATGCTCGGAACTCTTTTCAGTTTTGAGGTCCGCGGTGCCCCGTTGTCCAATTTTGGTGTCGGTGGTGCATTTTCTACCATTTGTGCAATTTTCATGCGAAAATAAGACTTTTAGGTTTTGGTGCCCCGTAATCCCTGGTGCATTCTTTTGCATAAAATACCATAATGCTCGGGTCGCTTTTAGGTATTGAGGTCCGAGGTGCCCCTTGGTCAAATTTTGGTGCCCGTGGTGCAATTTCAGCCCATTGTGCAATTTTCGTGCGAAAATAAAACTTTTGGGTTTTTGTGCCCTGTGATCCCTGGTGAATGGTTATGCATAAAAAACCATAATGCTAAGAGCGCTTTTCAGTTTTGAGGTCCGACGTGTCCCGCGCTCCAATTGTGGTGGCCGTGGTACATTTTCGGCCCATTATGCAATTTTCGTGCGAAAATAAGACTTTTAGGTTTTCGTGCCCTGTGATCCCTGGTGCATTCTTACTCATAAAAAATAATAATGCTCGGAGAACTTTTAGGTATTGAGGTACGAGGTGCCCCTTGGTCAAATTTTGGTGCCCGTGGTGCAATTTCGGCCCATTGTGCAATTTTCGTGTGAAAATAAGACTTTTGGGTTTTAGTGCCATGTGATCCCTGGTGCATTCTTATGCATAAAAAACCATAATGCTCAGAGAACTTTTCAGTTTTGAGGTCCGAGGTGCCCCGTGGTCCAATTTTGGTGCCGGTGGAGCATTTTCGGCCATTTTTGCAATTTTCGTGCGAAAATAAGACTTTTGGGTTTTGGTGCCCCGAGATCCCTGGTGCATTCTTATGCATAAAAAACCATAATGCTCAGAGCACTTTTAGGTATTGAGGTCCGGGGTGTCCCATGGTCAAATTTTGGTTCCCATCGTGCATTTTCGGCCCGTTGCGCAATTTTCGTTCGAAAATATGACTTTTTGGTTGTGGTGCCCCGTGATCCCTGGTGCATTCTTAAGCATAAAAAACCATCATGCTCGCAGCACTTTTCAGTTTTGAGGTCCGACGTGCCCCGCGGTCCAATTATGGTGCCCGTGGTGCATTTTTGGCCCATCGTGCAATTTTCGTGCGAAAATAAGACTTTTGGATTTTGGTACCCTGTGATCCTTGGGGCATTCTTATGCATAAAAAACCATAATGCTCAGAGAACTTTTCAGTTTTGAGGTCCGAGGTGCCCCGTGGTCCAATTCGGTGCCGGTGGTTCATTTTCGACAATTTGTGCAATTTTCGTGCGAAAATAAGACTTTGGGGTTTTGGTGCCCCGTGATCCCTGGTGCATTCTTATGCATAAAAAACCATCTTGGTCGGAGCACTTTTCAGTTTTGAGGTCCGTGGTGCCCCGTGGTCCAATTTTGGTGCAAGTGGTGCATTTTCAGCCATTTTTGCAATTTTCGTGCGAAAATAAGACTTTTGGGTTTTGGTGCCCCGCGATCCCTGGTGCATTCTTAAGCATAAAAAACCATAATGCTCAGGGAACTTTTCAGTTTTGGGGTCCTAGGTGCCCCGTGGTCAAATTTTGGTGCTCGTGGTATAATTTCGGCCCATTGTGCAATCTTCGTACGAGAATAAGGCTTTTGGATTTTGTTTCCCCATGATCCCTGGTGCATTCTTAAGCATAAAAAGCCATAATGCTTCGAGCACTTTTTAGTTTTGAGGTCCGACGTGCCCCGTGGTCCAATTTTGGTGCCCGTGGTTCATTTTCGGCCCATTGTGCAACTTTCGTGCGAAAATAAGACTTTTGGGTTTTGGTGCCCCGTGATCCCTGGCACAATCTTATGCATAAAAACCAATAATGCTCGGAACTCTTTTCAGTTTTGAGGTCCGCGGTGCCCCGTTGTCCAATTTTGGTGTCGGTGGTGCATTTTCTACCATTTGTGCAATTTTCATGCGAAAATAAGACTTTTAGGTTTTGGTGCCCCGTAATCCCTGGTGCATTCTTTTGCATAAAATATCATAATGCTCGGATCGCTTTTAGGTATTGAGGTCCGAGGTGCCCCTTGGTCAAATTTTGGTGCCCGTGGTGCAATTTCAGCCCATTGTGCAATTTTCGTGCGAAAATAAAACTTTTGGGTTTTTGTGCCCTGTGATCCCTGGTGAATGGTTATGCATAAAAAACCATAATGCTGAGAGCGCTTTTCAGTTTTGAGGTCCGACGTGTCCCACGCTCCAATTTTTGTGCCCGTGGTACATTTTCGGCCCAATATGCAATTTTCGTGCGAAAATAAGACTTTTGGGTTTTTGTGCCCTGTGATCCCAGTGCATTCTTACGCATAAAAATAATAATGCTCGGAGAACTTTCAGGTATTGAGGTCCGAGGTGCCCCTTGGTCAAATTTTGGTGCCCGTGGTGCAATTTCGGCCCATTGTGCAATTTTCGTGTGAAAATAAGACTTTTGGGTTTTGGTGCCATGTGATCCCTGGTGCATTCTTATGCATAAAAAACCATAATGCTCACAGAACTTTTCAATTTTGACGTCCGAGGTGCCCCGTGGTCCAATTTTGGTGCCGGTGGAGCATTTTCGGCCATTTTTGCAATTTTCGTGCGAAAATAAGACTTTTAGGTTTTGGTGCCCCGTAATCCCTGGTGCATTCTTATGCATAAAAAACCATCTTGGTCGAAGCACTTTTCAGTTTTGAGGTCCGTGGTGCCCCGTGGTCCAATTTTGGTTCCCGTCGTGCATTTTCGGCCCATTGTGCAATTTTCGTGCGAAAATATGACTTTTTGGTTGTGGTACCCCGTGATCCCTGGTGCATTCTTAAGCATAAAAACCCATCATGCTCGCAGTACTTTTTCAGTTTTGAGGTCCGACGTGCCCCGCGGTCCAATTATGGTGCCTGTGGTGCATTTTTGGCCCATCGTGCAATTTTCGTGCGAAAATAAGACTTTTGGATTTTGGTACCCTGTGATCCTTGGTGCATTCTTATGCATAAAAAACCATAATGCTCAGAGAACTTTTCAGTTTTGAGGTCCGAGGTGCCCCGTGGTCCAATTTCGGTGCCGGTGGTGCGTTTTCAACAATTTGTACAATTTTCGTGCGAAAATAAGACTTTGGGGTTTTGGTGCCCCGTGATCCCTGGTGCATTCTTATGCATAAAAAGCATCTTGGTCGGAGTACTTTTCAGTTTTGAGGTCCGTGGTGCCCCGTGGTCCAATTTTGGTGCAAGTGGTGCATTTTCAGCCATTTGTGCAATTTTCGTGCGAAAATAAGACTTTTGGGTTTTGGTGCCCCGCGATCCCTGGTGCATTCTTAAGCATAAAAAACCATAATGCTCAGGGCACTTTTCAGTTTTGGGGTCCTAGGTGCCCCGTGGTCCAATTTTGGTGCTCGTGGTATAATTTCGGCCAATTGTGCAATCTTCGTACGAAAATAAGACTTTTGGATTTTGATTCCCCATGATCCCTGGTGCATTCTTAAGCATAAAAAGCCTTAATGCTTCGAGCACTTTTCAGTTTTGAGGTCCGACGTGCCCCGTGGTCCAATTTTGGTTCCCGTGGTGCATTTTCGGCCCATTGTGCAACTTTCGTGCGAAAATAAGACTTTTGGGTTTTGGTGCCCCGTGATCCCTGGCACAATCTTATGCATAAAAAACAATAATGCTCGGAACTCTTTTCAGTTTTGAGGTCCGCGGTGCCCCGTTGTCCAATTTTGGTGTCGGTGGTGCATTTTCTACCATTTGTGCAATTTTCATGCGAAAATAAGACTTTTAGGTTTTGGTGCCCAGTAATCCCTGGTGCATTCTTTTGCATAAAATACCATAATGCTCGGATCGCTTTTAGGTATTGAGGTCCGAGGTGCCCCTTGGTCAAATTTTGGTGCCCGTGGTGCAATTTCAGCCCATTGTGCAACTTTCGTGCGAAAATAAAACTTTTGGGTTTTTGTGCCCTGTGATCCTTGGTGCATGGTTATGCATAAAAAACCATAATGCTGAGAGCACTTATCAGTTTTGAGGTCCGACGTGTCCCGCGCCCCAATTTTGGTGCCCGTGGTACATTTTCGGCCCATTACGCAATTTTCGTTCGAAAATAAGACTTTTGGGTTTTCGTGCCCTGTGATCCCTGGTGCATTCTTACGCATAAAAAATAATAATGCTCAGAGAACTTTTAGGTATTGAGGTCCGAGGTGCCCCTTGGTCAAAATTTGGTGCCCGTGGTGCAATTTCGGCCCATTGTGCAATTTTCGTGTGAAGATAAGACTTTTGGGTTTTGGTGCCATGTGATCCCTGGTGCATTCTTATGCATAAAAAACCATAATGCTCAGAGAACTTTTCAGTTTTGAGGTCCGAGGTGCCCCGTGGTCCAATTTTGGTGCCGGTGGAGCATTTTAGGCCATTTTTGCAATTTTCGTGCGAAAATAAGACTTTTGGGTTTTGGTGCCCCGAGATCCCTGGTGCATTCTTATGCACAAAAAACCATGATGCTCAGAGCACTTTTAGGTATTGAGGTCCGGGGTGTCCCATGGTCGAATTTTGGTTCCCGTCGTGCATTTTCGGCCCGTTGTGCAATTTTCGTACGAAAATATGACTTTTTGGTTGTGGTGCCCCGTGATCCCTGGTGCATTCTTAAGCATAAAAAACCATCATGCTCGCAGTACTTTTTCAGTTTTGAGGTCCGACGTGCCCCGCGGTCCAATTATGGTGCCTGTGGTGCATTTTTGGCCCGTCGTGCAATTTTCGTGCGAAAATAAGACTTTTGGATTTTGGTACCCTGTGATCCCTGGTGCATTCTTAAGCATAAAAAGCCATAATGCTTCGAGCACTTTTCAGTTTTGAGGTCCGACGTGCCCTGTGGTCCAATTTTGGTGCCCGTGGTGCATTTTCGGCCCATTGTGCAACTTTCGTGCGAAAATAAGACTTTTGGGTTTTGGTGCCCCGTGATCCCTGGCACAATCTTATGCATAAAAAACAATAATGCTCGGAACTCTTTTCAGTTTTGAGGTCCGCGGTGCCCCGTTGTCCAATTTTGGTGTCGGTGGTGCATTTTCTACCATTTGTGCAATTTTCATGCGAAAATAAGACTTTTAGGTTTTGGTGCCCCGTAATCCCTGGTGCATTCTTTTGCATAAAATACCATAATGCTCGGGTCGCTTTTAGGTATTGAGGTCCGAGGTGCCCCTTGGTCAAATTTTGGTGCCCGTGGTGCAATTTCAGCCCATTGTGCAATTTTCGTGCGAAAATAAAACTTTTGGGTTTTTGTGCCCTGTAATCCTTGGTGCATGGTTATGCATAAAAAACCATAATGCTAAGAGCACTTATCAGTTTTGAGGTCCGACGTGTCCCGCGCTCCAATTTTGGTGCCCGTGGTACATTTTCGGCCCATTACGCAATTTTCGTTCGAAAATAAGACTTTTGGGTTTTCGTGCCCTGTGATCCCTGGTGCATTCTTAAGCATAAAAAACCATAATGCTCATAGCACTTTTCAGGTTTGGGGTCCTAGGTGCCCCGTGGTCCAATCTTGGTGCTCGTGGTATAATTTCGGCGCATTGTGCAATCTTCGTACGAAAATAAGACTTTTGGATTTTGATTCCCCATGACCCCTGGTGCATTCTTAAGCATAAAATGCCATAATGCTTCGAGCACTTTTCAGTTTTGAGGTCCGACGTGCCCTGTGGTCCAATTTTGGTGCCCGTGGTGCATTTTCGGCCCATTGTGCAACTTTCGTGCGAAAATAAAACCTTTGGGTTTTTGTGCCCTGTGATCCCTGGTGCATGGTTATGCATAAAAAACCATAATGCTGAAAGCGATTATCAGTTTTGAGGTCCGACGTGTCCCGCGCTCCAATTTTGGTGCCCGTGGTACATTTTCGGCCCATTACGCAATTTTCGTGCGAAAATAAGACTTTTTGGTTTTCGTGCCCTGTGATCCCCGGTGCATTCTTATGCATAAAAAATAATAATCCTCGAAGAACTTTTAGGTATTGAGGTCCGAGGTGCCCCTTGGTCAAATTTTGGTGCCCGTGGTGCAATTTCGGCCCATTGTGCAATTTTCGTGTGAAGATAAGACTTTTGGGTTTTGGAGCCATGTGATCCCTGGTGCATTCTTATGCATAAAAAACCATAATGCTCAGAGAACTTTTCAGTTTTGAGGTCCGAGGTGCCCCGTGGTCCAATTTCGGTGCCTGTGGTGCATTTTCGACAATTTGTGCAATTTTCGTGCGAAAATAAGACTTTGGGGTTTTGGTGCCCCGTGATCCCTGGTGCATTCTTATGCATAAAAAACTATCTTGGTCGGAGCACTTTTCAGTTTTGAGGTCCGTGGTGCCCCGTGGTCCAATTTTGTTGCAAGTGGTGCATTTTCAGCCATTTGTGCAATTTTCGTGCGAAAATAAGACTTTTGGGTTTTGGTGCCCCGCGATCCCTGGTGAATTCTTAAGCATAAAAAACCATAATGCTCAGAGCACTTTTCAGTTTTGGAATCCTAGGTGCCTCGTGGTCCAATCTTGGTGCTCGTGGTATAATTTCGGCCCATTGTGCAATCTTCGTACGAAAATAAGACTTTTGGATTTTGATTCCCCATGACCCCTGGTGCATTCTTAAGCATAAAAAGCCATAATGCTTCGAGCACTTTTCAGTTTTGAGGTCCGACGTGCCCTGTGGTCCAATTTTGGTGCCCGTGGTGCATTTTTGGCCCATTGTGCAACTTTCGTGCGAAAATAAGACTTTTGGGTTTTGGTGCCCCGTGATCCCTGGCACAATCTTATGCATAAAAAACAATAATGCTCGGAACTCTTTTCAGTTTTGAGGTCCGCGGTGCCCCGTTGTCCAATTTTGGTGTCGGTGGTGCATTTTCTACCATTTGTGCAATTTTCATGCGAAAATAAGACTTTTAGGTTTTGGTGCCCCGTAATCCCTGGTGCATTCTTTTGCATAAAATACCATAATGCTCGGGTCGCTTTTAGGTATTGAGGTCCGAGGTGCCCCTTGGTCAAATTTTGGTGCCCGTGGTGCAATTTCAGCCCATTGTGCAATTTTCGTGCGAAAATAAAACTTTTGGGTTTTTGTGCCCTGTAATCCTTGGTGCATGGTTATGCATAAAAAACCATAATGCTAAGAGCACTTATCAGTTTTGAGGTCCGACGTGTCCCGCGCTCCAATTTTGGTGCCCGTGGTACATTTTCGGCCCATTACGCAATTTTCGTGCGAAAATAAGACTTTTGGGTTTTCGTGCCCTGTGATCCCTGGTGCATTCTTACGCATAAAAAATAATAATCCTCGAAGAACTTTTAGGTATTGAGGTCCGAGGTGCCCCTTGGTCAAATTTTGGTGCCCGTGGTGCAATTCCGGCCCTTTGTGCAATTTTCGTGTGAAGATAAGACTTTTGGGTTTTGGAGCCATGTGATCCCTGGTGCATTCTTATGCATAAAAAACCATAATGCTCAGAGAACTTTTCAGTTTTGAGGTCTGAGGTGCCCCGTGGTCCAATTTTGGTGCCGGTGGAGCATTTTCAGCCATTTTTGCAATTTTCGTGCGAAAATAAGACTTTTGGGTTTTGGTGCCCCGAGATCCCTGGTGCATTCTTATGCATAAAAAACCATAATGCTCAGAGCACTTTTAGGTATTGAGGTCCGGGGTGTCCCATGGTCGAATTTTGGTTCCCATCTTGCATTTTCGGCCCGTTGTGCAATTTTCGTGCGAAAATATGACTTTTTGGTTGTGGTGCCCCGTGATCCCTGGTGCATTCTTAAGCATAAAAAACCATCATGCTCGCAGCACTTTTTAGTATTGAGGTCCGACGTGCCCCGCGGTCCAATTATGGTGCTCGTGGTGCATTTTTGGCCCATCGTGCAATTTTCGTGCGAAAATAAGACTTTTGGGTTTTGGAGCCCCGAGATCCCTGGTGCATTCTTATGCATAAAAAACCATAATGCTCAGAGCACTTTTAGGTATTGAGCTCCGGGGTGTCCCATGGTCGAATTTTGGTTCTCGTCGTGCATTTTCGGCCCGTTGTGCAATTTTCGTGCGAAAATATGACTTTTGGGTTTTGGTGCCCTATGATCCCTGGTGCATTCTTATGCATAAAAAACAATAATGCTTGGAACTCTTTTTAGTTTTGAGGTCCGTGGTGCCCCATGGTCCAATTTTGGTGCCCGTGATGCAATGTTGGCCCATTATGGAATTTTCATTCGAAAATAGGACTTTTGGGTTTTGGTGCCCCAATATCCCAGGTGCATTCTTATGCATAAAAAACCATAATGCTTGGAGCATTTTCAGTTTTTAGGTCCACAGTGCCCCGTGGTCCAATGTTGGTGCCCGTGGTGCATTTTCGGCCTATTTTGTAATTTTCGTGCGAAAATAAGACTTTGGGGTTTTGGTGCCCCATGATCCCTGGTGCATTCTTATGCATAAAAAACCATCTTGGTCGTAGCACTTTTCAGTTTTGAGGTCTGTGGTGCCCCGTGGTCCAATTTTGGTGCAAGTGGTGCATTTTCAGCCATTTGTGCAAGTTACGTGCGAAAATAAGACTTTTGGGTTTTGGTGCCCCGCGATCCCTGGTGCATTCTTAAGCATAAAAAACCATAATGCTCAGAGCACTTTTCAGTTTTGGGGTCCTAGGTGCCCCGTGGTCCAATTTTGGTGCTCGTGGTATAATTTCGGCCCATTGTGCAATCTTCGTACGAAAATAAGACTTTTGGATTTTGATTCCCCGTGATCCCTGGTGCATTCTTAAGCATAAAAAGCCATAATGCTTCGAGCACTTTTCAGTTTTGAGGTCCGAGGTGCCCCGTGGTCCAATTTTGGTACCCATGGTGCATTTTCCGCCCATTGTTCAATTTTCGTTCGAAAATAAGACTTTTGGGTTTTGGTGCCCCGTGATCCCTGGTGCATTCTTATGCATTAAAAATCATAATGCTCGGAGAACTTTCCAGTTTTGATGTCCGAGGTGCGCCGTGGTCAAGTTTTGGTGCCCGTGGTGCATTTTCGGCGATTTGTGAAATTTTCGTGTGAAAATAAGACTTTTGGTTTTTGGTGCCACGTGATCCCTGGTGCATTCTTCTGCATACAAAACCATAAAGCTCGGAACCCTTTTCAGTTTTGAGGTCCGTGGTGCCCCGTGGTCCAATTTTGGTGCCAGTGGTGCATTTTCGACCATTTGTACAATTTTCGTGCGAAAATAAAACTTTTGGGTTTTTGTGCCCAAGATCGCCGCTGCATTCTTATGCATAAAAAACCATAATGCATGGAGCACTTTTCAGTTTTGAGGTCCGTTGTGTCCCATGGTCAAATTTTGGTGTCGTTGATGCATTTTCGGCCATTTGTGAAATTTTTGTGCGAAAATAAGCCTTTTGGGTTTTGGTGCCCCGTGATCCCAGGTGCATTCTTATGTATAAAAACCCATAATGGTCAGAGCACTTTTCAGTTTTGAGGTCCGTGGTGCCCCGTGGTCCAGTTTTCGTGCCGGTGGTGCATTTTTTGCCATTTGCGCAATTTTCGTGCGAAAATAAGACTTTTGGATTTTGGTGCCTCGTGATCCCTGGTGCATTCTTATGCATACAAAACCATAAAGCTCAAAACCCTCTTCCGTTTTGAGGTCCGTGGTGCCCTGTGGTCCAATTTTGGTGCCCGTGGTGCATTTTCGGCCCATTGTGCAATTTTTGTGCGAAAATAAGACTTTTGGATTTTGGTGCCCCATGAACCATGGTGCATTCTTATGCATAAAATCCGCAATGCTCGGAGCACTTTTTAGTTTTCAGGTCCGAGGTGCCCCGTGGTCCAATTTTCGTGCCGGTGGTGCATTTTTTGCCACTTGCGCAATTTTCGTGCGAAAATAAGACTTTTGGATTTTGGTGCCTCGTGATCCCTGGTGCATTCTTATGCATACAAAACCATAAAAGCTCAAAACCCTTTTCCGTTTTGAGGTCCGTGGTGCCCTGTGGTCCAATTTTGGTGCCGGTGGTGCATTTTCGACCATTTGTACAATTTTTGTGCGAAAATAAGACTTTTGGGTTTTGGTGCCCTGTCATCCCTGATGCATTCTTATGCATAAAAAACCATAATGCTCGGAGCACTTTTCAGTTTTGAGGTTCGAGGTGCCCTGTGGTCCAATTTTGGTGCCCGTGGTGCATTTTCGGCCCATTGTGCAATTTTTGTGCGAAAATAAGACTTTTGGGTTTTGGTTCCCCGTGATCCCTGGTGCATTCTTATGCATTAAAAATCATAATGCTCGGAGAACTTTCCAGTTTTGATGTCCGAGGTGCGCCGTGGTCAAGTTTTGGTGCCCGTGGTGCATTTTCGGCGATTTGTGAAATTTTCGTGTGAAAATAAGACTTTTGGTTTCTGGTGCCATGTGATCCCTAGTGCATTCTTCTGCATACAAAACCATAAAGGTCGGAACCCTTTTCAGTTTTGAGGTCCGTGGTGCCCCGTGGTGCCGGTGGTGCATTTTCGACCATTTGTACAATTTTCGTGCGAAAATTAAACTTTTGGGTTTTCGTGCCCCATGATCGCTGGTGCATTCTTATGCATAAAAAACCATAATGCATGGAGCACTTTTCACTTTTGAGGTCCGTTGTGGTCAAATTTTGGTGTCGTTGTTGCATTTTTGGCCATTTGTAAAAATTTTGTGCGAAAATAAGCCTTTTGGGTTTTGGTGCCCCGTGATCCCAGGTGCATTCTTATGTATAAAAAACCATAATGGTCAGAGCACTTTTCAATTTTGAGGTCCGTGGTGCCCCGTGGTCCAATTTTCGTGCCGGTGGTGCATTTTTTGCCATTTGCGCAATTTTCGTGCGAAAATAAGACTTTTGGATTTTGGTGCCTCGTGATCCCTGGTGCATTCTTATGCATACAAAACCGTAAAGCTCAAAACCCTTTTCCGTTTTGAGGTCCGTGGTGCCCTGTGGTCCAATTTTGGTGCCGGTGGTGCATTTTCGACCATTTGTACAATTTTTGTGCGAAAATAAGACTTTTGGGTTTTGGTGCCCTGTCATCCCTGGTGCATTCTTATGCATAAAAAACCATAATGCTCGGAGCACTTTTCAGTTTTGAGGTTCGAGGTGCCCTGTGGTCCAATTTTGGTGCCCGTGGTGCATTTTCGGCCCATTGTGCAATTTTTGTGCGAAAATAAGACTTTTTGATTTTGGTGCCCCGTGATCCCTGGTGCATTCTTATGCATAAAAAACCATAATTCTTGGAGCACTTTTCATTTTGAGGTCTGTGGTGTCCCGTGGTCCGATTTTGGTGCCGATGGTGCATATTCGGCCAATTGTGAAATTTTCGTGCGAAAATAAGACTTTTGGAATTTGGTGCCCCGTGATCCCTGGTGCGTTCTTATGCAAAAAAAATTATAATGCTCGGAACTCTTTTTCAGTTTTGAGGTTCGTGGTGCCCCGTGGTCCAATTTTCGTGTTTATTTTGCATTTTCGGCCCATTGTGCAATTTTCGTGCGAAAATAAGTCTTTTGGGTTTTGGTGCCCCTTGATCCCAGGTGCATTCTTATGCGTAAAAAACCATAATGCTTGGAGCAATTTTCAGTTTTGAAGTCCGTGGTGCCCCGTGGTCCAATTTAGGTGCCGGCGGTGCATTTTGGCCATTTGTGCAATTTTCGTGCGAAAATAAGACTTTTGGGTTTTGGTGCCCCGTGATCCCTGGTGCATTCTTATGCATTAAAAATCATAATGCTCGGAGAACTTTCCAGTTTTGAGGTCCGAGGTGCGCCGTGGTCAAATTTTGGTGCCCGTGGTGCATTTTCGGCGATTTGTGAAATTTTTGTGTGAAAATAAGACTTTAGGTTTTTGGTGCCACGTGATCCCTGGTGCATTCTTCTGCATACAAAACCATAAAGCTCGGAACCCTTTTCAGTTTTGAGGTCCGTGGTGCCCCGTGGTCCAATTTGGGTGCCGGTGGTGCATTTTCGACCATTTGTACAAATCGTGCGAAAATAAAACTTTTGGGTTTTTGTGCCCCATGATCCCTGGTGCATTCGTATGCATAAAAAACCATAATGCATGGAGCACTTTTCAGTTTTGAGGTCCGTTGTGTCTCGTGGTCAAATTTTGGTGTCGTTGCATTTTCGGCCATTTGTGAAATTTTTGTGCGAAAATAAGCCTTTTGGGTTTTGGTGCCCCATGATCCCAGGTGCATTCTTATGTATAAAAAACCATAATGGTCAGAGCACTTTTCAGTTTTGAGGTCCGTGGTGCCCCGTGGTCCAATTTTCGTGCTGGTGGTGCATTTTTTGCCATTTGCGCAATTTTCGTGCGAAAATAAGACTTTTGGATTTTGGTGCCTCGTGATCCATGGTGCATTCTTATGCATACAAAACCATAAAGCTCAAAACCCTTTTCCGTTTTGAGGTCCGTGGTGCCCTGTGGTCCAATTTTGGTGCCGGTGGTGCATTTTCGACCATTTGTACAATTTTCATGTGTAAATAAGACTTTTGGGTTTTGGTGCCCTGTCATCCCTGGTGCATTCTTATGCATAAAAAACCATAATGCTCGGAGCACTTTTCAGTTTTGAGGTTCGAGGTGCCCTGTGGTCCAATTTTGGTGCCTGTGGTGCATTTTCGGCCCATTGTGCAATTTTTGTGCGAAAATAAGACTTTTGGATTTTGGTGCCCCGTGATCCCTGGTGCATTCTTATGCATAAAAAACCATAATTCTTGGAGCACTTTTCATTTTGAGGTCTGTGGTGTCCCGTGGTCCGATTTTGGTGCCGATGGTGCATATTCGGCCAATTGTGAAATTTTCGTGCGAAAATAAGACTTTTGGAATTTGGTGCCCCGTGATCCCTGGTGCGTTCTTATGCAAAAAAAATTATAATGCTCGGAACTCTTTTTCAGTTTTGAGGTTCGTGGTGCCCCGTGGTCCAATTTTCGTGTTTATTTTGCATTTTCGGCCCATTGTGCAATTTTCGTGCGAAAATAAGTCTTTTGGGTTTTGGTGCCCCTTGATCCCAGGTGCATTCTTATGCGTAAAAAACCATAATGCTTGGAGCAATTTTCAGTTTTGAAGTCCGTGGTGCCCCGTGGTCCAATTTAGGTGCCGGCGGTGCATTTTGGCCATTTGTGCAATTTTCGTGCGAAAATAAGACTTTTGGGTTTTGGTGCCCCGTGATCCCTGGTGCATTCTTATGCATTAAAAATCATAATGCTCGGAGAACTTTCCAGTTTTGAGGTCCGAGGTGCGCCGTGGTCAAATTTTGGTGCCCGTGGTGCATTTTCGGCGATTTGTGAAATTTTTGTGTGAAAATAAGACTTTAGGTTTTTGGTGCCACGTGATCCCTGGTGCATTCTTCTGCATACAAAACCATAAAGCTCGGAACCCTTTTCAGTTTTGAGGTCCGTGGTGCCCCGTGGTCCAATTTGGGTGCCGGTGGTGCATTTTCGACCATTTGTACAAATCGTGCGAAAATAAAACTTTTGGGTTTTTGTGCCCCATGATCCCTGGTGCATTCGTATGCATAAAAAACCATAATGCATGGAGCACTTTTCAGTTTTGAGGTCCGTTGTGTCTCGTGGTCAAATTTTGGTGTCGTTGCATTTTCGGCCATTTGTGAAATTTTTGTGCGAAAATAAGCCTTTTGGGTTTTGGTGCCCCATGATCCCAGGTGCATTCTTATGTATAAAAAACCATAATGGTCAGAGCACTTTTCAGTTTTGAGGTCCGTGGTGCCCCGTGGTCCAATTTTCGTGCTGGTGGTGCATTTTTTGCCATTTGCGCAATTTTCGTGCGAAAATAAGACTTTTGGATTTTGGTGCCTCGTGATCCATGGTGCATTCTTATGCATACAAAACCATAAAGCTCAAAACCCTTTTCCGTTTTGAGGTCCGTGGTGCCCTGTGGTCCAATTTTGGTGCCGGTGGTGCATTTTCGACCATTTGTACAATTTTCATGTGTAAATAAGACTTTTGGGTTTTGGTGCCCTGTCATCCCTGGTGCATTCTTATGCATAAAAAACCATAATGCTCGGAGCACTTTTCAGTTTTGAGGTTCGAGGTGCCCTGTGGTCCAATTTTGGTGCCTGTGGTGCATTTTCGGCCCATTGTGCAATTTTTGTGCGAAAATAAGACTTTTGGATTTTGGTGCCCCGTGATCCCTGGTGCATTCTTATGCATAAAAAACCATAATTCTTGGAGCACTTTTCATTTTGAGGTCTGTGGTGTCCCGTGGTCCGATTTTGGTGCCGATGGTGCATATTCGGCCAATTGTGAAATTTTCGTGCGAAAATAAGACTTTTGGAATTTGGTGCCCCGTGATCCCTGGTGCGTTCTTATGCAAAAAAAATTATAATGCTCGGAACTCTTTTTCAGTTTTGAGGTTCGTGGTGCCCCGTGGTCCAATTTTCGTGTTTATTTTGCATTTTCGGCCCATTGTGCAATTTTCGTGCGAAAATAAGTCTTTTGGGTTTTGGTGCCCCTTGATCCCAGGTGCATTCTTATGCGTAAAAAACCATAATGCTTGGAGCAATTTTCAGTTTTGAAGTCCGTGGTGCCCCGTGGTCCAATTTAGGTGCCGGCGGTGCATTTTGGCCATTTGTGCAATTTTCGTGCGAAAATAAGACTTTTGGGTTTTGGTGCCCCGTGATCCCTGGTGCATTCTTATGCATTAAAAATCATAATGCTCGGAGAACTTTCCAGTTTTGAGGTCCGAGGTGCGCCGTGGTCAAATTTTGGTGCCCGTGGTGCATTTTCGGCGATTTGTGAAATTTTTGTGTGAAAATAAGACTTTAGGTTTTTGGTGCCACGTGATCCCTGGTGCATTCTTCTGCATACAAAACCATAAAGCTCGGAACCCTTTTCAGTTTTGAGGTCCGTGGTGCCCCGTGGTCCAATTTGGGTGCCGGTGGTGCATTTTCGACCATTTGTACAAATCGTGCGAAAATAAAACTTTTGGGTTTTTGTGCCCCATGATCCCTGGTGCATTCGTATGCATAAAAAACCATAATGCATGGAGCACTTTTCAGTTTTGAGGTCCGTTGTGTCTCGTGGTCAAATTTTGGTGTCGTTGCATTTTCGGCCATTTGTGAAATTTTTGTGCGAAAATAAGCCTTTTGGGTTTTGGTGCCCCATGATCCCAGGTGCATTCTTATGTATAAAAAACCATAATGGTCAGAGCACTTTTCAGTTTTGAGGTCCGTGGTGCCCCGTGGTCCAATTTTCGTGCTGGTGGTGCATTTTTTGCCATTTGCGCAATTTTCGTGCGAAAATAAGACTTTTGGATTTTGGTGCCTCGTGATCCATGGTGCATTCTTATGCATACAAAACCATAAAGCTCAAAACCCTTTTCCGTTTTGAGGTCCGTGGTGCCCTGTGGTCCAATTTTGGTGCCGGTGGTGCATTTTCGACCATTTGTACAATTTTCATGTGTAAATAAGACTTTTGGGTTTTGGTGCCCTGTCATCCCTGGTGCATTCTTATGCATAAAAAACCATAATGCTCGGAGCACTTTTCAGTTTTGAGGTTCGAGGTGCCCTGTGGTCCAATTTTGGTGCCTGTGGTGCATTTTCGGCCCATTGTGCAATTTTTGTGCGAAAATAAGACTTTTGGATTTTGGTGCCCCGTGATCCCTGGTGCATTCTTATGCATAAAAAACCATAATTCTTGGAGCACTTTTCATTTTGAGGTCTGTGGTGTCCCGTGGTCCGATTTTGGTGCCGATGGTGCATATTCGGCCAATTGTGAAATTTTCGTGCGAAAATAAGACTTTTGGAATTTGGTGCCCCGTGATCCCTGGTGCGTTCTTATGCAAAAAAAATTATAATGCTCGGAACTCTTTTTCAGTTTTGAGGTTCGTGGTGCCCCGTGGTCCAATTTTCGTGTTTATTTTGCATTTTCGGCCCATTGTGCAATTTTCGTGCGAAAATAAGTCTTTTGGGTTTTGGTGCCCCTTGATCCCAGGTGCATTCTTATGCGTAAAAAACCATAATGCTTGGAGCAATTTTCAGTTTTGAAGTCCGTGGTGCCCCGTGGTCCAATTTAGGTGCCGGCGGTGCATTTTGGCCATTTGTGCAATTTTCGTGCGAAAATAAGACTTTTGGGTTTTGGTGCCCCGTGATCCCTGGTGCATTCTTATGCATTAAAAATCATAATGCTCGGAGAACTTTCCAGTTTTGAGGTCCGAGGTGCGCCGTGGTCAAATTTTGGTGCCCGTGGTGCATTTTCGGCGATTTGTGAAATTTTTGTGTGAAAATAAGACTTTAGGTTTTTGGTGCCACGTGATCCCTGGTGCATTCTTCTGCATACAAAACCATAAAGCTCGGAACCCTTTTCAGTTTTGAGGTCCGTGGTGCCCCGTGGTCCAATTTGGGTGCCGGTGGTGCATTTTCGACCATTTGTACAAATCGTGCGAAAATAAAACTTTTGGGTTTTTGTGCCCCATGATCCCTGGTGCATTCGTATGCATAAAAAACCATAATGCATGGAGCACTTTTCAGTTTTGAGGTCCGTTGTGTCTCGTGGTCAAATTTTGGTGTCGTTGCATTTTCGGCCATTTGTGAAATTTTTGTGCGAAAATAAGCCTTTTGGGTTTTGGTGCCCCATGATCCCAGGTGCATTCTTATGTATAAAAAACCATAATGGTCAGAGCACTTTTCAGTTTTGAGGTCCGTGGTGCCCCGTGGTCCAATTTTCGTGCTGGTGGTGCATTTTTTGCCATTTGCGCAATTTTCGTGCGAAAATAAGACTTTTGGATTTTGGTGCCTCGTGATCCATGGTGCATTCTTATGCATACAAAACCATAAAGCTCAAAACCCTTTTCCGTTTTGAGGTCCGTGGTGCCCTGTGGTCCAATTTTGGTGCCGGTGGTGCATTTTCGACCATTTGTACAATTTTCATGTGTAAATAAGACTTTTGGGTTTTGGTGCCCTGTCATCCCTGGTGCATTCTTATGCATAAAAAACCATAATGCTCGGAGCACTTTTCAGTTTTGAGGTTCGAGGTGCCCTGTGGTCCAATTTTGGTGCCTGTGGTGCATTTTCGGCCCATTGTGCAATTTTTGTGCGAAAATAAGACTTTTGGATTTTGGTGCCCCGTGATCCCTGGTGCATTCTTATGCATAAAAAACCATAATTCTTGGAGCACTTTTCATTTTGAGGTCTGTGGTGTCCCGTGGTCCGATTTTGGTGCCGATGGTGCATATTCGGCCAATTGTGAAATTTTCGTGCGAAAATAAGACTTTTGGAATTTGGTGCCCCGTGATCCCTGGTGCGTTCTTATGCAAAAAAAATTATAATGCTCGGAACTCTTTTTCAGTTTTGAGGTTCGTGGTGCCCCGTGGTCCAATTTTCGTGTTTATTTTGCATTTTCGGCCCATTGTGCAATTTTCGTGCGAAAATAAGTCTTTTGGGTTTTGGTGCCCCTTGATCCCAGGTGCATTCTTATGCGTAAAAAACCATAATGCTTGGAGCAATTTTCAGTTTTGAAGTCCGTGGTGCCCCGTGGTCCAATTTAGGTGCCGGCGGTGCATTTTGGCCATTTGTGCAATTTTCGTGCGAAAATAAGACTTTTGGGTTTTGGTGCCCCGTGATCCCTGGTGCATTCTTATGCATTAAAAATCATAATGCTCGGAGAACTTTCCAGTTTTGAGGTCCGAGGTGCGCCGTGGTCAAATTTTGGTGCCCGTGGTGCATTTTCGGCGATTTGTGAAATTTTTGTGTGAAAATAAGACTTTAGGTTTTTGGTGCCACGTGATCCCTGGTGCATTCTTCTGCATACAAAACCATAAAGCTCGGAACCCTTTTCAGTTTTGAGGTCCGTGGTGCCCCGTGGTCCAATTTGGGTGCCGGTGGTGCATTTTCGACCATTTGTACAAATCGTGCGAAAATAAAACTTTTGGGTTTTTGTGCCCCATGATCCCTGGTGCATTCGTATGCATAAAAAACCATAATGCATGGAGCACTTTTCAGTTTTGAGGTCCGTTGTGTCTCGTGGTCAAATTTTGGTGTCGTTGCATTTTCGGCCATTTGTGAAATTTTTGTGCGAAAATAAGCCTTTTGGGTTTTGGTGCCCCATGATCCCAGGTGCATTCTTATGTATAAAAAACCATAATGGTCAGAGCACTTTTCAGTTTTGAGGTCCGTGGTGCCCCGTGGTCCAATTTTCGTGCTGGTGGTGCATTTTTTGCCATTTGCGCAATTTTCGTGCGAAAATAAGACTTTTGGATTTTGGTGCCTCGTGATCCATGGTGCATTCTTATGCATACAAAACCATAAAGCTCAAAACCCTTTTCCGTTTTGAGGTCCGTGGTGCCCTGTGGTCCAATTTTGGTGCCGGTGGTGCATTTTCGACCATTTGTACAATTTTCATGTGTAAATAAGACTTTTGGGTTTTGGTGCCCTGTCATCCCTGGTGCATTCTTATGCATAAAAAACCATAATGCTCGGAGCACTTTTCAGTTTTGAGGTTCGAGGTGCCCTGTGGTCCAATTTTGGTGCCTGTGGTGCATTTTCGGCCCATTGTGCAATTTTTGTGCGAAAATAAGACTTTTGGATTTTGGTGCCCCGTGATCCCTGGTGCATTCTTATGCATAAAAAACCATAATTCTTGGAGCACTTTTCATTTTGAGGTCTGTGGTGTCCCGTGGTCCGATTTTGGTGCCGATGGTGCATATTCGGCCAATTGTGAAATTTTCGTGCGAAAATAAGACTTTTGGAATTTGGTGCCCCGTGATCCCTGGTGCGTTCTTATGCAAAAAAAATTATAATGCTCGGAACTCTTTTTCAGTTTTGAGGTTCGTGGTGCCCCGTGGTCCAATTTTCGTGTTTATTTTGCATTTTCGGCCCATTGTGCAATTTTCGTGCGAAAATAAGTCTTTTGGGTTTTGGTGCCCCTTGATCCCAGGTGCATTCTTATGCGTAAAAAACCATAATGCTTGGAGCAATTTTCAGTTTTGAAGTCCGTGGTGCCCCGTGGTCCAATTTAGGTGCCGGCGGTGCATTTTGGCCATTTGTGCAATTTTCGTGCGAAAATAAGACTTTTGGGTTTTGGTGCCCCGTGATCCCTGGTGCATTCTTATGCATTAAAAATCATAATGCTCGGAGAACTTTCCAGTTTTGAGGTCCGAGGTGCGCCGTGGTCAAATTTTGGTGCCCGTGGTGCATTTTCGGCGATTTGTGAAATTTTTGTGTGAAAATAAGACTTTAGGTTTTTGGTGCCACGTGATCCCTGGTGCATTCTTCTGCATACAAAACCATAAAGCTCGGAACCCTTTTCAGTTTTGAGGTCCGTGGTGCCCCGTGGTCCAATTTGGGTGCCGGTGGTGCATTTTCGACCATTTGTACAAATCGTGCGAAAATAAAACTTTTGGGTTTTTGTGCCCCATGATCCCTGGTGCATTCGTATGCATAAAAAACCATAATGCATGGAGCACTTTTCAGTTTTGAGGTCCGTTGTGTCTCGTGGTCAAATTTTGGTGTCGTTGCATTTTCGGCCATTTGTGAAATTTTTGTGCGAAAATAAGCCTTTTGGGTTTTGGTGCCCCATGATCCCAGGTGCATTCTTATGTATAAAAAACCATAATGGTCAGAGCACTTTTCAGTTTTGAGGTCCGTGGTGCCCCGTGGTCCAATTTTCGTGCTGGTGGTGCATTTTTTGCCATTTGCGCAATTTTCGTGCGAAAATAAGACTTTTGGATTTTGGTGCCTCGTGATCCATGGTGCATTCTTATGCATACAAAACCATAAAGCTCAAAACCCTTTTCCGTTTTGAGGTCCGTGGTGCCCTGTGGTCCAATTTTGGTGCCGGTGGTGCATTTTCGACCATTTGTACAATTTTCATGTGTAAATAAGACTTTTGGGTTTTGGTGCCCTGTCATCCCTGGTGCATTCTTATGCATAAAAAACCATAATGCTCGGAGCACTTTTCAGTTTTGAGGTTCGAGGTGCCCTGTGGTCCAATTTTGGTGCCTGTGGTGCATTTTCGGCCCATTGTGCAATTTTTGTGCGAAAATAAGACTTTTGGATTTTGGTGCCCCGTGATCCCTGGTGCATTCTTATGCATAAAAAACCATAATTCTTGGAGCACTTTTCATTTTGAGGTCTGTGGTGTCCCGTGGTCCGATTTTGGTGCCGATGGTGCATATTCGGCCAATTGTGAAATTTTCGTGCGAAAATAAGACTTTTGGAATTTGGTGCCCCGTGATCCCTGGTGCGTTCTTATGCAAAAAAAATTATAATGCTCGGAACTCTTTTTCAGTTTTGAGGTTCGTGGTGCCCCGTGGTCCAATTTTCGTGTTTATTTTGCATTTTCGGCCCATTGTGCAATTTTCGTGCGAAAATAAGTCTTTTGGGTTTTGGTGCCCCTTGATCCCAGGTGCATTCTTATGCGTAAAAAACCATAATGCTTGGAGCAATTTTCAGTTTTGAAGTCCGTGGTGCCCCGTGGTCCAATTTAGGTGCCGGCGGTGCATTTTGGCCATTTGTGCAATTTTCGTGCGAAAATAAGACTTTTGGGTTTTGGTGCCCCGTGATCCCTGGTGCATTCTTATGCATTAAAAATCATAATGCTCGGAGAACTTTCCAGTTTTGAGGTCCGAGGTGCGCCGTGGTCAAATTTTGGTGCCCGTGGTGCATTTTCGGCGATTTGTGAAATTTTTGTGTGAAAATAAGACTTTAGGTTTTTGGTGCCACGTGATCCCTGGTGCATTCTTCTGCATACAAAACCATAAAGCTCGGAACCCTTTTCAGTTTTGAGGTCCGTGGTGCCCCGTGGTCCAATTTGGGTGCCGGTGGTGCATTTTCGACCATTTGTACAAATCGTGCGAAAATAAAACTTTTGGGTTTTTGTGCCCCATGATCCCTGGTGCATTCGTATGCATAAAAAACCATAATGCATGGAGCACTTTTCAGTTTTGAGGTCCGTTGTGTCTCGTGGTCAAATTTTGGTGTCGTTGCATTTTCGGCCATTTGTGAAATTTTTGTGCGAAAATAAGCCTTTTGGGTTTTGGTGCCCCATGATCCCAGGTGCATTCTTATGTATAAAAAACCATAATGGTCAGAGCACTTTTCAGTTTTGAGGTCCGTGGTGCCCCGTGGTCCAATTTTCGTGCTGGTGGTGCATTTTTTGCCATTTGCGCAATTTTCGTGCGAAAATAAGACTTTTGGATTTTGGTGCCTCGTGATCCATGGTGCATTCTTATGCATACAAAACCATAAAGCTCAAAACCCTTTTCCGTTTTGAGGTCCGTGGTGCCCTGTGGTCCAATTTTGGTGCCGGTGGTGCATTTTCGACCATTTGTACAATTTTCATGTGTAAATAAGACTTTTGGGTTTTGGTGCCCTGTCATCCCTGGTGCATTCTTATGCATAAAAAACCATAATGCTCGGAGCACTTTTCAGTTTTGAGGTTCGAGGTGCCCTGTGGTCCAATTTTGGTGCCTGTGGTGCATTTTCGGCCCATTGTGCAATTTTTGTGCGAAAATAAGACTTTTGGATTTTGGTGCCCCGTGATCCCTGGTGCATTCTTATGCATAAAAAACCATAATTCTTGGAGCACTTTTCATTTTGAGGTCTGTGGTGTCCCGTGGTCCGATTTTGGTGCCGATGGTGCATATTCGGCCAATTGTGAAATTTTCGTGCGAAAATAAGACTTTTGGAATTTGGTGCCCCGTGATCCCTGGTGCGTTCTTATGCAAAAAAAATTATAATGCTCGGAACTCTTTTTCAGTTTTGAGGTTCGTGGTGCCCCGTGGTCCAATTTTCGTGTTTATTTTGCATTTTCGGCCCATTGTGCAATTTTCGTGCGAAAATAAGTCTTTTGGGTTTTGGTGCCCCTTGATCCCAGGTGCATTCTTATGCGTAAAAAACCATAATGCTTGGAGCAATTTTCAGTTTTGAAGTCCGTGGTGCCCCGTGGTCCAATTTAGGTGCCGGCGGTGCATTTTGGCCATTTGTGCAATTTTCGTGCGAAAATAAGACTTTTGGGTTTTGGTGCCCCGTGATCCCTGGTGCATTCTTATGCATTAAAAATCATAATGCTCGGAGAACTTTCCAGTTTTGAGGTCCGAGGTGCGCCGTGGTCAAATTTTGGTGCCCGTGGTGCATTTTCGGCGATTTGTGAAATTTTTGTGTGAAAATAAGACTTTAGGTTTTTGGTGCCACGTGATCCCTGGTGCATTCTTCTGCATACAAAACCATAAAGCTCGGAACCCTTTTCAGTTTTGAGGTCCGTGGTGCCCCGTGGTCCAATTTGGGTGCCGGTGGTGCATTTTCGACCATTTGTACAAATCGTGCGAAAATAAAACTTTTGGGTTTTTGTGCCCCATGATCCCTGGTGCATTCGTATGCATAAAAAACCATAATGCATGGAGCACTTTTCAGTTTTGAGGTCCGTTGTGTCTCGTGGTCAAATTTTGGTGTCGTTGCATTTTCGGCCATTTGTGAAATTTTTGTGCGAAAATAAGCCTTTTGGGTTTTGGTGCCCCATGATCCCAGGTGCATTCTTATGTATAAAAAACCATAATGGTCAGAGCACTTTTCAGTTTTGAGGTCCGTGGTGCCCCGTGGTCCAATTTTCGTGCTGGTGGTGCATTTTTTGCCATTTGCGCAATTTTCGTGCGAAAATAAGACTTTTGGATTTTGGTGCCTCGTGATCCATGGTGCATTCTTATGCATACAAAACCATAAAGCTCAAAACCCTTTTCCGTTTTGAGGTCCGTGGTGCCCTGTGGTCCAATTTTGGTGCCGGTGGTGCATTTTCGACCATTTGTACAATTTTCATGTGTAAATAAGACTTTTGGGTTTTGGTGCCCTGTCATCCCTGGTGCATTCTTATGCATAAAAAACCATAATGCTCGGAGCACTTTTCAGTTTTGAGGTTCGAGGTGCCCTGTGGTCCAATTTTGGTGCCTGTGGTGCATTTTCGGCCCATTGTGCAATTTTTGTGCGAAAATAAGACTTTTGGATTTTGGTGCCCCGTGATCCCTGGTGCATTCTTATGCATAAAAAACCATAATTCTTGGAGCACTTTTCATTTTGAGGTCTGTGGTGTCCCGTGGTCCGATTTTGGTGCCGATGGTGCATATTCGGCCAATTGTGAAATTTTCGTGCGAAAATAAGACTTTTGGAATTTGGTGCCCCGTGATCCCTGGTGCGTTCTTATGCAAAAAAAATTATAATGCTCGGAACTCTTTTTCAGTTTTGAGGTTCGTGGTGCCCCGTGGTCCAATTTTCGTGTTTATTTTGCATTTTCGGCCCATTGTGCAATTTTCGTGCGAAAATAAGTCTTTTGGGTTTTGGTGCCCCTTGATCCCAGGTGCATTCTTATGCGTAAAAAACCATAATGCTTGGAGCAATTTTCAGTTTTGAAGTCCGTGGTGCCCCGTGGTCCAATTTAGGTGCCGGCGGTGCATTTTGGCCATTTGTGCAATTTTCGTGCGAAAATAAGACTTTTGGGTTTTGGTGCCCCGTGATCCCTGGTGCATTCTTATGCATTAAAAATCATAATGCTCGGAGAACTTTCCAGTTTTGAGGTCCGAGGTGCGCCGTGGTCAAATTTTGGTGCCCGTGGTGCATTTTCGGCGATTTGTGAAATTTTTGTGTGAAAATAAGACTTTAGGTTTTTGGTGCCACGTGATCCCTGGTGCATTCTTCTGCATACAAAACCATAAAGCTCGGAACCCTTTTCAGTTTTGAGGTCCGTGGTGCCCCGTGGTCCAATTTGGGTGCCGGTGGTGCATTTTCGACCATTTGTACAAATCGTGCGAAAATAAAACTTTTGGGTTTTTGTGCCCCATGATCCCTGGTGCATTCGTATGCATAAAAAACCATAATGCATGGAGCACTTTTCAGTTTTGAGGTCCGTTGTGTCTCGTGGTCAAATTTTGGTGTCGTTGCATTTTCGGCCATTTGTGAAATTTTTGTGCGAAAATAAGCCTTTTGGGTTTTGGTGCCCCATGATCCCAGGTGCATTCTTATGTATAAAAAACCATAATGGTCAGAGCACTTTTCAGTTTTGAGGTCCGTGGTGCCCCGTGGTCCAATTTTCGTGCTGGTGGTGCATTTTTTGCCATTTGCGCAATTTTCGTGCGAAAATAAGACTTTTGGATTTTGGTGCCTCGTGATCCATGGTGCATTCTTATGCATACAAAACCATAAAGCTCAAAACCCTTTTCCGTTTTGAGGTCCGTGGTGCCCTGTGGTCCAATTTTGGTGCCGGTGGTGCATTTTCGACCATTTGTACAATTTTCATGTGTAAATAAGACTTTTGGGTTTTGGTGCCCTGTCATCCCTGGTGCATTCTTATGCATAAAAAACCATAATGCTCGGAGCACTTTTCAGTTTTGAGGTTCGAGGTGCCCTGTGGTCCAATTTTGGTGCCTGTGGTGCATTTTCGGCCCATTGTGCAATTTTTGTGCGAAAATAAGACTTTTGGATTTTGGTGCCCCGTGATCCCTGGTGCATTCTTATGCATAAAAAACCATAATTCTTGGAGCACTTTTCATTTTGAGGTCTGTGGTGTCCCGTGGTCCGATTTTGGTGCCGATGGTGCATATTCGGCCAATTGTGAAATTTTCGTGCGAAAATAAGACTTTTGGAATTTGGTGCCCCGTGATCCCTGGTGCGTTCTTATGCAAAAAAAATTATAATGCTCGGAACTCTTTTTCAGTTTTGAGGTTCGTGGTGCCCCGTGGTCCAATTTTCGTGTTTATTTTGCATTTTCGGCCCATTGTGCAATTTTCGTGCGAAAATAAGTCTTTTGGGTTTTGGTGCCCCTTGATCCCAGGTGCATTCTTATGCGTAAAAAACCATAATGCTTGGAGCAATTTTCAGTTTTGAAGTCCGTGGTGCCCCGTGGTCCAATTTAGGTGCCGGCGGTGCATTTTGGCCATTTGTGCAATTTTCGTGCGAAAATAAGACTTTTGGGTTTTGGTGCCCCGTGATCCCTGGTGCATTCTTATGCATTAAAAATCATAATGCTCGGAGAACTTTCCAGTTTTGAGGTCCGAGGTGCGCCGTGGTCAAATTTTGGTGCCCGTGGTGCATTTTCGGCGATTTGTGAAATTTTTGTGTGAAAATAAGACTTTAGGTTTTTGGTGCCACGTGATCCCTGGTGCATTCTTCTGCATACAAAACCATAAAGCTCGGAACCCTTTTCAGTTTTGAGGTCCGTGGTGCCCCGTGGTCCAATTTGGGTGCCGGTGGTGCATTTTCGACCATTTGTACAAATCGTGCGAAAATAAAACTTTTGGGTTTTTGTGCCCCATGATCCCTGGTGCATTCGTATGCATAAAAAACCATAATGCATGGAGCACTTTTCAGTTTTGAGGTCCGTTGTGTCTCGTGGTCAAATTTTGGTGTCGTTGCATTTTCGGCCATTTGTGAAATTTTTGTGCGAAAATAAGCCTTTTGGGTTTTGGTGCCCCATGATCCCAGGTGCATTCTTATGTATAAAAAACCATAATGGTCAGAGCACTTTTCAGTTTTGAGGTCCGTGGTGCCCCGTGGTCCAATTTTCGTGCTGGTGGTGCATTTTTTGCCATTTGCGCAATTTTCGTGCGAAAATAAGACTTTTGGATTTTGGTGCCTCGTGATCCATGGTGCATTCTTATGCATACAAAACCATAAAGCTCAAAACCCTTTTCCGTTTTGAGGTCCGTGGTGCCCTGTGGTCCAATTTTGGTGCCGGTGGTGCATTTTCGACCATTTGTACAATTTTCATGTGTAAATAAGACTTTTGGGTTTTGGTGCCCTGTCATCCCTGGTGCATTCTTATGCATAAAAAACCATAATGCTCGGAGCACTTTTCAGTTTTGAGGTTCGAGGTGCCCTGTGGTCCAATTTTGGTGCCTGTGGTGCATTTTCGGCCCATTGTGCAATTTTTGTGCGAAAATAAGACTTTTGGATTTTGGTGCCCCGTGATCCCTGGTGCATTCTTATGCATAAAAAACCATAATTCTTGGAGCACTTTTCATTTTGAGGTCTGTGGTGTCCCGTGGTCCGATTTTGGTGCCGATGGTGCATATTCGGCCAATTGTGAAATTTTCGTGCGAAAATAAGACTTTTGGAATTTGGTGCCCCGTGATCCCTGGTGCGTTCTTATGCAAAAAAAATTATAATGCTCGGAACTCTTTTTCAGTTTTGAGGTTCGTGGTGCCCCGTGGTCCAATTTTCGTGTTTATTTTGCATTTTCGGCCCATTGTGCAATTTTCGTGCGAAAATAAGTCTTTTGGGTTTTGGTGCCCCTTGATCCCAGGTGCATTCTTATGCGTAAAAAACCATAATGCTTGGAGCAATTTTCAGTTTTGAAGTCCGTGGTGCCCCGTGGTCCAATTTAGGTGCCGGCGGTGCATTTTGGCCATTTGTGCAATTTTCGTGCGAAAATAAGACTTTTGGGTTTTGGTGCCCCGTGATCCCTGGTGCATTCTTATGCATTAAAAATCATAATGCTCGGAGAACTTTCCAGTTTTGAGGTCCGAGGTGCGCCGTGGTCAAATTTTGGTGCCCGTGGTGCATTTTCGGCGATTTGTGAAATTTTTGTGTGAAAATAAGACTTTAGGTTTTTGGTGCCACGTGATCCCTGGTGCATTCTTCTGCATACAAAACCATAAAGCTCGGAACCCTTTTCAGTTTTGAGGTCCGTGGTGCCCCGTGGTCCAATTTGGGTGCCGGTGGTGCATTTTCGACCATTTGTACAAATCGTGCGAAAATAAAACTTTTGGGTTTTTGTGCCCCATGATCCCTGGTGCATTCGTATGCATAAAAAACCATAATGCATGGAGCACTTTTCAGTTTTGAGGTCCGTTGTGTCTCGTGGTCAAATTTTGGTGTCGTTGCATTTTCGGCCATTTGTGAAATTTTTGTGCGAAAATAAGCCTTTTGGGTTTTGGTGCCCCATGATCCCAGGTGCATTCTTATGTATAAAAAACCATAATGGTCAGAGCACTTTTCAGTTTTGAGGTCCGTGGTGCCCCGTGGTCCAATTTTCGTGCTGGTGGTGCATTTTTTGCCATTTGCGCAATTTTCGTGCGAAAATAAGACTTTTGGATTTTGGTGCCTCGTGATCCATGGTGCATTCTTATGCATACAAAACCATAAAGCTCAAAACCCTTTTCCGTTTTGAGGTCCGTGGTGCCCTGTGGTCCAATTTTGGTGCCGGTGGTGCATTTTCGACCATTTGTACAATTTTCATGTGTAAATAAGACTTTTGGGTTTTGGTGCCCTGTCATCCCTGGTGCATTCTTATGCATAAAAAACCATAATGCTCGGAGCACTTTTCAGTTTTGAGGTTCGAGGTGCCCTGTGGTCCAATTTTGGTGCCTGTGGTGCATTTTCGGCCCATTGTGCAATTTTTGTGCGAAAATAAGACTTTTGGATTTTGGTGCCCCGTGATCCCTGGTGCATTCTTATGCATAAAAAACCATAATTCTTGGAGCACTTTTCATTTTGAGGTCTGTGGTGTCCCGTGGTCCGATTTTGGTGCCGATGGTGCATATTCGGCCAATTGTGAAATTTTCGTGCGAAAATAAGACTTTTGGAATTTGGTGCCCCGTGATCCCTGGTGCGTTCTTATGCAAAAAAAATTATAATGCTCGGAACTCTTTTTCAGTTTTGAGGTTCGTGGTGCCCCGTGGTCCAATTTTCGTGTTTATTTTGCATTTTCGGCCCATTGTGCAATTTTCGTGCGAAAATAAGTCTTTTGGGTTTTGGTGCCCCTTGATCCCAGGTGCATTCTTATGCGTAAAAAACCATAATGCTTGGAGCAATTTTCAGTTTTGAAGTCCGTGGTGCCCCGTGGTCCAATTTAGGTGCCGGCGGTGCATTTTGGCCATTTGTGCAATTTTCGTGCGAAAATAAGACTTTTGGGTTTTGGTGCCCCGTGATCCCTGGTGCATTCTTATGCATTAAAAATCATAATGCTCGGAGAACTTTCCAGTTTTGAGGTCCGAGGTGCGCCGTGGTCAAATTTTGGTGCCCGTGGTGCATTTTCGGCGATTTGTGAAATTTTTGTGTGAAAATAAGACTTTAGGTTTTTGGTGCCACGTGATCCCTGGTGCATTCTTCTGCATACAAAACCATAAAGCTCGGAACCCTTTTCAGTTTTGAGGTCCGTGGTGCCCCGTGGTCCAATTTGGGTGCCGGTGGTGCATTTTCGACCATTTGTACAAATCGTGCGAAAATAAAACTTTTGGGTTTTTGTGCCCCATGATCCCTGGTGCATTCGTATGCATAAAAAACCATAATGCATGGAGCACTTTTCAGTTTTGAGGTCCGTTGTGTCTCGTGGTCAAATTTTGGTGTCGTTGCATTTTCGGCCATTTGTGAAATTTTTGTGCGAAAATAAGCCTTTTGGGTTTTGGTGCCCCATGATCCCAGGTGCATTCTTATGTATAAAAAACCATAATGGTCAGAGCACTTTTCAGTTTTGAGGTCCGTGGTGCCCCGTGGTCCAATTTTCGTGCTGGTGGTGCATTTTTTGCCATTTGCGCAATTTTCGTGCGAAAATAAGACTTTTGGATTTTGGTGCCTCGTGATCCATGGTGCATTCTTATGCATACAAAACCATAAAGCTCAAAACCCTTTTCCGTTTTGAGGTCCGTGGTGCCCTGTGGTCCAATTTTGGTGCCGGTGGTGCATTTTCGACCATTTGTACAATTTTCATGTGTAAATAAGACTTTTGGGTTTTGGTGCCCTGTCATCCCTGGTGCATTCTTATGCATAAAAAACCATAATGCTCGGAGCACTTTTCAGTTTTGAGGTTCGAGGTGCCCTGTGGTCCAATTTTGGTGCCCGTGGTGCATTTTCGGCCCATTGTGCAATTTTTGTGCGAAAATAAGACTTTTGGATTTTGGTGCCCCGTGATCCCTGGTGCATTCTTATGCATAAAAAACCATAATTCTTGGAGCACTTTTCATTTTGAGGTCTGTGGTGCCCCGTGGCCCGATTTTGGTGCCGATGGTGCATATTCGGCCAATTGTGAAATTTTCGTGACAAAATAAGACTTTTGGAATTTGGTGCCCCGTGATCCCTGGTGCATTCTTATGCAAAAAAAATTATAATGCTCGGAACTCTTTTTCAGTTTTGAGGTTCGTGGGGCCCCGTGGTTCAATTTTCGTGTTTATTTTGCATTTTCGGTCCATTGTGCAATTTTCGTGCGAAAATAAGTCTTTTGGGTTTTGGTGCACCTTGATCCCAGGTGCATTCTTATGCGTAAAAAACCATAATGCTTGGAGCAATTTTCAGTTTTGAGGTCCGTGGTGCCCCGTGGTCCAATTTAGGTGCCGGCGGTGCATTTTGGCCATTTGTGCAATTTTCGTGCGAAAATAAGACTTTTGGGTTTTGGTGCCCCGTGATCCCTGGTGCATTCTTATGCATTAAAAATCATAATGCTCGGAGAACTTTCCAGTTTTGAGGTCTGAGGTGCGCCGTGGTCAAATTTTGGTGCCCGTGGTGCATTTTCGGCGATTTGTGAAATTTTCGTGTGAAAATAAGACTTTTGGATTTTGGTGCCACGTGATCCCTGGTGCATTCTTCTGCATACAAAACCATAAAGCTCGGAACCCTTTTCAGTTTTGATGTCCGTGGTTCCCCGTGGTCGAATTTGGGTGCCGGTGGTGCATTTTCGACCATTTGTACAAATCGTGCGAAAATAAAACATTTGGGTTTTTGTGCCCCATGATCGCTGGTGCATTCTTATGCATAAAAAACCATAATGCATGGAGCACTTTTCAGTTTTGAGGTCCGTTGTGTCCCGTGGTCAAATTTTGGTATCGTTGCATTTTCGGCCATTTGTGAAATTTTTGTGCGAAAATAAGCCTTTTGGGTTTTGGTGCCCCATGATCCCAGGTGCATTCTTATGTATAAAAAACCATAATGGTCAGAGCACTTTTCAGTTTTGAGGTCCGTGGTGCCCCGTGGTCCAATTTTCGTGCTGGTGGTGCATTTTTTGCCATTTGCGCAATTTTCGTGCGAAAATAAGACTTTTGGATTTTGGTGCCTCGTGATCCATGGTGCATTCTTATGCATACAAAACCATAAAGCTCAAAACCCTTTTCCGTTTTGAGGTCCGTGGTGCCCTGTGGTCCAATTTTGGTGCCGGTGGTGCATTTTCGACCATTTGTACAATTTTCATGTGTAAATAAGACTTTTGGGTTTTGGTGCCCTGTCATCCCTGGTGCATTCTTATGCATAAAAAACCATAATGCTCGGAGCACTTTTCAGTTTTGAGGTTCGAGGTGCCCTGTGGTCCAATTTTGGTGCCCGTGGTGCATTTTCGGCCCATTGTGCAATTTTTGTGCGAAAATAAGACTTTTGGATTTTGGTGCCCCGTGATCCCTGGTGCATTCTTATGCATAAAAAACCATAATTCTTGGAGCACTTTTCATTTTGAGGTCTGTGGTGCCCCGTGGCCCGATTTTGGTGCCGATGGTGCATATTCGGCCAATTGTGAAATTTTCGTGACAAAATAAGACTTTTGGAATTTGGTGCCCCGTGATCCCTGGTGCATTCTTATGCAAAAAAAATTATAATGCTCGGAACTCTTTTTCAGTTTTGAGGTTCGTGGGGCCCCGTGGTTCAATTTTCGTGTTTATTTTGCATTTTCGGTCCATTGTGCAATTTTCGTGCGAAAATAAGTCTTTTGGGTTTTGGTGCACCTTGATCCCAGGTGCATTCTTATGCGTAAAAAACCATAATGCTTGGAGCAATTTTCAGTTTTGAGGTCCGTGGTGCCCCGTGGTCCAATTTAGGTGCCGGCGGTGCATTTCGGCCATTTGTGCAATTTTCGTGCGAAAATAAGACTTTTGGGTTTTGGTGCCCCGTGATCCCTGGTGCATTCTTATGCATTAAAAATCATAATGCTCGGAGAACTTTCCAGTTTTGAGGTCTGAGGTGCGCCGTGGTCAAATTTTGGTGCCCGTGGTGCATTTTCGGCGATTTGTGAAATTTTCGTGTGAAAATAAGACTTTTGGATTTTGGTGCCACGTGATCCCTGGTGCATTCTTCTGCATACAAAACCATAAAGCTCGGAACCCTTTTCAGTTTTGATGTCCGTGGTTCCCCGTGGTCCAATTTTGGTGCTGGTGGTGCATTTTCGACCATTTGTACAATTTTCGTGCGAAAATAAAACATTTGGGTTTTCGTGCCCCATGATCGCTGGTGCATTCTTATGCATAAAAAACCATAATGCATGGAGCACTTTTCAGTTTTGAGGTCCGTTGTGTCCCGTGGTCAAATTTTGGTGTCGTTGTTGCATTTTCGGCCATTTGTGAAATTTTTGTGCGAAAATAAGCCTTTTGGGTTTTGGTGCCCCGTGATCCCAGGTGCATTCTTATGTATAAAAAACCATAATGGTCAGAGCACTTTTCAGTTTTGAGGTCCGTGGTGCCCCGTGGTCCAATTTTCGTGCCGGTGGTGCATTTTTTGCCATTTGCGCAATTTTCGTGCGAAAATAAGACTTTTGGATTTTGGTGCCTCGTGATCCCTGGTGTATTCTTATGCATACAAAACCATAAAGCTCAAAACCCTTTTCCGTTTTGAGGACCGTGGTGCCCTGTGGTCCAATTTTGGTGCCGGTGGTGCATTTTCGACCATTTGTACAATTTTCGTGCGAAAATAAGACTTTTGGGTTTTGGTGCCCTGTCATCCCTGGTGCATTCTTATGCATAAAAAACCATAATGCTCAGAGCACTTTTCAGTTTTGAGGTTCGAGGTGCCCTGTGGTCCAATTTTGGTGCCCGTGGTGCATTTTCGCCCCATTGTGCAATTTTTGTGCGAGAATAAGACTTTTGGATTTTGGTGCCCTGTGATCCCTGGTGCATTCTTATGCATAAGAAACCGTAATTCTTGGAGCACTTTTCATTTTGAGGTCTGTGGTGCCCCGTGGTCCGATTTTGGTGCCGATGGTGCATATTCTGCCAATTGTGAAATTTTCGTGCGAAAATAAGACTTTTGGGTTTTGGTGCCTCGTGATCCCTGGTGTGTTCTTATGCAAAAAAAATTATAATGCTCGGAACTCTTTTTCAGTTTTGAGGTTCGTGGTGCCCCGTGGTCCAATTTTCGTGTTTATTTTGCATTTTCGGCCCATTGTGCAATTTTCGTGCGAAAATAAGTCTTTTGGGTTTTGGTGCCCCTTGATCCCAGGTGCATTCTTATGGTAAAAAACCATAATCCTTGGAGCAATTTTCAGTTTTGAGGTCCGTGGTGCCCCGTGGTCCAATTTTGGTGCCGGCGGTGCATTTCGGCCATTTGTGCAATTTTCGTGCGAAAATAAGACTTTTGGGTTTTGGTGCCCCGTGATCCCTGGTGCATTCTTATGCATTAAAAATCATAATGCTCGGAGAACTTTCCAGTTTTGAGATCCGAGGTACGCCGTGGTCAAATTTTGGTGCCCGTGGTGCATTTTCGCGATTTGTGAAATTTTCGTGTGAAAATAAGACTTTTGGTTTTTGGTGCCACGTGATCCCTGGTGCATTCTTCTGCATACAAAACCATAAAGGTCGGAACCCTTTTCAGTTTTGAGGTCCGTGGTCCCCCGTGGTCCAATTTTGGTGCCGGTGGTGCATTTTCAACCATTTGTACAATTTTCGTGCGAAAATAAAACTTTTGGGTTTTCGTGCCCCATGATCCCTGGTGCATTCTTATGCATAAAAAACCATAATGCATGGAGCACTTTTCAGTTTTGGGGTCCGTTGTGTCCCGTGGTCAAATTTTGGTGTCGTTGTTGCATTTTCGGCCATTTGTGAAATTTTTGTGCGAAAATAAGCCTTTTGGGTTTTGGTGCCCCGTGATCCCAGGTGCATTCTTATGTATAAAAACCCATAATGGTCAGAGCACTTTTCAGTTTTGAGGTCCGTGGTGCCCCGTGGTCCAGTTTTCGTGCCGGTGGTGCATTTTTTGCCATTTGCACAATTTTCGTGCGAAAATAAGACTTTTGGATTTTGGTGCCTCGTGATCCCTGGTGCATTCTTATGCATACAAAACCATAAAGCTCAAAACCCTCTTCCGTTTTGAGGTCCGTGGTGCCCTGTGGTCCAATTTTGGTGCCCGTGGTGCATTTTCGGCCCATTGTGCAATTTTTGTGCGAAAATAAGACTTTTGGATTTTGGTGCCCCATGAACCATGGTGCATTCTTATGCATAAAATCCGCAATGCTCGGAGCACTTTTTAGTTTTCAGGTCCGAGGTGCCCCGTGGTCCAATTTTGGTGCCGGTGGTGCATTGTCGGCACATTGTGCAATCTTCGTGCGAAAATAAGACTTTTGGGTGTTGGTGCCCCGTGATCCCTGGTGCATTCTAATGCATAAAAAACCATAATGCTATGAGCACTTTTAAGTTTTGACGTCCGAGGTTCCCCGTGATCGAATTTTTGTTCCCGTGGTACATTTTCGTCCATTTATGCAATTTTCATGCGAAAATAAGACATTTCGGTTTTGGTTCCCTTGAGCCCTGGTGCATTCTTATCCGTAAAAAACCACAATGCTCAGAAAACTTTTCAGTTTTGAGGTTCGAGGTGCCCTGTGGACGAAGTTTGGTGCCCGTGTTGCATTTTCGGCCCATTGTGCAATTTAGTGCAAAAAAAGACTTTTGGGTGTTGGTTCCCCGT